>VUYV01000428.1:442745-540327 GCA_008711295.1 Anarhynchus alexandrinus
GGGGTCGTGCCGAGGGACGGGCGAGGAGCCGGGGTCGTGCCGAGGGGCGGGCGAGGAGCCGGGGTCGGGCCGAGGGGCGGGCGAGGAGCCGGGGTCAGCGGTGTGGGCTCCAGGATGGCTCCGAGCAAGCGGGTAGGGAGGCTCGGCCCAGCGGAGTCTCCCGGCTGGGACGTGGCTCTGGTCTCCCCAGGAATCCAAGAAGCACCTGGCTGGGTTGGGTGTGTTGGGACTGGGCAATCTGATCACTGAGATCACCGCCAGTGAGGAGGACAGCCCGGAGGCCGATGGTATCCAGCTGGATGAGGAAGGTTGGGCACTGGGGGTCCTACAGCTCTGTGGCAGAGGGGTGCGGGAGCAGAGCCCTTCCCAGGGAGGGGGGGAAGAAACATAGTTTGGTCAGCGGGGGCTGGTATTAGCTGATCAGAGGGCATCTGGCAAAGGTGTTGCTTTCTCCTGTTTGCCAGAGTGAATCCTATGTCGTCTCCTGGTTGCTTTTGCACTTGTTCTCTTTCATTTTTTCGTTTGTTTTTTTTTTTTAAACTTGTTTCTCCTCCCACACAAATAAGTTTATTCTGTGTTTTTGCCTGTGTTAAACAAGTCTGTTTAGCGTACAGTGTTGTCGTGTCTCTTTTTTTATTTCTGAGCTTGTTGAACAGTTTCACTGAGGAAGTGAAAGGTGTTCCTTGTGCTAAAGTTGATTACTTACCAATTTTTGGGGGGAACCAGAGCTCTTGGAGGCTTTGGTTGGAATGAGGGGAAAAATACTCCAATGGAAGATGTTAATCAGATGTTTTTGTTCCTCTAAGAAAAGGAAGCATAGGAAAGGATTCATATGTACATAGTGAGGTTTGAAGTTACTAATATGTATTAGGATAAAGTTTTGTGTGACTAGGTTTCTTTTCTTCCTAGGCTGGGTTAAGAGCACGGAAGACGCTGTTGATTATTCAGATATTAATGAAGTGGCAGAGGATGAGAGCCGTAGGTATAAGCAGGCAATGGGCAGCCTGCAGCCACTTCGAAGACCAGGTAAATGGGATTAGCACTGCAGCTCTAGCTGTAGAAGGTATTTTGGGGCAGCAGGCTTTGACAGTCCCTTATACAGGTGATACTGTGGCTTTTACTTCTTGAAGAACCCAGTATAAGCTTTTGTGAAACTGTGTTTGCTGGATGAAGCCACTGCTTGATATCTTCCTTTTTTAAGGAATTAATTCCTCATTGGAGTTAAACTATGCTCAGAAGAGAGATCAGGATTCTCCTTTTATTCTGGGATCCCCTGCAGAGAATAACCAACACCTGCTCATATTTCTTTAAGCTGTGTTCTTAGGAGAAGGGGGTTATGCAGGAGGCTAGGTGCTGCTCGGAGGTACTCAGAGAGAAGGCTCTGATCCCTTAGGGAGTCACTTCAGCCTTAATATCTCTCTCCTGTTTTATCCTGGAATTCTTTTTCTGAAATGGCTTTCTGCAGAAGGCGCTTTGGTTCTTTTGTCAGTCCCGGGGATCTCTGTCTGGCCTAGAACAGATTTCAAAAACATGCAGCTTTTCCCTTTCAGTAGCTGCTAGTACAAATGCTAAATCTTTGCATATCCCTTAAAGCTGCCTTACGCTTAACCTTTCTGTTGACATAATGTGGTTAATGGGATGTGAAGGTGATTTGAGCTTTTTAACTGCATTTTTCTTGCTTCTTTAGCAGCTTTATTGGCTCTACAAAGCAGGAATAAGGGGAGGTGATAGCAGAAAAAAAAAATATATTTTTTTAAGTGCTTCAGTCATTTTTCTGTCAATATGCCTTTTCCTCTCCTTCCCACTCTTCCTTAAATTTCAGTCTTGGAAATGAGTTTGTGCAGGAAGCTGAACTTGTAAGACTTTTGCACCTAGTCACAAAATGGAGAATGGTCTCCTTACTAATGAGAAGACATAGTCTTCTCATCAGGCTGAGACAGGTGTGAGAGAGTATAAATGGGCAGGGTGCTTGGTTCCCTTTTATTTTCTGCTTAACATGCAGTCTTGTCTCCTGACTGGTTAGATGAAGATGAGGATGATTACGATGCCGACTGTGAAGATATTGATTCCAAGTTGATGCCGCCACCACCACCACCTCCAGTACCTGGAAAGAAAGAAGATGAGAAGGATGCAGCTGCCACCGGTGAGTGAGGACTTTCTTCTTCTCTCTGGCAATATGAATGTCTGAAGGAGGCAAACACTGCTTTGTAGCAGTTTGTTCTGCGGCAAGCACCATGCGTCGTCAAAATTTGGTCTGCGAACTGCATCTAAAGGTGGGTTCTTGTCCTGATATGCGATGTCACAGGATTGTCTGAAATGTAGGGTGAAATGTTGTATTTCCAGTGGTTGTTAAAATACTGATATTGACAATGAAACTGCTTTTTTATCTCATCCTCTCAGTTGTGGCTGGGAAATTCACCTGGAACGCTTAGGATAAAATGAAAGGTACCAGAATGGTACTCATAACACCTGCAGAGGCTTTATTTTTGCATAACTTGGTATAAATAGCAGATGTGGCATGAATGGGTTGTACTAAGGGACAGGGAGGAAATCTGTTTGTTTATAAGGTGCTTGTTCTATTGTAGTATCTGAAGATGGAGACGGTATCATTTTGCCCTCCATCATTGCTCCTTCCTCTGCTGCCTCCGACAAGGTGGATTTCAGCAGCAGCTCTGATTCTGAGTCAGAGATGGGACCTCAAGAAGCCAGGCAGGCAGAATCCAAGGAAGGCAAACTCACACTTCCTCTTGCAGGAATCATGCAGCGAGATGCTACCAAACAGTTGCCAAGTGTTACAGAGCTCTTCCCGGAATTTCGACCAGGCAAGGTATTGTAAGAGATATATGGAAGGGACAGAAACTGTGTCATGTAAGCCTTCTAAATATGAATTGCATAGTATTAAGAGTATGTAGTAAGTAATCACATAGATGTTCTTGCTCACCTCAGGACTTTCTTTAGTTTCTCTGTGCTTCTGTTTCCAGACTGCTTAACAGGTCATGCTTTTCCTGCCGTTTGCAGGAGCCTCTTAAAAAATGTCATATAAATCAGGGTGTGAAGTAATGTTTTGCTGTTCCGTGGGACCATAGCAGAGGCCTGTTGAATTGTGAAAATTGTTATTCTGAGGTAGTAGAGAACACTTTTGCCAGATGATTAAATAACATAATGCTAATCTGTCTGCTTTCTGGCTTTTCTGGCAAATATTTGCTCCTCCTTTCATGCTGTCCTGAACTTGGTGTGCTCTTTCTGAAACAATTTGTGATCTGTATCCTTTACTTTATCCTCCCTCAAAACTGCTCTGAGTATGGATCAGAAATTAGCTCAATAACAAGTTGGTTGAAAGAACGATTGTTTTTTGCACAAAGTGGATTCATTACAATACCTCCCAAATAGCACATGCAGTTGATGTATTTCAATAATTATTTTGAAAGTTTTAAAGCTGTCAAGAGGAGAGGAAATGTGGGAGGGCAAGGAGAATAAAGATGAGCTTATAGTTGCCAAACAGGTGGTTGTGAGCCAGGATAACTTGGTCTTATGTGTGCCTCCATCACAGGCTTTGTGAAAGGAGCTGAGCAATTTGCATAATTAAGTGTCATGTTTTAATGATTTAGCTAACCTCTGTCTATTAGAAAGCTAGGTGAGTCTTTAGCGCAGAAATTAGCCTTCTGGATCCTCTTCTGGCTTTTGCAAATTTGGTGTTTCCTGTGTTACTGTACTTTGTATGAGTTGGTGTGCTCATTTCTTTGGTGGTCAACATGTAGCATCAGGGACTTGGTCAGTGTTGAGTGTGCCCAGTGGGTGCAGAGAGCAGTCTAAGCTGTTAAAGCTGAGCACTTTTCATAATTAATTCATGAACACTATAGCTGGCAAAACCTGAACTCCTGTAGATTTGGCTATGAGGACTCGTTGATGTCTGAGAAAGTGCATGTTAACGTAGCACTGTTTTTCTTGATGAAACCGCTTAAAATAGCATGTGGAGAAGCAGACTGTGTTTCGTTAAACTGTTAGCGGCTTAACTCTGTCTGAGACCTTTGCCCTTTGAAACTGGCCAAAAAGTTCAAAAGTAATCTGGGGGAGTTTTGGGAAGAAGGATAACGCGGATGTAGGCAGAGGTGGACAGGGTGGTCAGCTAAACATTATTTCCTTTGGGTATCAGCGTAACAGGTTAAGAGGGAATATTAATAGGATGTCTCTTTACGTATCTTTGATTCTTATTCTGGTTTCATATTTCTGGTTTCTGTCGGTTAATTTGGGAATAATGCTTTCCCTCCTTACAAGAGTGGTCTGAAGAAACAATTATCAGTGCTTAAAAACCAGCAAACATAATTGTAGAAGAAACAGAATAGAAAGCTTGTCATTGTCATTAGTGCAGGTTTTGGAGGAATGCAGTATGCATACAGGGGAACGGCATGGTCATGGAAATCAAAATGAGTGTATTATTTCTGGCCTGTGGTACTTGTTTTTATCTGGTTGCTTAAGATATCCCTGCTTTATATAACTGCCTTCTAGCTTTGTCTCTTGCTAATATTTTTATCAACTCTTCTTCAATCTCCTTGTGTCTTTCTGAAGGTTATGGATTGTTCAAAATGAAAGTAATTATTTCCAGGTGGTGTCTTACAACATGCCCGATATGTAAAGGCAATCTGTCTTCCCTCTGTTGAGTTTCTTTGTGGCTGAAATTAAGAATCAATCCTTTTGAAAAGGAAGGATCCATCAAACAGATGGATCAGAACTTTTTTCCAAGTATAACCAAGAGATTGTTGATTGCATCAGAGGTTGGGATGGTAGTACAGGCCAAGCTTCTGAATTTCAGAGTGCTGTCTTTCATTACTGCTGTTCAGGTGAGGGAAATACAGACAGGCGTTCCACAGTGTGGTTTTTTTTTCTCTGATCCTCTTGTTTTTTCCTATTCTAGGTGCTGCGTTTCCTGCGTCTCTTTGGCCCTGGAAAGAATGTTCCATCGGTTTGGCGTAGTGCCCGAAGGAAACGCAAGAAGAAACATCGGGAGTTGGCACAAGAAGTGCAGATACAGGAGGGTGAAGTTGTAGTTGAGAGTGGAATGGAAGGAAAATCTCCTTGGGAATATGAGTTTGCTGCTCCTCCCCCTCCTGAGCAGTGCCTTTCAGATGATGAGGTGGGATATCTGAGACTTAGAGAGGGTCGCCAGCTAGCACTGGGGGTAGTAGTGGATTGGACAGCGACTTTTAGGGTAAAGAGCTTTTCCTCCAAACTAAAACTAGAGGACAGGGTTGGCTTGTATTCCAGCTGTGCAGAAGCTCTTCTCCAGATACTAGTCAGTGACTTCAGGTGATTGCTTCTTACTGAGAAGGCTGCATCCATGGTACAGAATCAATAGGAGAGCTTATCCTCTTTGTGTCAAGAAGAAATCTCTGTGTTCTTGGAAATCTAATTACAGAACATTCTTAAGGCAGCTAGTAAGTATGGAAAAGCACTTAGAAATACTTTTCTCCTCCGAGAATAAGCTGGGAAACTTGGAAGGAAGAAACCTCTTACTGACACTTAGATAGACCATCAGTGTAACCATTCCCTCCTTTGCTGTGCTTCAGATTACTATGATGGCACCTGTGGAATCGAAATTTTCCCAGTCAGCTGGTGATACAGACAAAGTGACAGATACAAAGCCTAAAGTGGCGGAATGGCGCTATGGCCCAGCACAGCTCTGGTATGATATGCTGGGGATCCCTGAAGATGGCAGTGGATTTGATTATGGTTTCAAGCTGAAAGAGAAGAAGGAGGAGCAGGAAGTTAAAGGACACATAGATGAGCAGGTGAGAGGGGAACTGTGGGGGAAGGTGTGGAGATGTGTATGGCACTGGTGATTGCTGCACAATGAGAGCTTGGTCATGGGCCAGTGGATGGTTGTGCACCATGCAAAATGAGACTTACAAAGTCAATGGAGGTCTTGAAGCAACTATTCTTTCCTTCCAGGATGCAGGGTTGATGGATGAGAAGGACGATCTGCTAGCTGATGAGCACTTCCTTATGGTGACACAGCTCCAATGGGAGGATGATGTTATCTGGAATGGAGAAGATGTCAAGCACAAAGGGACTAAGACACAGCGGGCAAGTTTGGCAGGCTGGCTGCCATCCAGCATGACTAGAAATGCCACTGCATACAATGCCCAACAAGGTGATCAACAGTCTGATATGAATTGTAGTTGCTGTGGTTGAGCCGACTCATTGCATGCTTTCTTCTCAAATACAGTACATAATTCTTCCTGTCAGGGAGTCTTTTTGGGCAAAATCGCAGCTCCGCTCAGAATTCTGAGTTTTACTTTCTTTCCAAAAACAGAGTAGGTCCCTTCTGTTAAAGAAAATAGCAACTCCGGCTTTCTTCTCTCCATGTGGAGTACCAGATGCATAGATCCATCTATGAACATGGATAGGGCTGGAGCACCTCCGCTGTGAGGACAGGCTGAGAGAGATGGGGTTGTTTGGCCAGGAGAAGAGAAGGCTCCGGGGAGACCTTAGAGCCCCTTCCAGTCCCTAAAGGGGCTACAGGAAAGCTGGGGAGGGACTCTTGATCAGGGAGTGGAGCGGTAGGGCGAGGGGTGATGGTTTTAAACTGAAAGAGGGGAGATTTAGATTAGATATTAGGAAGAAATTCTTTCCTGTGAGGGTGGTGAGCCCCTGGCGCAGGTTGCCCAGAGAAGCTGTGGCTGCCCCATTCCTGGAGGTGTTCAAGGCCAGGTTGGACGGGGCTTGGAGCAACCTGGGCTGGTGGGAGGTGTCCCTGCCCAGGGCAGGGGGGTTGGAACGAGATGATCTTTAAGGTCCCTTCCAACTCAAACCATTCTATGATTCTATCATTAGTATCAAGCAGTGCTACATTTAGGATGTCTGCAGTTTATAGGCCAATGGAATTTCCTTTATGTGTTTTTCTTAAGTGGAAGAATTTTGTAAAAGTCTTCTGAAGTTTCTCCTGGACTAATAATGGTATTCTGTTTTTTTTAGATAGGAAATAACAATTCTTACGAGACTCAGACTTTTCTCTTAGACACAGATGCATTTTAAATTTAAATTGCTTGCGTAGAATGAATGCTTATCATCTGTTTGTTATATCTTATCCGGCTTCTACAAGAAAAGACTAATGGGAATGTCAGATCTTTATTGGGTACTAGTGTCAATCCTTTACTGTTCAGCTGTGAGTACAAGATGGGAGTTGGACAGGTGAATTGGAAATAGCTTTTTATAACAATTTTCATTTCAGCACAGTTGTGCCTGAGCTATCCAGGCCTGGGCTTGCTGTGTTTGACTCCCATTGAAAGCTACAGTAACATGTTAAACACGGTTAGTCTGTTCACATGTGCTAGGTCTTATGCCTCCCAGAAGCATTAACTTCAGTGACATTAAGTGACACGTGAGCATAGGTGAGAGTAGGTCTGCTTTGGGAGAAGCTGCCTCCACAGAACTATTCCTTGAGGTCTGCTTGGCCATCCTTTTTTCTGTGGCAGTTTGACATAAGACAGGAAGCTGCTGGAGGCCAGACCAACTGTTCTGTCAACAGCAACTGTCTGCTCAAGGCCTCTCATTTCTATAGGGCACCTTATGCATTGTCATGTAGCATATGCATAGGAAGCCAAGCATAACTTTGAAGATGCTGCAGAGTCCAGCAGGAAGCCATGGGTGAACACGTTTTTGGAAGTCTTACCCGTACTAATGACACATGATGCTCTTTGGGATATGAGCAGTAGGCCCGTCCTGGTTCAGGCTGGCACTTGCTGCATGCAACCCCCAAGTTCTGATTTAAGGCACTACGGTACCCCCTAACCCTCCCACTCAAGCTAACTTTACTTTTGTTTTCCTTTTCTCCAGGTTTGAACCGCAGTGGGTCTTTGCTCAATCCCCCGATGCCACTAGCACAGAAACCAAATGTAGCAGGAGTCCTAGGTATAGCAAAGGGCAAAGAAAAGCAGGCCCCTGAACAGCAAGGTAATGAAGATGTCAGTCTCTGGCCTGTGAATAGGTGCATGACACATGTTTTTGTATAGACTTGTGTTCTATGTAGTAGCAGGGTCCTTTTTTGGCAACAAGGTGTAGATAAAAGGGAAATGTGCTTGCTCAAAGACCTGTTAGAGAGCCTGTTTCATCCTTGGAGGTTCTCTGTGTTTCAGTGGAGCAAAATCTCTAAGTGTTGGTAAAGCTGAGACTTGGGGCTCTGCTTCCTCTTTGCTTCCAAGATGAGTTTTCTTTTGCCTTTTAGAGGTCCTGCCTCAGAAAGCTCTGAAAGATGGGGAAGGCTGAGGGAACAAGATGTGGGGATGACCTCTGAAATGCTTTTCTGCCAAGGTAGTGTATAAAACTTACGGATTCTACCTTATGATTGTTGCAGTTTCCCTGGATGAAGACAAGCCCTGGTACTCTATTTTCCCAATTGATAATGAAGAGTTAGTATATGGCCGTTGGGAAGACAATATCATCTGGGATGATCAGGCAATGGAAACCTACTTGGATCCCCCTGTCTTAACACTTGATCCAAATGATGAAAACATAATTCTGGGTATGTTTATAGCATCCAGAAATTTGACTTAAATGGGAAAAGACAAGTGGAAATGGAAGCAAGGATTTATAGTCACACTGTACTGGAAATAAATGGACTGGGGCAATACTTATGGTCTTTCTTTGTTCTGGCTTTTGAAGATAATTTGCAAGTAATCAAAGGCCTAAGCAGAAGGTGGCAATGGTAATATACTTTCAGCTCCCAAGTTAAAAGCAGTAACACGAGAGTAAAAATTAATGCCCTGAAACTTAAATTGGACATAATTAATCTGACTCTTGGTGTGTTTTAGAAGTGACTGTCTTCATTTTACTTGCATCCATGTTGATTTGAAGAGGGAGGGTAGAGAAGTAAACAACAAACCATGCCATTCTCAGCATGTCTTGTATTCAAAGCCTGATGAAGCAGATTCCTTAAGCCTCTTTCAGGCTATGGTAATGACACATGGGAGCAATGACTTTGCATAATACCTGTCAGCGGTTTTGTTGCTGCTACCAACTTACTCATTATTCCTGGAGTTTGATTTGAATGTAATCCCTGCTCATTTTGCTACAAGCTGGAGAGATTTTTGTCCTGTTTGGACGACTAAAATCACAGCTTTCTCTTAGATTTGTGTGTTGGTAATCTTCAAGCGGCCTTATGTAATTTAAGGATAGGCATAGCTTGCTACACTTCTGTATGGCCTGGATTACATTTCCTTCTTCAAGAAAGTGGGTCAGTTCTTAGAATTTCTGTATGTATTGATTGGACTGTTCTGGTATTAGCCAGCATCCTTAAAAATCACTCAGAATTTGAGCTTGGTTAAAGTAAAGACAAACAGACTCGCAGTATTTTCTTTCCAAGGCTGAAATACACCACAAAATTGCAAATGTTTGTATAAATAGTGACAAAGGTCATTACTACAAACCCATTCTTATTTTATACAGAGTGACATGAGATCTGTGTGTGAAGTTGATACAGCGTTTACCATGCCCATGCCGCTAGGCTCTGCTTCTCATGCGAAAATCTTATTTGGAGAATCCATGTTTCACAAATTGCTAGCTTTTAAAATTCATACTACTTTCCTGGAATTTTTCAGGAATCCCTTTTGGGTGCAGGTCTTTGGATTGAGACTCACTTTCCTGTTGTATATATGTGGGGGAGAAAAAGATTATTAATACATGCAGTTGGGAAACAGTATTGGCACCCCTGTTGCCTTGACTCTCAACTCTTTAGAATAGCTTTGGCAGAACAGATGCTATTTTTTTGTTCTTTCATCAGTTAGATTTTTAGTAGATTTTGCGTTGAGCAGTGGATACCCCAAGTTATCCCCACAGTCTCCTTCCTTGCACTCAAATCTGCTCACTGCTGAAGAAAGTATGGTAGAGGTTTAAGCATGGAGCTTTTTTGTGTTTGTTGAGCTTGTTTCATATTAACCTGTATGGAAGAAAAGGGGGAGGAACGTAGAAGGACAGTTGCCCCAGAAACTGAGCAAAAAAGGCTAAAATGTCTGGACTAAGCTGCAGCTCAGTAGGAGGTTGAGGTGCTGAAAAGGGAACCCTAGGACAGGTGCCCTACAGTGTGATTGCTTGTGTCTTTAGAAATTCCTGATGAAAAGGAAGAAATGACTTTGAACTCTCCATCCAAGGAGAACAAGAAAGAATCTTCTCTAAAGAAGAGTCGAATCCTGTTGGGAAAAACAGGTGTCATCAAGGAAGAACCACAGCAGGTCAGCATAAGCATTAGCATCTTGCAGGTTGGGAATGACGTGGGAAAGAGTGATTTCTTTTTTTTTATTTTTATTTTTCGACACCCCTCTCTCTGTTTAAAATTGAATTAGAACATGTCTCAGCCAGAAGTGAAGGATCCCTGGAACCTTTCCAACGATGAGTTTTACTACCCCAAACAGCAGGGACTTCGAGGAACCTTTGGAGGCAACATCATTCAGGTAGTCACAGTAGCGTTGGCTATCGAGTGAGAGATAGAGTGTCTTGATAGGAGGTTTCTAGCTGAAAGTATGATTTAGGATTTGTAACAAAACAGAATTTTGATTAAAGTGGGTCAGTTAAGTGTTCATGAGAGAGAGTTTTATTGTTGTTTAATTAAAATGATTAGAAAGGAGTTTGAACTAACTTTTCTTGATTGCCCCATCAAATTGAGGTTTAGGTGCTAGATCTTGCTGTAGCATACTTGCGATGCTTTTGTTTGGTGTCTCTTTCTGTAGGACTCTTTCTGAAGCAGTAGTGGGAGGGGGGAAAGTGGTGCAGATAGTCAAAAGGTGAGGCTGTACTTCTGCTCCTAGTCTGTATTTTAGTCTGGATAGTTAGATAATGATGAATTTGAACTACTGCTCACTAGCCCTAGGTGAAGACGTGGTAGTTTTTTCCTCCTTCATTGCGGTAATCAGTGACCTCTTCTAAAACCTCATCCAATTCCAGCCTCTTCTGTAACAGGAAAAATGTATGTAATTCCAGAGGCACTTCTCTTCCACTGATAGGGATAATGGCTTTGCATGCCCCTAGTTAATAAAAAAAATCGTCTCATTGGGTACCGTTTGAAATTAAAGTGCAATTAAAGTTGTCTCTGTACAGAAAGGAAAGATCTATATATGGACCTAAGCACTTTCTGTCAAAAGGCAACATGTATGATAACAAGTGAATTTCAGTGCACTAGTATTGCTGCTAGCAGACCTAAAAATATTACTAGGTTCTGTTATATAAGGGTTAGCAGGATAGGAGGATGATCTTGGTTTTGAGATGATACGTGTCATTCTTAACACACTTTTTGTTCCTGTGTTAGCACTCTATCCCAGCAGTGGAACTTCGCCAGCCATTCTTTCCCACCCATATGGGTCCTATGAAGCTCCGACAATTTCATCGGCCTCCCCTGAAGAAATACTCTTTTGGTGCCTTGTCCCAACCAGGGCCCCATGCTGTGCAACCTCTGCTGAAACACATAAAAAAGAAAGCCAAGGTACAGTAATTTTTCTCTGTATCTGATGTCTGCCGTGGCTCCATTTGCACAGCAGATCTCTTTGATGTGCTGTGTTCCTAACGCTGTCTTTTCACTGGCACAGATGAGAGAGCAGGAGCGTCAGGCTTCTGGCGGGGGTGAAATGTTCTTCATGCGCACACCGCAGGACCTAACTGGCAAGGATGGAGATCTCATCCTTGCTGAATACAGTGAGGAAAATGCCCCTTTAATGATGCAGGTTGGCATGGCAACAAAGATTAAAAATTACTACAAAAGGGTGAGTATGCAGGTTTTGCTGTTGGACAGTGATTTTCTCCTGCCTCTTGCTGAGCGCTAACTGCACTTTCATTGCACATTGCAGAAACCTGGCAAAGATCCAGGAGCTCCAGACTGTAAATATGGAGAGACTGTTTATTGTCACACTTCTCCGTTCTTGGGTTCTCTGCATCCAGGCCAGTTACTGCAGGTGAGAAAAGCAAGCATAAGAAGACAGAGAAGTTGAACGTGGAGTTAGGCAGAATGTTTTATGCCCTGTTTATTGAATCACGAATCAACTTCCAAAAAACAGATTTGGTTTCATTTTCAGTTTAAGTCTCTTTGTTTACTGATAATAATTCAGTTCTTGGCTTTTTTTTTTTAATATCTCTCTATTGTATCCTTTTTAAAATTGTTGTAGGAATGATAGGAATTGCAGGAAGTGAATCTTTGCTGCTTTGCTTTGTGATGGCATTAGAAATACTGTTAGAGAGGACTGAGTGAAAGGCCAAAGCTGCTTGAATGTTGAGGAGCTCAGTAAACAGGTGTTGGAGGAGACAGATGATGTGGATTTATCATGGTCCAGGATGTGTGAGCATCGTTTTGTGTACTTTGAGAATTGTGCTGCTAGTTGTCTGCTGGAGGCCAGTTACTAGTCAGGTGTGTAGACTTCTGCTTTTATGAGCCTTTCTCTGTTCTTGAAATACATACAGCTAAGATGGGGAGAGGAATTAAAGATGTTGTCATGACCACCTGGTTACAAAATCCATGATAAATGTAAAAAGAAATTGATTTCAGTCAATGCTAGCTGCTTTTGCTGCAGCAGTAATTTCTGCTGTAATTTCCAGCAGTAATTTCCTGCTGTACCACAGGAAAAAAGTAAGGTGAAGGTTGATATTAGAGATTCATCACAGAACCGACTTACTTACTGTTCAAGCCTAAGAGGACTTCAGGCTTTCCAGAAGTCCTGTTTTATCTGTGATGAAGGGCCATCTCAGGGAAAGCTTTTGCAATGTGGATGAGGGAAGTGTGGGAGAGTAGCGGTGGGTAAGGCTTGTGGAAGCCCTATGGGTGGAGAAAACCCTTTATAGAAGAGGATAGCGTTTCCAGTTCCACTCTGTCTAGTGCCTCCTTGGCGCCAGTTTAAACTTTCATACCTTTAAACGCTGAACTCTGCTACTCTCTGCTTTTCTGGTTAGGTTCTTTAAACCTCCTTTCCCGAGTAAAGTCTTCAGTCCTTGCCTCCTCCCATTCCCAGACTGTGCATGTGTTCTGGGCTGGTTGCTGTGATTATAGTGTTCTTCTGCGTATGTGTTCTTACTATTCCTTTTTAAAGTACCTCCTTAAAGGTCAGTCCAAAGAGGTCTTCAAACTCTTGACATTTGTTCTAGGTTTTCTTACACGTTTGTGCTTCCTCCTCGGTTGTTCTCTGCATAAACAAGGAATGTTCTGACTGCATATCTACATATATTGTGATATAAATGATAGTGTACCGTTGGAATTACTGGGATTTTTTGTTTGTTTGTTTTTTTAAGGTCTTTTTTTGTAGAATGAGTTACAGAAAATTTGATCAATACCTGACTTTCAAACTTTATTTGTTTCTCTTTTTAGGCATTTGAAAACAACCTTTTCCGGGCCCCTATCTATTTACATAAGATGCCTGAAACTGATTTCCTGATTATTCGGACACGACAAGGCTATTACGTTCGAGAATTAGTGGATATTTTTGTAGTTGGTCAGGAGTGCCCGCTTTATGAAGTACCTGGTCCCAACTCGAAACGAGCTAACACCCATATCAGAGATTTTCTGCAGGTATGTGATAAGAGTCAGGTTGGGGATCTGAGGGGTCTTTGGAGAAAGCCCTTTGGCATAGGCCCGGGCCTCACATGGACAGACTTGATTAGAGAAGCTCATTGCCCTGCTTACGGCTCCAATTTTTTTCATGTTGGGTTTTTTGGGGGTTGGTGTGGGGTGGTTTTGGNCCATACAGACTATTTTGGTTGTCATTTAACCATGATTTATAGCATGCTTCTTCTGTTTACTTGCATCCTATCTGATGAGTATATAATAGAGGCTTTTTATTAGGCAAAATAAAGGGTTATAAGTTTATATAAAAGTGTAGGAAACTGAAGATATTAGAATGAACTTTGAAGTGGGTATGCTGTATAAAATGAGTTACGTGGGTTTTACTAAGAGACAATTAAGGGATCTTAAAGGGTCTTATGTCCTATTACATAGCACAGAATTACAGTTGCTTCATAGGTCTTTGTTGATTTCCTAGATCTTGAGGCAGTTAAGCTTTGGGACTGTCAGTGGCCATTCAAATAAATATACCCAAGTTTAGATTTTAGAGAAATTTTCTAGTAATTTGCTGTCAGTTTAAAATTATAACTGAAGAGGTATTTGCAGAGCAGGAAGATCCCTGCCATTCCCAGAGTTCAAGTTTCTGTACCAAAGCATGAACGTTTCTAATGTGATAATGCAAAATTTCAAGGCAAATATTTTTTCCACATCTCCTTCTCAAAAAATAGCTGCACCTGAAGCAGACATGTCGCTTGGAAAGCTTATCCTAAGTAAATTTATAAGAAACAATGGGTTTTAAGTAGGAAGTCTGAAGAAGTCACTAGAGTAACAGCATTGTCTATACTGTCTTTGCAGGTTTGTTCTGGTCTTTCTTCGGACATCACAAATGAGTCTTGTTTTTTAGGTTTTTATTTATCGCCTCTTCTGGAAAAGCAGAGACCGTCCTCGGAGAATTCGCATGGAGGATATCAAGAAGGCCTTTCCCTCGCACTCGGAGAGTAGCATACGAAAGCGGCTGAAACTTTGTGCTGATTTCAAACGCACAGGTATTTAAAGATTTTATGTAGATGTCAGCCATTCTTTGCTGCTCTTGGAGTTCCAAACAGAGCAGGAGGAGGCAACATCTGCTCCTGATAAACCGTTTTTGAAAACATCTATTTGAAGAACTGAAATGTAATCTGGTAGGGTTTTTGTTCCGATTTTTATAAATGTTCACTTTCTTGTGGCATAAGTGTTCTTGATGGTGAGAAATGACTACAGTTTGGGCATTTTTTTTATGACCCTTTGGGCAATGATTAACTTGTAAAGTAACAATGTACGACACCCACACGCCCACGTTCCCTTCCCTCTTTGTATGGCTGTGTTGTGTTTTGCAAGCAAATACATGCCAGTAGAAGCTTGTCCCATCTTCCTTAATCTAATGATGCTCTTGAGAGCCTGAGTTGTGATTTGTGTATATGCAGAATGATAAGCAGGTGGTAATACAAAGCTTTTTAGGCTAGCTGTGGGGAAAAGTAATTTGAGGTGAGGAAGTAAAAGGTGCATTAAATGCTTTGGGAATGGAGTTTATACATTGAATGAGCATGAATGATGAGAGTTTGCTGATATAACAGGTGCTAAGCGAGGGGGTGTTGATTTAGACAAATGCAGAATGAAAAATCCTATCACTTTTAGTGGTATGTCACAGATTTGTCATACTTGCTCCTTTTGCCAGCGTTGCAGCAGGGTACCGAATCTTGAAATACAGTTAGGATTATGATGGCGTCCAATGTTTGTGGGAAACTACTCAGTGTTTGATCTGTGCATTTTTCAGGGATGGACTCAAATTGGTGGGTCTTAAAGCCAGATTTCAGATTGCCGACAGAGGAAGAGATCAGAGCAATGGTATCCCCAGAGCAGTGCTGTGCTTATTACAGCATGATTGCGGCTGAGCAGCGATTGAAGGTAAACGCTCCTTATGGGTTCTAAGGCAAGTTACTGACAAGTAGTTCTGTGAAGGGTGAGGCTAGGTAACACCTTCTGCCTAAAGCTATTTTTGCTATAAAGTAGGTGAATCAGGGCCCTTACCGCTGGGCAACTTGCTGAGTTTTCTGCTGTGTAAAAAGGGAGTTAACTTCTTGAAGAGAGAGACATAGTCTTACCACTTATTATTTAGACAGCAAGTTAGCTATGATCAAAGCTAGCAAAGGGAAGGTACGAGAAAGGGCTTATGTTTCTACCGGGAGGTCTACAGCAGAAAGTAACCAGTATGTGGCTGTGAGAGAGACTGGTGATTTTTTTTTTTGAAGTCCAGTGCAGTATTTAGTTACGGAGTTTGTCAAAATACTGGGCAGTTTGACATCTGCGGTACTGTGGGTCACAGTGTATCTTGCAAACAACTGTCTGTGGAAGTGTGCTTGTTTGGCATGACATAGAATAGAATCACAGAATGGTTTAAGTTCGAAGGGACCTTAAAGATCATTGAGTTCCAACGCCCCTGTCATGGGCAGGGACACCTCCCACTAGACCAGGTTGCTTAAAGCTTGTCCATCCTGGCCTTGAACACCTCCAGGAATGGGGCCTCCACAACTTCCCTGGACAATTTGTTCCAGTGCCTCACCACCCTCAGAGTGAAAATTTTTTTTCCTAATATCTGTTCTATATCTCCCCTCTTCCAGTTTGAAGCCATTACCCCTCGTCCTATCACTACATGCCCTTGTAAAAAGTCCCTCTCCAGCCTTCTTGTAGGCCCCCTTCAGATACAAGAAAGCTGCTATAAGGTCTCCCTGGAGTCTCCACAGGAGATCTATAATATGCTTCTAGTTCTCTCTCCAGTAACCTTTTTAAGACTTCAGGTTCTTATTTTTCCTAATATTTCTCTGCAGGATGCAGGTTATGGGGAGAAATCCTTCTTTGCACCAGAAGAGGAGAATGAAGAGGATTTTCAAATGAAGATTGATGATGAGGTACTGTCAGAGCAATGAATGAGCGAGCGTGCCAATATATAAATCTGCACGGCAGGAGAGAAACGAGGTCTTTAAGTATGAAGGACATATTTAAAGTAGGATTCAGTGGATCAAATGTTCTTGTGGCTTTGCTGGGAACTATGCTGCCAAGCTTATAACTGTGTTTGGGGATCCTTCTCTCCAGGTCCTTCCAGGACTAGGCTTTTTCCTTAAATGACTTTTGTGACTTACCTAGCACTTTGGTTCTTCATAGAGGTTTTATTAGGGCAGCTGAAGGATCAAGCAGCGGAATTCAGCCTCATTATGTCAATTGAAAAGTTCTCAGTATGATTGGAAGAATCTAAAATAAAAAGCTTGAAATTCTCCTTGATGGTAGCAGGCTTGTGAGAGCATGTTTCTCTTCTTCCTGGCAGGTACGCACAGCTCCATGGAACACCACACGAGCCTTCATTGCTGCTATGAAGGGCAAGTGCCTCCTAGAAGTAACTGGTGTAGCAGATCCTACTGGTTGTGGTGAAGGATTTTCTTATGTGAAGATTCCAAACAAACCAACTCAGCAGAAGGTATGGTTCCCAAGGTCAGGTTGAAAAGGAGCAATAACTGGAAAGACACGCGGGAGAAATGGAGTACATATTGGGGCATCAGGAAGAGAAAATATTAGAAGATGAGCCTAGGAAAGACTATTATCTGATGACATTAATAGACTGCATCTTCCTCTGAACAGGATGATAAAGAACCTCAGCCAGTGAAAAAGACAGTGACTGGGACAGATGCTGATCTGCGCCGGCTTTCTCTCAAAAATGCCAAACAGCTGCTGCGTAAATTTGGAGTGCCTGAAGAGGAGGTGAGCATGAACCTGGAGCAGGTTTCAGAGTTCTCTTCAGTAACAGATTCAGCAGCTGATGGTGGAAGGGATGTATACTTTTCTACTCTGACCTTGTGTGGAAAGGAGTTGAAATCCACAGTCAGCTACCTCAGTTGTAAGTCTCTAAAGCCATTTCTAGTCTGTCTTCCTCTTTCCAGATAAAGAAGCTGTCCCGGTGGGAAGTGATTGATGTGGTACGTACGATGTCTACAGAGCAGGCTCGTTCAGGGGAAGGTCCTATGAGCAAATTTGCACGTGGGTCTCGGTTTTCTGTAGCAGAACATCAGGAGAGATACAAAGAAGAGTGTCAGCGCATCTTCGATTTACAAAATAAGTAAGTTCTTATCTGATGTTTACAGCCGTGAACCCCACCCTGTCCCCACCTTAAAAGTCCAGAACTATGTGTGCCTGGGGCTCACTGATATGTAGTGGTAGAGATGTTGATTCAGCTGGTTGGGCCCACAAAATACAGCACTGAGAAAGAGGGCTTTGGCTGTTAATAGAAACTTATGGGTTAGCCTTAGTGTCTTGCTGTCATAAACCTTTTGGAAAGGTAGAATGAGTTGCATAGTCTGCCACATATAATGGCATGAAAAATCCCACTGTTCCACAGATCAGTAGTTCACCTCCTTCCTTCCTTCCATCCCTCTGTCTGCCTTTCAGCGGTTTGCCATCTCTCTCTTGGGTAGCAGCTACCAATTCTATGTCCTATTCTTTAGAAATCCCAGAAGAATTCATGCATTAATCCTTTCTCTGGCCCAAGACTTGAGAGTGGGGAGGCAATATAGTACTGTTGATGATGAAGAGATCGGCTTTTTGGAGAAGATTGGCTTGGAACAATTGATCTTTTGGACATGGGGATTACAGGAGGACTGAGAAGGAAATATATTGTGCCTATTCTTGTAGTAGTGATTTGCAACATTTATTTTCAAACCTTTGTGTCATTTTTACCTTTGTATTTCTGGGAAGGTAACGGGCTG
This sequence comes from Anarhynchus alexandrinus, assembly GCA_008711295.1. NCBI lineage: Eukaryota > Metazoa > Chordata > Aves > Charadriiformes > Charadriidae > Anarhynchus > Anarhynchus alexandrinus. The sequence goes on from VUYV01000428.1 coordinate 461,061, forward strand.
ATATTTTTGTGGCAGGGGGAGGAACTAACTAACTTTCTAGGTGCCTCCTGTTTCAGGGTTCTGGAATCCACTGAGATCTTGTCAACAGACACAGATAGCAGCTCAGCTGAAGACAGTGACTTTGAAGAGATGGGAAAAAATATTGAGAATATGTTACAGAATAAGAAAACCAGTTCTCAGCTCTCTCGGGAAAGAGAAGAGCAGGAACGAAAGGAATTGCAAAGGATGCTTCTGGGAGAAGACAGCGGCAATGACAAAGAGAGGGGCAAAAAGGACAGGAGAGACAAAAAGGGGCTGTGTAAGTAATGGCAACCATCAGAATGTACTGGGGAAGGGATGCAGAACTTTGTGTCAGGCTGCAAAGTGTGCTGATCTGGCTTCTCGGAGGAGCGTGTGGATTCTTTACAGGGAGAATGTATAGACATGCTTATTTGGGCCTTCTTCCTTCTCCTGAGCTGAAAATGCATTCAAAGTGTTTCTTTGCTCCATAGCTTTGCTTATTTTGAAGTATGAACTTACTCTGTTTTTTAGATATTCACTGCTGCTTGCTGCTTAGGTTTCCTCTTTTTGGAGGGGGAGGGGAGGTTGGATGGGTGGGTTGTTTTTGAGTAGTTGTCTCAAGATGTGTTCACAAATAGTTCCTGCAACCAGCTTATGGTACTGCAATTGGATCTTGTGTGTAAACACAGCTACATACGTGAAACAGATACACTCAATATGTAGGCTGATAGCAGTGTCTATTATGCTGTTTGCTGCAGCAGTGTGTTTGGGAGGTAATTGGGCAGCTGCCAGATTTGGATCCCCTGGAGACATGTTTATTTTAAGTGCATTCCAGCAGAGAACTAAACATGTCCTGAACTGGCAGGTGAAAGTGTTTGACCTGTGAACAAGCTTCTGTCTCTATGGCAGTGCTCATGACCACTGTTACTTGTTGCATGTGTACAAGCAAAGTTGAGCTCTGCTGCTTCTGAGTCAGCATTGTTGTTGCTGTTGGAAACCCAGATTGGGAACAAATTACTAATTAAATAACTACTGGAATAATTTAGTAAGGAATATGTGGATGATTTGCTGATGATTGTTGCCTTATGAAAAGATATCCAGTGTTATAGAATCACAGGATGGTTTAGGTTGGAAGGGACCTTAAAGATCATCGAGTTCCAACCACCCTGCCACGGGCAGGGACACCTCCCACCAGCCCAGGTTGCTCCAAGCCCCGTCCACCCTGGCCTTGAACACCTCCAGGAATGGGGCCTCCACAGCTTCCCTGGACAATTTGTTCCAGTGCCTCATCACTCTCAGAGTGAAAAATGTCTCTCTAATCTAAATCTCTCCTCTTCCTGCTTGAAGCCATTCCCCCCCATCCTATCACCACATGCCCTTGTAAAAAGTCCCTCTCCAGCTTTCCTGTAGGCACCCTTCAGCTGCTATAAGGTCTCCCCAGAGCCTTCTCTTCTGCAGGCTGAACAACCCCAGCTCTCTCAGCCTGTCCTTACAGCAGAGGTGCTCCAGCCCTCTGATCATCTTCGTGGCCTGCTCTGGACCCGCTCCAGTGGGTCCATGTCCTTCTTCTGTTGAGGGTTCCAGAGCTGGACGCAGTACTCCAGGTGGGGTCTCAGGAGAGCAGAGCAGAGGGGCAGAGTCCCCTCCCTTGCCCTACTGGCCACGCTGCTGGGGATGCAGCCCAGGATGCGGTTGGCTTTCTGGGCTGCCAGCGCACATTGCTGGCTCATGTAGGGCTTCTCATCCACCAACATCCCCAAGTCCTTCTCCTCAGGGCTGCTTTCCATGCATTCTCCGCCCAACCTGTATTTGTGCATGGGATTGCCCCAGCCCGTGTGCAGGACCTTGCACTTGGCCTTGTTGAACTTCATGAGGTTGGCATGGGCCCATCTCTCAAACCTGTCCAGGTCCCTCTGGATGGCATCCCTTCCCTCCAGTGTGTTGACCACTCCACACAGCTTGGTGTCGTTGGCAAACTTGTTAAGGGTGCACTCCATCGTAACATCCACGTCACCAAAAAGATGTTAAATAGTGCTGGTCCCAGTACCAACCCCTGAGGAACACCACTTGTCACTTATCTTGAACAAAATCTCTCAACCAAAGTTATGGGTGGTGCTGGAAAGATTCTGTGGTCAGGCAAGACAAGTCTAGCTCACTGGTTGTAGCACTGATTGGAGAACTGGATAATTGTTGACCTGCAGTTTCTGCCAGATCTCCAGACCTATCGTCAAAACCACTGTAGCAGTCTGCAGGGCCATGTTGCAGTTGCCTTATAGGTTGCGCTTAGGCACCTGTGGGTCCTTGTTGACTGTAGCTGTTCCTTCTGGCTTTATCATCCCTGTGGTTAATTCAGTATTATACCTTTGTTTCAGGTTGATATATGCCATGATAAGAGAACATAAGCAAGGGAAAGTCTTCTATTGCTTAGGTTTTCCTGAATATGTGTCTTGGAAGTTTTTAACCCAAAACTATCCACTGTATTTAAACAATGGTGTTTCTACAATATGAAAGAAATTAAAAGCAAATAAAACACTCTGTTGTAGCATCAGCTTCAGGAGCCTCAGCAAATTCTCACAAAGATGATGACACTGCCTCTGTAACCAGCCTTAATTCTTCTGCCACTGGCCGCCGCCTCAAAATCTATCGCACATTTAGAGATGAGGATGGGAAAGAATATGTGAGGTGCGAGACAGTTCGGAAGCCAGCTGTTATTGATGCCTACTGCCGAATACGGACTACCAAGGATGAAGAGTTCATGTAAGACCTATGCGATTTTTTTCTTTTTAACTTTTTCTGTAGAGTATTTCATTCTGCTGGCAGATGAAGAAACGTAGAATTGAGTGTAGAAGCCCAGCACTGTAATTGTGTAGAGACAGAGAGATGTAATGGCTGTCCATTTGGAGGGTATTACGAATTTTGTGCGGTGATTGACCTGGCAGAAGAGTACCTGGTAAATCTTCAATTCAGATGAAAATCTTGTGTTTTTTGTTTTGGTTTGCCCCTCCTGACCCCAGACGAAAGTTTGCTCTATTTGATGAACAGCACCGTGAGGAAATGCGGAAGGAGCGGCGCAGGATCCAGGAACAATTACGGCGGTTAAAAAGGAACCAAGAAAAAGAGAAACTCAAGGGCCCTCCAGAAAAGAAGCCCAAGAAAATGAAAGAGCGTCCAGACTTGAAAGTAAGCATATTGATACATAAAGCAGGCTAACAGGTCTTGGGTATTGGAGAAGTTTTCTGTTCTAGTGATGTCCTGACTAGGGGATTTTAATGATACTTTGCCTCTAAACTAGGAGCCTGTGTATGAATTTTGATCTGTCATCTTTCTTACATTTTTGCAGCTAAAATGTGGAGCGTGTGGTGCAATTGGCCATATGAGGACTAATAAGTTCTGCCCTCTTTACTACCAAACAAATGCGCCACCTTCTAATCCTGTTGCAATGACTGAGGAGCAGGAGGAAGAGCTGGAAAAAACAGTCATTCACAATGATAATGAAGAACTCATCAAAGTAGAAGGAACAAAAATTGTCCTGGGAAAACAACTGATTGAGAGGTAAGGGAAAAAGCAGAGATACTGATGGGTAGTAAGAAAAAACAATTCAGAGCTTAGTGCAGAATACTCACATGTATATTAATCACAAGAATAAAGTGACAGGGCTTTACACAGACTATTACTAGTGTATTTTGATTGTGTATTTGGTATTATGGCAGATGGGACCAGAGCCCATACTGGGGGACAAGTGGTCTTGATTCACAAGAAGGCTGGAGAAACTATTAAGCTTTTTTGTTTTTACCTAGTGCGGATGAGGTTCGCAGGAAATCACTGGTCCTGAAGTTTCCTAAACAGCAGCTTCCTCCAAAGAAGAAACGGCGAGTAGGGACAACTGTTCACTGTGATTACCTGAATGTGAGTGAAGGTGTTACTGAGCTGATTGCAGCATCTCTATTTCTGTTTGTACCAACTGGCCAGTTTCTTTGTTACTCCTGTGCATCCTCTGCATGCAACGCAGATAGCTGCTGAGTAAATGAATAAACTAAATTGCCTAGGATTTCTGTGGGTCAATATTTTGCATCTTGGAACTGCCTTAATTTTTCTGCATCTGATTTCTTTAGCGTCCTCATAAATCTATCCACCGACGGCGAACAGATCCCATGGTGACGCTGTCATCCATCTTGGAGGGCATCATCAATGACATAAGGGATCTTCCTAATGTAAGTTTAAGCTATGAGATCAAAAACCCGTGTCTTAAGCAATATGATTGAAGTAGGTTGGTTGTAGACACCAAAACGACGCTAGGCTTTCCTCAGATGAGTGGTGTGCCACCCCTTTCCCTGCACACAGTTGATGTGTGTCATTTCATAAGTTAGCTCAGCTCAGAATCTTTTTTGAGATTAAAACATCCATGTCAGAAAATAATGTTGAATAGTTTTGTATGGATGCATATTCAGAGCCTGGGATGTAATTTTTTTTTTTTCAACAAAACCAGAAGAAGATGCATAACACTCGATGTAGTGATGTGCAATACTTTTATATATGTGACACTGGAGAAAATTGTGTACTTCCCTGTTTCTGACCAGATTTTACCAGAAACTTGCAGAATCAAAAGATTAAATGGAAGACTTGAGTTGACATGAGAATTTAAAGTTCAGTTTCTTGACTTCTGTGCTGCATAACCAAAAATACCATCTCAGAATTCTTTGTGAGATTTTTCTTCTTATAATGATATTAAAGAACATTTTGTAGAAGGAAGTGATAGCCACTGTGGGGCTGAGCTTACCGTATTTTCCCTGGTGCCTGCTCAACTGTGGAGGTTAAACTGAGATTGGCTGTGCTAGTACTGTGTTAATAAGCATTCATCTTTTTCTTTTCGTCCTCAGACATACCCCTTTCATACACCTGTAAATCCAAAAGTTGTCAAAGATTATTATAAGATTATTACTCGGCCCATGGATTTACAGACCCTGCGTGAAAATGTTCGTAAGCGGCAGTACCCATCCCGAGAAGAGTTCAGAGAACATCTGGAACTAATTGTTAAGAACAGTGCGACATACAATGGTAGGCTATTGACAGTGTGGGGAAACTGTGTTTCTGTGAATAGGTTGTTGTATGAGGTGTGGATCCTTTACTTTTAGAAATAACGAAAGCAACAGAAAAGCAGAATAAATTCACTGTCAGATGGCAACAATAAACGTGTTTTTCCAGATACACCTGAAAGACTATATTAATGTTAATGAGCTAATTCATAAATAAGAAAGAAGGGGACCCGAGCATTTAACAATAACTAAATGATGACTGTGATGTAGTAACTGATGTTTAATTATGAACCTATCAATGACTGAAGACACTGGTGCATTTATTAAGTCAAACTGCACTGAAGCTGTCAGTGAAGCTGCCTTCATATAAGGCGAAGCGAAGAAAAACATTGTTTTCAGTAGACTACGTTATGAGTGTCCTTCCTTTTTGCTTTCAGACACAGATTGGTGGGGACATCCTTGTCAACTTATTTGCTCAATATTGTGCTTTAGCGAATGAATCTTTCAATACAATTAGGAATAGTTCACACCTTTTGAAGCTATTGCCTCGGAACATGCAGTTTTGAGTAGAGTTTACTGGAATGATTTGGCGTGTTTTGGTTCTTAGTTGCAGTAATTTTTTTCCCTATTTGTGAATGTGAGAAAGCTAGTTTAAAAAAAGAAAAAGCATAGATTCTGCAGTGAAGCATGCCTTTGCTGGCGAAAAGTGCTGATTCATTGAGCAGCTGTAGGTCAGCTGTATTCTGACTGCTGATAGAAAGGTCTTTGTCCAAAAAGTATTAATTCAACAGATAAAAAATGCTCCCAGCTGCATTGAGTCTCTCTGGGCTGTGCAGCATTCGGTGTGACACTGACAGCACTGTTTTTGTGCCTTTGCTGCCTGCTTCATTGTTTTGACAGTTAAGTCCCTTCTCTGCCTCTTAGATCTGTTTGCAAGTATCTGTTGCAAATACTTGTTTCCATGTCTGAGCAATTGTGAAATTACTTCCATTTTCTGAGTATTCCTTAAATGTCCATCTTGCTGTCCTTAGCAGTTCTGCTTCACTGACTGGGTTTAGTGAAGGAAACAAGTCTCATGACTTACACTCTGAAAGTTTGGCAAAGGTGGAGGGCTGAGAGGCCAGTCTTCCACAGGCACAGCTGCTTTCCCATAGGATTTCCAAACCTTAACAGAATGTATACCAAAAGCGTGACTATTTGCTACAAATAACCTTTTGTCATATAAGATCAATACTAAACTTTAGTGATTGTGTGTATTGAGAATATACTTCAGGATATCCTCCCAATTGTGCTAGAAATATAATCAGTGATGCTTTAGGAGTAAAGGTTAATTCCTGTTGTGACATAACTGGCCTTTTTAATCAGGCTGGAGTATCTCACCGTACTTGCTGTGTGTTTGCAGGGCCAAAGCACTCACTGACACAGATATCTCAGTCCATGCTGGACCTGTGTGATGAGAAGCTAAAAGAGGCAAGTCTTGTGAATGAGTTGTGGTCAGAGTGGAGAGGGAGGGGATGATCAGGGGTGGTTGAGGAATTTGAGGATAGAGAACATGAGTAGGCAAACACAGAGCTTTAAGGAGAGTAGGCTTTAATAAGATGACTCCTCCGCCCATCCCAGGGTGTATTTGAATTTTCACAATTTTAAACAGTTCACATTGGAGTCTTTCTCAAAAAAACAGGTGCTCATTTGTTACCTGTGTTACTTTATCTTGTATGTAGGCTTATATCTAGGCTGTTATCCCCTCTTATTTACAAGTGTCTTCATAAAAAGGTGAATGGGAATCTCATTGGGACATTAATTAACAGCTATTAATCTAGGGTCAACCACTGGTGTTCCTTACTTTTATTGCAGAAGGAAGATAAACTGGCTCGATTAGAAAAAGCAATTAATCCCCTCCTGGATGATGATGATCAAGTGGCCTTTTCCTTCATTTTGGATAACATTGTCACTCAAAAGATGATGGCAGTTCCAGATGTATGTACCTTGAGAGAGTGTGTGTGTGTAATTAAAAATGGGCTGATATAGTCCTGTGGCTGTATATTTACATTGTTGTCCTTAGTGCACTGCAAAAAAAAAAACCAACCCCAAACGACAGAGTGCTCAGTCAGGGAGCTGGCCTGTTATTTTTCTGAGTGGCACAGATACACCTGTACTCACCCCCTTCACTGGAGCAAAGGTCCAGAAGCGACGGCTGGGTTCCAGTTTTTTTCCTGCTCCTGACAGTCCTGGACAGCGCTCGTGTCAACCTCCCATTAATATAAAGCCACCGATTTTCATTAAGCATGGTCATTATGAAACATACTCTTCTGCTGCTTATATAGCACTTGCTTTGGTAGATCTGAAAGCACTCTGCAAAGGTACAGCTTTCGGGTGCAAATGAAACACAAACTGATTTCTAATTGATCAGGTTTACTCAGTGTTGTACTAGGTTGTTAGTATTAAAAAAACCCAAACAATAACCTCAAGCCTACCAAATACAACTGCACAAATAAGGACTTCAGTGTCACTCATCTATAATGTGTGAGGTGTCTTAATGGCATAAGGAACAAGAGTCTGTAGTGGTTAGACTGAATGAGAGAGGGCTTAATGCCTGTTGTCTTTAAAACTTTGTTGGTTCCATTCTCTGTCACCAAGTTCTCATTTCTGATGTTTAGGAACAGATTGTAGAGTTTTTCTATGCTGTCACACCGTGATGAACAGTTAAATTGGTATATACAGCCCCTGTTGTGAGATCAGACCTAGGTTTATATTCTTTGTTCATTGTACAAGCAGTGAGTGTTCTTGCTGGACACTGCAGTTATGTTGTGGAGGAAATAGTGATATTAGATAGAAAAGTCCTTTGTATGATTATTATATTGTATTACGTGTTCCTACTGTTAAACAGGTATCAACAGGCCTAGTTAAAAATCCAACTGGTAGATCTTTTTTCTGTGTCCCTCCTGAAGCTAAATGATTGGGTTCAAGATGCCTTGTGATAAATATTTCCCATACATTTTGAGTGTGAATTAGTTCTGGAGACTTGCTTTATGAAATTTGTAGCTCAATCTGTAAAATATTCTATGCAGAAGCTTTCTAAACTTGTCTGTTGTCCTTCCTCCAGTCTTGGCCATTTCATCATCCAGTTAACAAAAAGTTTGTTCCGGATTATTACAAGGTGATTGCTAATCCAATGGACCTGGAGACTATCCGCAAGGTGGGTAGCTTGAACTGAGCAGCCACTTGGAGATGTTCAGACTTGATTACTTACTGGGTGACAATCTCTTCCAGAATATCTCCAAACACAAATACCAGAACAGAGAGACTTTCCTGAACGATGTTAACCTCATCCTTGCCAACAGCATTAAGTACAATGGTAGGTGGTGAAAATAAGGCTTCGTCTGCCTTCTGTACGTAAATGAATCCATCTGTGCACCTGTTCTTTAGCGCTGTCAAAGCCTGAAGCTGTGAATCCTGAGACTGATTGTTGCTTTCCTTGCCTGCTGAGAAAAGGGATGCTCAAGCAGTGATGTTACCACTGTCACATGCTGCTTTAATTACAATCATGTGCAGAATGGGGCAGTTACATTTGGGGAGGATTTTCTACTCGTTCAGTACACATCTCTGCTTCAGTGATTTGTTTCTGGGAATTTCCTTGAGATTGACAGGGTACAACCTTCCTATCTCCTAAATCATCTTTTTAATGCTGGAACAAATTGGTTGCTCTTTGTTAGTTGAATGTGGACCCTGATTTATGTTTCTCCTTAAATCAGAAGGTGCTGAGATTTAGGGACCTGTGTCATGAGAGCTGTGTAACCAAAACCAGTCTTTCTGTCTCAGCAGCTGAGCGAACGTCAGAATGCATAAAGAGATTTGTTTGTTACTACAGGTCCAGACAGTCAGTACACAAAAACAGCCCAGGAGATTGTAAATATCTGTTATCAGACTTTAGCTGAGGTATGTGGACAACTCTACTGTAATATTTTTGTATGTTTGAATTTTCTGTTCTGCAACCTTAGCAAGCTTCTTTATTCTTAGTATGATGAGCACCTGACACAACTTGAGACAGACATCTCTACTGCTAAGGAAGCAGCACTAGAGGAGGCAGATCTGGAAAGTCTTGATCCTATGACCCCTGGTCCCTACACTCCACAGGCAAGTGACCAAGTTTTCACTTCCTTTCTTTGAGTTTCAATTTCCTCGATGTTCTGTCTAGGGGTGCCTCTTTGTTTACTGTTCTCCATCTGTCTGCAGTTTCTCTTTTAGTAGACTGTCTTGTTGGATGGTGTGCTAACAGCTGTTTTTTAAGGATAAATATGAGAAGTGGTTACAATGCTTCAGAGAGTGAGATACCCAAGACAAAGAAGGTAATTTGCCAAGCAACTTGCAAAACTGGTCTCAAGATGAGCTGTGTATGGTCAGGTACAACTGAATGTTGGGTGGAAATTCAAAGACTGTGCAAGGGTGGCAGTTAGAAACCCTCAGAAGGCAAGCAGCGAAAAGGTAAGGAGAAGACGAGGGAAAAACATCATCTGTCTGAGAAGAAGCCAGAGAACTGTTTGGTGGGGGTATAGTTCAGGAAGCTTATTGCTGCGAGCAAAGAAACTGCCTAGTATGGTCAGCAAAGTAGGACTCCTCTGCATTTTTTAGTGGGATTCTTTACATTTCTTTATCTTGGTTCTAACAGAAAAAACTTTTTTTTTTACTCTTCACTATTATTTTATAGCAGACAATTGTGTGTGTCAGTTATTTTGTATGTATTACAGACCAAGTTGGAAGCACAATTTATGCTGGAGATTGTGTGACAGACTGCTTTTTCAGTGTTTATAAAGCTTATAAAACTTCGCCAAACTGTAGACCTTTTTTTTTTTTTTTTTAAATGCTGCTCNTTCATGCCTTGGGCTGTTTGGCTGTTTTTAAAAACAGCAGTAAAAAACTTTCACCAGGAATGACATGTTCATTCCTGAAAAATAAAATTGCCTTTGGAATTTCCTTGATAAGCTAGGTAACAGTTCAGGGAATGTCATCCTGGTGCCTGAGATGTGTCTTTTTATTTATTTGGAAAAACTGTTGAAGTTCATAAACCTTAGGAAAGATCTCTCAGGTAATAACTGAATGATAAAAATTCAAATGTTGTATACCCAGCGTAGGACGACAGAGCAAAGCTTTCTTTGTAGTTTTTCATCCCCATTGTAGACCAATAATTTTTCTATTCTGTGCAAATCTGGTGTGATTATATCTGGAAAGTTGCATTTAATTGTAGTAAAATCAGAGCAGAAAAGAGGGGCTTGAAGTTCAGGATCAATTTAAGATCTTATAAAGATTATTTTTAAGAGAAAAATGAGTTTTAAATTTGTTTAGGTAAGAAGTACACAAGGATTATATGGCTGGAGCCAGGATAGCAGGCTACAAACAGTTTTAGAGCAATATTTAACACCCTCTATCCATCTCTCCCCACAAAAAAAAAAAATAAACAAAATTGGACATTGTAGGAAGCATGAAAGAACTTGCGAGGAATGATGATTGAATACAACAGGGTGGGAACTGAGTATCACGGAATAAGACCTTCCTGGCAACATGAACTGTCAGGCTGCAAGGAATTCTTTGGAGATTGAGTTGTTGAAACTATCTATTAACACATTTCAAGGAAGATCCCAGTACCTCAGAGAATGAGGGACAGTAAGGTCATTCTTCTCTCTATCTGATGGTTTCCTTCCCAAGAGCAGTAGTACCTGTTCTGATTTTTTTTTAATTCAAGTTGGTGATCAGGAGAGAGGAAGAGAGGCCTGAGCAGTGAACTGCCTGTTCAGAATCTGCCCCTTCTCTGGTCTTGCTAAAGGAGAGAGCTCTCTGAGCTTCTCCCTTGAACTTGTCATCTGAAGGCCACCTTTTCCCTCTGCTTCTTGGCTGGAGGTACACTCCTGCTTCCCACGCTCCCAATCTTGTCACAGATGGTCTGGTGATGGTTGCTTGGCTTTAGTTCCCTTTATTGCAAATGCAGTTGTGATGACTAATATTTATCTCCCTGCATGTTTCTTCAGGAGTTGGATTCCAGGATATAAAAAGCAAATACAGCAAGTAGAGAGCTATCAGTAGTTTACAAATTCTTAGGAAGCCTGTTTTGCCTAATTTAAATGGCATTGCTGCTGTTCTTAACAATTTCAGGATGGTCATGATACATAAACTGTATATTATAAGGGCATTTTGTCAAAATCCTAATCTGTAGTTCCTCATTAACTCTTCAGAGGTTAAATGGCATGTGAACCACAGATTGGCTTTTAGAACACTTTAGCCAAACCCTCCTTTTTTCTTGCTTTTCTCAGCTTTGGGGACTCTTGAGGCAGTGATTTGCATAGAACTGAATGAAAGTTGAAGCTTTGCTATTTCATACGTGATAAACTTTTTCCAGTTCTGATAGCAGCATTTGCGGTTGCAACACCATTTCTATTGTAGGAACCGAAATGAAAAGGGCCATGCTGAGTCACACCAAAGGTTGATGTGATCAAGTATTCTGTCTCTGGCAGGGACCAGAAGTAAGTGGATGCAAACATACAGTGATGCTTCTTACAGAGAAGCCTCTCTGCTTCTGGCAATTGGCTGTTCCGGAACCTTAACCTGGTGTTGCACCTGGACCATTGTATTTACGAGCTGCAGTGAGGCCTATTCTCTATAAATCTATCTAATCCTTTTCATAGAATCATAGAATGGTTTAGGTTGGAAGGCTGCTATAAGGTCTCCCCAGAGCCTTCTCTTCTGCACGCTTAACAACCCCAACTCTCTCAGCCTGTCCTCACAGCAGAGGTGCTCCAGCACTCTGACAATCTTCGTGGCCTCCTCTGGACCTGCTCCAACAGGTCCATGTCCTTTTGGAGTCCATTTACGATTTTGGCCTCTGTAGAATAGCACTGCATAGAAGTACTGACTTCTATTTTAAAACCTTCTTTTTGTTAAACTTCAAATAACTTGTTAAACTTGTGAGCCATTGCATTTTACCGTGTTTGTTCTTTAAATAGCTTATTTGGATTAAGCAGTGTGGAATAATATAAACACTGTGCTGAAAATTGCAGTCCTGAAATCCCAGTCTTGCCTCTCAAGATACTGTTCTAGTCTCAGTTCAGTGTTACGTCCCCTGTTTCCACATACACTTTAGTCACACGATTTGTATGATGCTGCAGTCTATCAAGATGAGAGCAATTTGTCTGCTCTGGACACTCCCATCCCTGCCCCAGAGAAGTGAGGAACTCAGGTCAGAATCCTCCATCTTTTCATGTGGTTGGAGAGTTGGCTTGTATAAGCAAATTGCTGAATGGAGGCAATTAACTTTGTAGGAAACAGGTGACAAAGATCAGCAGATTTCCCAAGCAGAGAAGGGAATCCATTTCAAAAGTTAGCAATTTCCTTCATTTTAACTGCTCTGAGGGAAAGGGAAAAATTTAAAGAGCACTGGGAATTGGAATACTGCAAAACAAAGAAGAGACAATCAAAAGTTGCAAAAGAATCTGCCTAATGCTAGATATTTGTTTGCTTCACTACTTCTGGGAGTAGAAACCTGGTGACTCATGCTACAAAGGGCTAATACGCAATCCCTTGTTGATTCTGAATAGAGAAACAGTGAAGTACATTCTACAGATTTGGAAGATGATAAGTAGATGGTTATAGTTGCATCCAGTGATGATTAGAAGCTGTACAAACACCTAGGAAGAGATGGTTGTCACTGTAGATACCTTGTAGTTGTAAAGGAAAACAAAAAGCAGACAGGTTAAAGTTATTAAATCATTATAAATGAACTGTTACAGTAACCACATAATATTTTTTCTTAGTAATGACTATTAAACAAACAAACAAAAAATTGTTGGAGGAGAGGGAATAGCAGAAGGAGATGCACTAATATGACCATGAAAATAAATTACCAGGAGGAAGAAGGAGGTGAGGAGGGCCACAAGACTGAAGGTGGTATCAGAAAGACTAGTGAGAGATATTCTGAGCAATCCAGACAAAATGGAGACTGAATATGAATAGTTCCATCCAGTATTGTGGCTGGCTGTAGCTTTGTGAATGCCTTCTAGATCTGGATGTCTTCAAGCTTTCTATAGACTTTCAATGTGTAGTCCTAGGGACAGAATCTACATGTCCTCTCTACCTTGGACTCATGGTCACTGAGGGAAGAACAAGAGAGAGAAGGGCAGGAGAAGATTTGTTGGAAACTTCTGTCTGCTTTTAAAATATTTTGTGAAAAGAAGCATTTGTTAAGATCTAGTGGTATTTTCCAGAAATAGCTAGGTAAACAAAGAACTCTGGTGCTGTAAGACTGGGGATTCCCTTTTCAAGGATGAAAGTCATCAGGACAAAAGTGTGTGGAGACTGTGTGCTCTCTCATCTTAGAATACAGAGAGAAAGGATCCTTGCACTGAGAGTGATATACCTATATTTTCCTTTTTAATCTTTCTCCCCCTGTACTCCCACACCCATCATTGTGGTCCAGATGTCAGTCATACCCTTTGGTTTGTGTCCAGTAGCACCTTCCTCAATGGTATTGCTATTTGTGTTCCCCATTCAGATGCGCCAGGGGCGAGGTAGGCTGGGCGAGGAAGACTCTGACGTAGATATTGAAGGGTTTGATGAGGATGATGATGGGAAACCTAAGACTCCAGCCCCAGTGAGTATATTTACAGAAATCCCAGCCACAGTCTACCTGTTGACTTGCATACTTTTGGTAGAAGTCTCCGTAGTATAAGGGTGGTCTGCTCTGTCTGCCACCCTGAAAGCTAGCAGTATTTGTAGCAATAGCTAGATTCTTACATGTAGTTTTAAAATGTCAACATTATGAAATGAGTGACTAGGTCAGAAAGAACAGTGTGATAAATAATAGGCATATGCTGGAAATGGCAGCAGTGGTTTATATGTTGTTTGATCTTTGCTATCCCTGTTCTGTATGACCTAGGAAGTTGAAGATGCAGATGGTGACCTTGCTGATGAAGAAGAAGGATCAGCCCAGCAGCCCCAGGCTAGCGTCCTCTATGAAGATCTGCTCATGTCGGATGGAGAGGATGATGACGATGGGAGTGATGAAGAGGGAGATAATCCTTTCTCATGTAGGTGTACTGTTTTCTAAAAGGTTGAGCGGGAACTGGTTGTTCACAAACCCAGCTAATCTTCTCATGCTTCCATCACAAAAACATGCAGTAGAGAGCGTAGAGCATAAATGGGATACACGTAGGCCAGGTGATCTAGTAGGCAGAAAGGAAGAGAGACCAAAGGACGAGATGAGAAAACTGGATGAATGTAAATGGAACTGAAACCAAAGTGGAATAGGAGTGCTGTAAGTATGGACACGAAAGAAAGCAGAGTTTAGCAAGATCTGGTTGACTCTATTTCAGAAAGTGAAACTGCAAATGGTTCTGAAAAGACTGGGACTACGATTTAGTGTGCAGAACCAGGAACAGGCAGTTTAGTAAAAGCACAACATTTATTTTTGATATGAAATGGTGTGGTCAACGTTACCAAGAACCAGAAGAGGTGTCTGGAGGTTCTTCAGATTGTACCCCTGTTTTACTAAAAAAACTTGCCATGCAGAAAAGCATATTTAGCAATGGCTTGTGAAGATTACTAGGGGGGAAGGAGGAGGAATTATTCTGAGTAGAGAAGCAAATAAGGCCTATTTGAGTAATGGTGGTAAGGAGACTGCTTTTGAATAACATCAGAACTTGGTACTCACCTCCCAGGTGCCCTTTTGGCCACCTTGTGGAGACACTACTTTGTATACATTCCTTACAGTCAATATTGTAGCCTTCAAACAAAGACAATGGGTATGTAACCCACAGAAAAAAAAAACCTGTTGATTTGTGACCAAATGTTGGTTTATTACACAGCTATCCAGCTGAGTGAGAGTGGCAGTGACTCAGACGTGGAGCCCAATGCTGTGAGACCAAAACAACCTCATGTTCTTCAAGAGAACACACGGATGGGCATGGACAACGAAGAAAGCATGATGTCTTATGAAGGAGATGGTGGGGAGACATCTCATGTTATGGAGGACAGTAATATCAGGTAATTAGAGTTGAGAATCTTGTTAAAATAGTTCCTCAAAACAAAATCCCTTCTCTTAAAGAAGTAGTTCCATTATTAGTGCTGTACTTGTAATTTTCTATCAGCTTTATTTTTTTGCAGTCATGTGAGAGAATACTGACCTGCTCTTCCTTCTCTGGCTGTTCAGTAGAGTATTGGCATTAGATTCTCTGTTCTTTTTCTACTTGTGGAATTTAGTACCTTGATGCGATTATTGATCTTTGCCCAATAAATTACAATACAGGGAGCTGTGCTGGGTCATGCGGAGGGTCAGTCCAGCCCAGAACCTTGACAACAGTCAGCACAAAATGCTGGAGAAGGTGATGGGAATGGGCTGCGTGCCTTTCTGTCTGTGGTAAAGGTGACAACAGATGGAAGGTGTTGGAGCCCTGAGTTTTTTCTGCTCTGAGTATATCAGAGTGAGACGAGGATGCTGGTAGACCAGTGTTTCATCAGGAGAACTGTTTTTTGGTTTTTTATTTTTTTTTATATTAAAAAGCTGGCCATTGACAGAATTTGAGTGCACAGTGGTTCAGAGTGTCCCACAAGGACTTCAAGCCTTTTACAGGAGTTAAATACAGAATCGTCAGTATCAGCAGCTGGCTTGAAATGGTCATAGAATCGTCTGGGTTGGAAGGGACCTTTTAAGATCATCGAGTCCAACAATCAACCTAACACTGCCAAACCCACCACTAACCCATGTCCCTCAGCACCACGTCTGCCCATCTGTTAAATACCTCCAGGGATGGCGACTCCACCACTGCCCTGGGCAGCCTGTGCCAGTGCTTGACAGCCCTTTCACTGAAGAAATTTTTTCTAATCTCCATCCTAAACCTCCCCTGGCGCAACTTGAGGCCATTTCCTCTTGTCCTGTCACCTGTTCCTTGGGAGCAGAGACCGACACCCCCCCCCCCCCTCGCTACCCCCTCCTTTCAGGGAGCTGTAGAGAGCGAGAAGGTCTCCCCTCGGCCTCCTTTTCTCCAGGCTGAACACCCCCAGGTCCCTCAGCCGCTCCTCATGAGATGTGTGCTCCAGACCCCTCACCAGCTCCGTTGCCCTTCTCTGGACACGCTCCAGCCCCTCAGTGTCTGTCTTGTCGTGAGGGGCCCAAAACTGAACACAGTACTCGAGGTGGGGCCTCACCAGTGCCGAGTGCAGGGGGACGATCACTTCTCTAGTCCTGCTGGCCACCTTGTTCCTGATGCAGGCCAGGAACCCATTGGCCTTCTTGCCAACCTGGCACAGCATCGCTGCTGGCTCATGATGGTCTAGTAAGAGTTTTCTCTCTTCTAGTTACGGCAGCTATGAAGAACCAGACCCAAAATCCAACACAAGAGATACTAGTTTCAGCAGTACTGGAGGGTATGAGATCTCGGAAGAGGAGGAGGAGGAGGAAGAACAGCAGCGCTGTGGGCCAAGTGTGTTAAGTCAGGTCCATCTGTCTGAGGATGAGGAGGACAGCGAGGACTTTCACTCCATTGCAGGAGACAGCGACCTGGACTCAGATGAATAAATTCCCTGTCCTGAGAGGATGGGCAGCTTGGGCCGCGCTGGGCTCCTGAATTTCTCTTGTCCTAATTTGGTATAAGGAACAGTGTAGCAAGGACTGTGTTAACAAGAAGTAATTTTTTTTTTAATGTAATATTTTAATCTGTTATAAAACGTTTTATGTGAGTAAATGGTGAAAATCAAGCTTCAGGCGAGCACGCCCCACTGAAGTTTTGGTGGTTGTAGCCTGTGCTAGTTCCAGAGTCCAGGGGATTTTGTATGGTTTGTTCTTCAAAAACACAAATAGTTTCCTTGGAAATACCGGCCTGTTCAATACCTGTGTGTCTGTCAGGAGAAAAACACTCGTTCACAATAAAATACCTGCTGTTGATAAATAACTATAAAACAATTTTCATTTCAGAAAGGGAAGGTTTTTCTCTGGGACCACAGCCCAAATGCAGCGGCTGAATTCTTACCCCGGACTGGTTTTGATAACTTCCTGACTACTCGGATTACTTCAGTATTTTATTTTTGTTTTTTAATCAGAATTTGGTAATTTGAGGCCTCAGGACGGCTCGCTGTGCACAGGAGACTTGTCATTTTGGCTCCCCTGGCAGCGCTCCCGCATGGGGTCTGCCCGCGCCGCCGCTGACCGGGCCCGTGGGGAAGGGGAAGGGGAAGGGGAAGGGGGGCCCGGAGGCACCCGCTCGCCCCCCCCGCCCCGTAACTTCCCGGCAGCCCCCGCGCCGGCGGCCCCCGGATGTACCGCGGGCGCCATGTGCGGGGGGGGACCCGCACGGCGGAGGGCAGTCGCGCACGCGCAGTTCGGCCGCGTTTGTCGCAACGGCTTTGCGCGGAGGGATACCTGAGCTGACAGAGATGGGCTGCGCCCGCTGGGGCGGATGCCTGCCGAGGGGGAGGGGGGCTCGGCGGAAGGAGACGGAGGAAGTTCCGGTTGGGGTCCTTCCGCCGCACGGGGCCTCCATGCGGTCCCGCTGGCTGGCTCCGCCCGGACTACTTGCCGGGGGGAGCTAGTCCCGGCAGCAACCATTCGGAAACTTGCTGCCTCCGCCACCGCCATTTCGGGAGCCATCGCCGCCGTGTTAGTGCACCGGGGCCGTGGGCAGCTCGGTCCTGCGCCGCCCGCTTCAGCTGAGCGGGCCCACTCCGCACTCGCGGCCTTTCCGCTGCCTCCACCGGAGCCTCACCGGCCCCCTTTCCCGATGGCGACCTCCGTGGGGAACGTGGCCGACAGCACAGGTACCGCGGCCTGCCGCGCGGGGACGGGCGCGCCGGGGGCCAGCGCCGCCGCCCTGCGGAGCCCGGACTCTGACCTCGCCCCGCGGCCGCAGGGTGCCCTGCGCTCCCCCGGGGCCGTGGCTGACCTTCCCGGAGCGCGGCTCTTCCTGCTCGCCGGGCATGCTCCCGGCGGAACTTTCCAGAAGCGGCCGCCTGGGCGAGGCGGTGGCTCCTGGCGCGGCCCCCGCCGCCTTTGTGCGTCTCTCCTCGGCGGGCTGCCGTCGGCGCTGCCCGGAGGAACCCGGCGCGATTAGTTTTGGTGCGGTCCGACCGTCAGGTGACTGCGTTTTTTTGTAAGAGGACGAAGGAGGGTGAAAAATCTGACCCCAAAACATACGGTGGCTGGTCCAGAATCTCTTTGTACGCTTAAGGAGCAGATCTGGTTTAGCGTAGCGTAGAAGTACAGCGCTTTTCTGGACAGTGAGATAGCTGAGGAAGATCCTGCCCTGCATTTAGTTTTACAGATCCAGAATTTGAGGGATGGGGGAGAGAAGAGGAGACATCTCACTTTTCCCCTGTAGAGCAAGAAGAAGAAGTATTCTGCTTACTGAAAGGATGAACGGACATCACAGCTTTATCCCCCAGATTATGGGGGGGTTTCTGTAACCAGAGGGAAGGAAGAGTATGAAAAGCTGAAGCGATGTGTGGGAGAAATACGAAAAAAAAAAAAAAGATCTGCGGAGAAGGAGAAGGTATAGCAATACAGAGATAGGGATGTAAAGGGAAAGGGTAGCGATGGAGAGGCAAAGTGCTGCAATACGGTATTTCCTTGCTCCTCAGCTAGAACTGCGTGTCACCGAGGCTGCAGCATCCTCTTGCTCTGTGGAGTTGAAAAGAACACGTGCGTGTGGGGAGAGTCCTGTGCTCCTCCTCCCCACCATCTCCCAGATGGAGCTAGCAGTTGCTCCTGACTGGGACTAGATTTTATGTAAATGTAAAGTTGAGCCATGAGTGTTTGGTAAGTGCTTAGGATGTTATTTCTGGGGAAAAAATGGCCTTGGGTACCTTTGTGATAGTTCTGTGCGGGTTTTTATTTTGCTTGCGTTCTGTAGAAGTCTCAGGAAAGGTCGTTCTCATAGCTCGTACTAGGCTTTTCCAAGGTGATAGTCAAAGCGTGTAGCGCAAATTAGCTTAGGTACATAAATTCACATATACAAGACTTGATAAGGGATTCTTCTGTTTGTGACTCTTCTGTCTCTGTGACTGCTGTTATTTTCTTTAGAAATGGATTCAGTGAGCAACCACTGATGGCTGTATTACGTATTCTTTGGGTTCCAGAACTTTTCTTCCAGCCAACTTTCTATTAAGTGTTTAGCTCATTTTGAACTTTGTGATATAGCTGTCCACTTCCTACTTTACAATGAACGTCTCAAGGATCGTTGCTAAAATACTTCTTTTTAGGTAGATGACTGGCTGTTTTATGCTGAGTGATTGGCTCGCTTTATCTGTTCTGGGGGGGTTTGCTTGCTGAAGAGACTTGATAAATGAAAGAAAATTTTAGCGTTTCACTTATTTTGTTGCTTTTATTAGCAATTCTTATTCCCAGGCGTTAAAGTATTTCTGCACTGCCTTCTCTCTTGCCCTGGGAGCTGCAATCTCAGTTTCACTTTTTGCTTAAGTAGACAACATGTAGGATTTAGGGAACGGTTGGAAACTTCTTTCCAAGTGGTCATAAGAATTTAAGTCTAAACTTTTTGGGGGTGGTTTTTGTTGTATTTTTGGTTTGTTTGTTTGTGTTTGGTTTTTTTTTTTTTTCTTTAGCTTTGAAATTTAATAACGCCATTGAAAATTATTTGAAGGAGAAATTATTCAGTTAGGTCCATGGGACATGCTTTTCCTGGTGTTTGTGCCATCAGCAGAACTTGAAAATACCCTGACTGCCAGAGGGGCTAAACCTGCGTGGCTGTTAACGGCAGAAGGAGGGAGTGAGGAACAGTGTGTTGGTACTCCAGTATAATCATTACTGTCAGCACCTTGGACTTTCATAAATGGTGCTGTCATTTTCATTTTGAATAACAGTTGTATTTGTTTATTGCCAGTAGGTTTAACGACATATTGAAGTCCACTTTTGCCTTAGTCAGGGTTTGGAAAACTATTAAACTAGGCTCCTAGAAAGCAGGAATCTAATCTGGATGAAGGTGCTCCCTTGGTAATTGTCAAATATCTGAAAATGAGTAGCTTTGCTAGTTCCAACTTAGAGTGAAACAGTTTTTAGCACTGACAGACAATATAGTATCTGGAAAAACAGCTTTAGTTACATCATCTTATCTTCAATCTTATTGCCAAAACCTGTTGGTGCTAAAAAAGCAATTTTGGAAAGAATTTACATAAATCCTGATTTCATAAAATAAACACTAGATAGCAACTCTGTACCTAACCTCTCTGTGATTATTTTGCTCTCTTTAAAGTTCTCACAAAAGAAATTGAAGAGTCTCAGAGGATTTTTGTATTACCTAACTGCAAAAACATGTACTCAGATATTGAGATGCTCCCTTGTATTAGGAAGGATTTATCTGTTTCATTTGAATTCAAAATTTTAAAACACTCTAGGTCAAGATGGGAAGTGTTTCATGAATGGAATTAAGTGACTGCAGAGTAGTGGGAGTGCTGGACGGCAGGAGTAAAAATAAGAGGTGTTTGCAGTAATGAAACCTTTAAATAGCAAGAGTCATTGGTGTAAAGGCGGAATTTGAAGGTCAGCACTTCTTTCTAGGATGAACAGATGTGGCTTTTCCAAGCTGCACTTTTCCATATTTTAATACAGAACTGTGCTTTGTAAGAAATTTTATTTACTTTTCACACTTAAGGTTGTTTTCTCTAAAACAGGTGGTGTTTTATTTAAGTATCTGGTTCTCCACAATTGTGTCTTAATTACTAAAACCGTTTTGTCACTCCCATTCCAGCTAAGCCTCCAGAAGCACTAACTGCTTTCCTGTACCCTGTTTGTTTAATGTTCCCTTCTGTAGGCCACTTGCACAATCATTGAAGTGTGTGTTTGTCTCTCATCAGATACTCTTCCAAGGCTGACTTTTTTTCTGTCAAGAAATTTTTACCCATTATAGAGAACGTAGGAGTATAGAGGATTCGAGGAATGTTCGTGTTGCCTTTTTTTTTTTTTAAGGGCTTTCTCTGCTGGCACAGCAAAACTTCTTTTGTTCAAGTCCTTTGAAGTATTTGTCTGCTTTCCTTCATTTCCCTATTAAGTTTTTAGAACTTGTTTTTAAATCTAAAAAGCATAAGATTTTTAGTCTTGGGGGAGAGTGAGGAGACTCATTGTTCTGTTAGCAGCACTTCTACTGTTATGAGCCAAAATCTGATACCGTGTGAGGAGTCTCTTTAAATATATTTCAGGTTAATGGAAAATTATTTACTTAGAAATATTGACAGTCATTACCATCTACATGTTTCCTATTATTACCTGATGAAGACATGGGCTTGTACAGATAATGCTAGAAATATCATAATAATAGGTTGGGGCATGATTATCTGAGAGTTCAAACTGCCACTGTAGTGTTTTATGTAATTTCAAACATTTTCATCCTTCAGTTGTGTACACTTTTTTTCACATTGTTTTGTTCTGTTTTGTTGTGTTTTTTTTTTTTTTAGTTTTGTTCCCATTATCTAACTTTTTGTTTTCCCCCCTTAAATGTTTTGGTGATTCTCCAGAACCAACGAAACGTATGCTTTCCTTCCAAGGGTTAGCGGAGTTGGCTCATCGTGAGTATCAGGCAGGAGACTTTGAAGCAGCAGAGAGACACTGCATGCAGCTTTGGAGACAAGAGCCTGATAATACTGGTGTCCTTCTATTACTCTCGTCCATTCACTTCCAGTGTCGCAGATTGGACAGGTAGGAGACTTGAAGCGTTCTGTCTAGCTTTCTTTATAGTTTGCACCTCTAACAGTAGTGAGAATAACTGCCAAAAGTTCTGTTCTAACATTTCTTTCTTTAATCACTGAAAGCAAATACTGACTAACTTCATGGCAGCAGTAAGGACTGGTCAAAAATGATGTTCTTTTTGAATTTTGTTAGGGTAAGAGAAATACAAATCGGAATCGCTAGCTTTGCAACAAACAACAGATCTTGCCGTTATTCTCATGTTATTTTAATATGGTACACATTAATATTGGAGCGTCAGCTGCACTTGTGTGTACTGGAGGTATTTAATGTGTAAACAAAGGCTTCTGTTTATTTATTCCACCTGCAGTGTGGGGGTTTGTGGTTTTAATTTTTTCTTTTTTTAAGTTGCAAGGCTGATTTGTTTGCTGTGAAACGGTGTGATTAGTTAAGAATTTTTGTCATCTGAAAGTTGTCTCTATATTCTTTCTGCTTGCCTGTTCCTGATCTTGCTGTCTGTCTCAGGTATTCTGAACTTGTTTTAGCTGTAAATCTGCATGTGCTAGTGAAGGAAGTAAGAACTGACAGATTTATTTTATATAGGCTTCTGAATGAAGTTCTAGAAAGAGTTCAGATCTGGGAAAGTAAAATGGGGGAGGATAGAACAGAATTTTACGTCTACACATGTCAGCTATGTCCTGCCTCTTAAATAGAGTAACGAGTGGAACATATGTTGGAAGAGGCTTCACAGGATTTCTGTAGCGTTTTCTCCAAGTTCATTGAGTTCAGGTTTGATGAAGCAACTTGAATCCTACTGATTGTAAGTGAGAGTTGTCTTTCTTCAGTAGAATCTAAAATGTGAACGGGGGAGACAATAGTTTAAGCTAGGAGAAGCGAAACATACAAGACAGCTCTGTAAGTCCAGATTTGTTGGCTGTATGTTTGGCCCTATTAAGCATGAATATTCATTAATTAACTAGGTAAACAGGCAAACACTGAAAGTCAAGGGTGAGGTGTTGGTTGTTTGGTTTTTTTTTTTTTTTGCTAACTTATCTAATTTTCTCCAGGTCTGCTCACTTCAGCACTTTGGCTATTAAACAGAATCCACTGTTGGCTGAAGCCTACTCGAATCTAGGCAATGTGTACAAGGAACGTGGACAGCTACAAGAAGCAATTGAACATTATAGACATGCGCTACGCCTCAAGCCAGATTTCATAGATGGATATATTAATTTGGCTGCTGCGCTGGTAGCTGCAGGTGATATGGAAGGAGCAGTACAGGCGTATGTGTCTGCCCTTCAGTACAACCCTGTAAGTAACACTTCATTTTATAGAAGAACTCCATACTTTGCTACTGTCCCAGGAAACACAAACAGCAGGTTTCAAAGAATGAACCTTAACCCTTCCCTCTAACCTGTATGCCATAAACTTAACAAGGTGCTTAATACTTTTCTTTGAAAGTCTTCTGTCACAAAACGTTTTATATTGCAATACAGTAAGGGCTGCTGGTTGTGTACTTACCGGTATTGTTGAGATAACAGAAAAACAAGGAATTAGGGTTTAGTGTGTGTTTTTTTTTTTTTTTTCTCAGGTCAGAAGTTTCAGTGAATAACCTCATGTTTAGCTTTGTGTACTTTAAGGCAGTATTATTACAGTCAGAGGATCGCTGCTTAGATTTGAATGTGAGATCTTGCAAAATCATCAGGTATTACTTTATCACAAAGTCAGAGATTTCAAGGTGATGAGGGTTGCCTTTGTTAGATTTCCACTGCCAGCTGGTTTACAGAAGCATTATTTTTGTTTTATAGGCTGAAAGTGAGTATCTGTGTATAAGTGACTCCTATAAAATAGATCTGGTGTTTGGATTTTTGGTTGCAACTGTTTTGAATCAAAATTTTTAGTAAAAAGTGTATCAGACTGATACCTTCTGTTTGCTTTGCATCGTACTCAAATAATGTGTATAGTACAGCATGATAAAGCAATCTGCTTGCTATTTGGTCATACATTTTGTCAAAAAAGACTTAAAATGCAGCATCATCGGGTGTGCATAGATCCTTTTTCCTTTGGAAAAGCAAACGCAAACCCAGTCCTACAAGAGCTCAGAATCTTGTTTCGCTGTGTTCTTCGGCCTAGGTGAACTTGTCTAACTTGTGTGTTAGTTGTGTGACCAGTGGAGTTTATGCACTGGTTAAAAATACTGTAGGATGGCTTTTTCATTCAGGAGTTGAGTTTTGTTTAGGTTAGAACCTTCTGTTGGCATTGACAAAAGTGTCCTCGTTCTCTAGGTTCTCTACCGCTAGATAATGTGGTTACAGCCTGTGCTGGGGCTACAGATAGAAGAACAAGAGCACGTGGCAAGGCTGTTGATGAGTGGGAAAAATAGGGAGGAAAAACTGCTTCGGGGATACAGGAAGCAAAATCACTATATTAAATCTATTTAAGAACCATAATGGCAATGGTGTAACTTAAGAATACGGGTTTGCAGTCGTGCTTCAAAAACAAAAAAAAGGGCTTCAGATACTTATGTGTGGCAAAAGAACTTAAGCTGCTTGGGGGGGGGGGGCAGCATTTTTGTTGTTTTTCTTTTATAGTTCTGTATAAAGAGGAATTGTATGAAATACTGCTTTCTTACTTCTTTACAGTTGTATTTTTACAGTACTAAAATCAGTAAGGTTATCTCTTGGCTGTAATGTTAGGTCAAAAAACTTAACTTACATTAGTGGTGTATTTATTAAGAATTTAAAATAAGTTGTGGAGGACGGGTATTCCTGTGCAAGTTCTCTGTGAAGACCTCTGGGGCATCTGAAGTCCTGAAGCTGATGGTGTGACTGATTTTTTTTTTTTTTCAGGACTTGTACTGTGTTCGTAGTGACCTGGGGAACCTGCTCAAAGCCCTGGGTCGCTTGGAAGAAGCCAAGGTAGGTGTTGGGTAAACATCAGTGTTTTGAAAACTTGAACTTTGCACCAAGTCTTCAAATCTGCGTTGATCTACAGACAGTCTGAGAAACTGCTGAAAACTGAAGGCACTGAAACACCCCAGAGTAGTTGCAGGGCAAGATATGGCATGTCCATGTTTAAAAGTTGGTTTAAGTCAAGAAACGGAACGCTACAAAGCCTTTCTGCTGAACTAGACTATCTGATACCATTCTGGAGTGTTGGGCAGGGGCTCCATCATGCTCTTATCTGGAAATAAGTAACAGTCCTTCAAATCTGAGGCTTGCCTGCTGGTGCCAAGCAGAGAGCCTGTGGTTAGCTCGAGATCCCTGTACGATGCAGGTGCTATTGAAAATGCTGCTCTTCTAAAGTCCTTTGTGGCTTGTAAGTGGAGAAGAAACTTATCCAAATGTTACCTTGTAATATTGGCTTTTAAAGATTTTTATTCTTTTAACTTTTCCCTTCCCTTGATAGTGGAAGAAAGGCTAGTAAATGATCAATAGCTGCAGTATGCGAACTTCCCGAATATCTTTTCTTCATGTCTTCCCTCTCCCCTCCCCCAAAATAAAGAAATCACAAGGACAAAGCTGGTTTGTTTGGGAAATGAACTGATCAAAAGAAAACTTGCTGTAGTGGAAAGGTGGCTTCTAGCAGTCTTGTGTTTCCTAAAGTGAGAATTCGAACACCAAGATGAGTTTAAAATTCTTGGCATGTTAAAAACTTGGATTGCACAAAGAATTGTCTTGTTACAAGCCACCTTACGCGTCCGCGCTGCAGGGGTGAGGAGTGTGGAGAAATCGGAAACACTCTGGACTCCACGTCTGTCACTCCAAGCCCCACGCGCATGCTAAAAAGTGGAGTGTATGAACAGCGTAGCTGTCTGTTTGGCTGCAGCACCATTTGGGGAGGGTTCTGATCTTTATGGGGTAATGGGAGTGCAGGTTCAAAGTTCCATTCTTATTTTGATTTCGCTTAACAACTTGGATGTGTGTACCATCCTAGGGCAGCCGAATTGATTTGGCCAGATCCAGGTTGAAAATATTTCGTAGAAGCATTTAGAGTTGGAACAGTCTTTGAGACACTTTGGTTCTCAGCCCACCAAGCGGACAGCTAACATGAATTGCACTTCACTGCAGCTTTAGTGTGACTGGTATAGGCCAAGACACTGCGCCTGCCTTAGGTTGCTGACTTCTTTGTTTCAGAGCTCTGGAGACACCTAGTTTGAAAGTGTTATTCCGTTTTGTGAGAACTTAATAAACGAGGAAAAACATCTTGAGTAAATTGCAACGTGTTTCTTTGGTTATCAGTCCATTTGAAAGATCAAGCCAGCAGATTCCTTACAGTTTGAACTAAAATTTAATTTCTTTGTAGATATTTCAGAGCCTTTCTTCCAAAAAAAAAAAAACAACCGAAAAAATTCCCTGCTGTATGCAATTGCCCTGATTAACCCTCTCCCTTCTGCATGTCTCCCTTGTTACAGACAGATTGTCCTCATTCCCATGTGTTAAGACATATCCAAAAAAATGCAATTGCTTTGTTGAACTCTTACTAATGATCTTGTTTTATTTTCTCTCTTGTTTTTGGTTTTTCACCACTGATATTGTATTTAGAAGGTTTCAGGTGG
The DNA here is from genome assembly GCA_008711295.1 of Anarhynchus alexandrinus. Taxonomy (NCBI): domain Eukaryota; kingdom Metazoa; phylum Chordata; class Aves; order Charadriiformes; family Charadriidae; genus Anarhynchus; species Anarhynchus alexandrinus. Next base: position 487,318 of record VUYV01000428.1, read on the forward strand.
GTGAAACCTCCTATTCCATGCGTAAGGTGCCTCGCTGAAGGGAGCTCGAGGCCTGGATCTAGGGCAGACACACACCTCCTCCTCCTCTTCCAGCAAGGAACGCACCGAAAAGTCACATGATGAGAAATATGGTAACGGGTTTGTAACTGCCACAGCAAAACCATTTGCCTCCATGCCTGAATCTTCTGTCTTGTGGCTTCAGAAAACAGCTTAAAATATTTAATTACAAGCAAGTAATGTAAGAATATTTTATACTAGTAGCCACAAATTCTTTCAAAGAAATAAAGTAAAAGTAAATTAAAATATTTATTTTAAGAAATAATTGGAGATAGTTAATAGTAAAAGCTTCTAACTCTTCTGGTTGTTCATTTTTTTCCTTTTTTCTTCTTTGTTTGGATTGCAGCGTTCTGCTCTTCTGATGATGCGCTGTGATCCTGCAGTAGCGCAAAGGCTGCGCAGCGGTAACGCGCATTGCGTGCGATTAAGCCCTCGTGAACGGTTGACTGGATGATTAATCTTTGATTGGGTGACTGCCCAAGCTCCAGGCTGTAGCCTTTTGGATAAAATTGGGTTGTAACGCATTTTGAGTCCAGACATCAAATTTAATATGTGAGTTTTTCTATGGGCCTGTCTGGTAGATTAATGATTCTGGTTGGCCGTTCACTGGACCTAGGGGCAAGCAATAGAGCAAAGCAGTTCGCAGCGATAGCGTGGCGCCGTGCTGTTTAGGATGCGCAGCGATTTCTTGCGCTTGCATTACAGGGACCTAAACCTTCATGCAATCCTGTCATTTGAGGTTTTGAAGCTGCAGATGATTGAATGTATTTGAAGAAACTGGGACACCAGATACAGATTGGGTGTGTCATCTCGCTTGCCAAGGACAATTAAAACCAAAGAATGGCTTCATCTTTTTGAGTAGTTTTTCTAACTTTTTTAAAGTAATTTCTATCTGGTTTAGAATATTTCACAATTTAATAATTTTATTTCACAGCAAAGTTGTTGTTACACAGTAATTTTTTGGTTTTTATGCACTTGAGGGCGGCAGATATTTCCGCTGAACTACTTGAATTATTTCCAAGATGTTTTCTGCGGTGACCTGGTGTCTAAAGGCATGTTAATTTGTTTTCAGCATAACTGAAAAATGGTGGGCTTGCACCTGGGTTTTGGTTTGCGCTGGCGCAGGATCAACCACAGTTTGCAGCGCATTAGTTTTGGCGCAAGCTAGCCTATACTGCAGGGTCACTTTTGGCTGGTTAGAGAAGGCATACTAACAATTTTTTTTTCTCATTTTTTTCTTTTTACAAATATTCCCCTTCCCTTGTATCTTTCTTCTTTCACTGTTCCAAGGCGTGTTACTTAAAAGCAATTGAGACTCAACCAAACTTTGCAGTGGCTTGGAGTAATCTTGGCTGTGTATTCAATGCCCAAGGAGAAATTTGGCTTGCAATTCATCATTTTGAAAAGGTAACTGTCTCAGCCAGGCAGCTTCACTGCTAGATTTTAATGTACGTGCAGTGGTCTGCTTGTAGAAGTATTTTGATCAGCAGAGAAAGAACTTCTTATGATGCTGTTAGTCAATATCCTATGTTAATTGTGTTTTGTTTTGTTTTGTTTTGTTTTTTTAAACTTCCTGATGTTTCAGACTGCCTGTGTGGCACTAGAAAGATATGTTTAGAATTGCCCAAACAACTTCACACGCATGTCAAATACAAGAAAATTCATTAAGTTGTTTTACAGTCCTTTTCCGGAATAAATTTTTTAAAAATGTACTTTGATGGCAGTAATGTTGTGCATGTTTTGTATGTGAGAGGGAGAAACAACTTTCCGCTTAAAAACATTTTTCATTGTGATTTTGTTTCAGGTATTACTCTCCTGTGAGTAACTGAGGAGATCAATTTTAAGTGACACACTAATTCCTCTTCTTCAGGATTATTTTTCACCACTATTGTTTCAGACTTCTCTAGATTGCTGTCATTAACTAGTTTTCTGGTACCTTCTCGTTAGTTAGCATCTTAATTCAGTTTGTACTTGTCTCAAGTTTCTAAAGTGACCTAAAACCAGATTTAAGATGTGGTGGACAGTTGCTTCCTGATATTTATGACTTAAGAGCTATAAGAATAATTTTAATTGATCGAGGTTTTTTTTGTTCTGTCTAGGTAGTGATAGATTGTAATGTATTTTAATTTGGAAATAATAGTTCCCATGAGAAAGACGTAAGAGTGTGGCCTGTCAAATACTCAAGTGTAGCTTAGTGCTGCGTCTTCTGTAACTTCATTGGTTCTTAAATTTTTTGCATTTTATTAGTTTTGAAGGGATTGAAAATGTTTTCTTGTAGTTAGATGGCTACTGAATTTTCCCTATGCACATGATGTATTTGCTCTTTTCTTGCTCTTGTGAAACTGTCTCTGTTTTCATGGGCTACTAAGGTTTTAAAATGCTGTCTTACTTTGCAGCAGATAAAGGGTATGGATCGTTTTTCTAGGGCTTTAGGGTTTTCTTCCCTAAAATTAAAGGTAGCATACCATGGGTGGGCAGGAGTATGATCAGCCTAACATGAAAGAAATGTTGAACGCTTTATTCTGCAGTAGTTACAACTGACTAAGTAAGCAAATTAATACATTTGAAGGTAGTGTATGCTGTCGTTTCTACAGATACATAACTTTGATACTTTGTGATTGATTTTTATAACTCAAGTTTTCCTTCCTTCCTAGGTTATTGATAAAGTCTTAGATGCTTACAGATTGGGTTTGTCAAATTAAAAACAAACAAAAAAAACCCTAAAACCCCCAACTAGGTTTCATAGAGAATGTTTTTGTGTTAATGCTCAAAACTTACTTCCAAAATATTTGCAGGCTGTAACACTTGACCCAAATTTTTTGGATGCTTACATCAATCTGGGAAATGTCCTGAAGGAGGCAAGGATATTTGACAGGTAAGCAGATAAGTATTGTCGCTCTGTCAGCGGCCTGTCAGATGCATCAAGATAACAAATTAGGTTCCTGATGTAAACCTCTTTGGACAGTATAGCAAAGACTTCTGCTGTCAGCTAAGCAAGCAAATGGCTTTGAAATGCATATAGAGCAGGTTACTGGAATTTAAAAAAAAATAAATCCTGTGGAATGTATTCCTTTATGTTACTTTCCGGTACTTAATAAAATGAGAGTTTCTGAAAGCATCAAAAATAGATTTGAAATTAAGGCTGGGGATGGGTGAAGATAAGATGTCTGAGAAAGGCCTGAACCCTTGAGTTCTTTGTTTTCATGATGTGATTCAGGACATGATATACAAGTGTTTCTCTTCTAAAATTTTCTGTAAAACAAGCTGAAATGCTGAAATTCAGCTAAGCATCTGATTGAATATTCTGTGTTTGTTATGTGTCAGCATTGTCTTATTGCATGGGGTTGCAGTACTGTTGCTATCTCTTTGAACTAACCTGTTTTGGGACCTAATCTGATACATGAATTGTACTTTTGTTTCTGGAAGAAGATCCAGACTGTGTTGTTTTTATGCAGTGTACCATATTGCATCTGTTAATTGGACTACAGTTTCTGGTAGCTGTGGTTTGTGGCTCCAAATTTAATAAAAGCTTGCAGGGAACAAGTTAATTACTGTAACTAGTTGTGTTGCACACAGTGTAAATGATTTCTGTTTTAACCACAAATCACTGGGCCAAGCAGGCACGTTTCCTCCTCATTGTAGACTTTACATCACTTTTTTGAGAATTTACTTTCTGTGTTTGTTGTTGTGATTTTTCTGGAAGTCAGATTTGAATACATCAGTCGTTTATATAGTCCTATAGGAGCATATAATTAAAGATGTCACTTTTGAACAAAGTGAAGTTTGAAGTATAAGTAAAGCATGATACATGTCTTAGTTTAGAGGAGAGAATAAAGATGTAATAATATGATACTGTTTATATTGAATAATTGAATAATCAACTAGAAAAAAAAGGGGCAAAGGTCTCATGCTTATCCTAATAATGAAGAGTGTTTAAAAAAAGTTGACAAAAGCTTTACTTTTTTCCAGAAGACTTAACATTGATTACTATACAGCATCAGCTGGAAGGAAAACATTCCTGTTTTATGAAGTATTTCTTCTAGTCTGCTATTCATTACAGAATGGAGCATAGCTTTAAAGTAATGTGGATAATTCATCTCTTGATTGGGCTTTTAATTCAGGCAGCACTCAGTGTTTTCAGTAGCATCTTACAGGACAGATTTGTGTGTGTTAATAATACATATTCCTTGTAGTTTGGGTTTTTATTAAAAATGTAGGTTGTTTTTATGACCAAAGTAAATATAATTGCTGCTCTGTAGGTGATTGTTTACCTTCTTTTTCTTGTTCCAGAGCTGTAGCAGCTTATCTACGAGCCTTGAGTTTGAGTCCAAATCACGCAGTTGTGCATGGCAACCTTGCCTGTGTGTATTATGAGCAAGGGCTGATAGACCTGGCAATAGACACGTACAGGAGGGCTATTGAACTTCAACCCCACTTTCCTGATGCCTATTGTAACTTGGCCAACGCCTTGAAGGAGAAGGGCAGTGTAAGGAGTACTTTTTTCCTTTTAAAAATTTTTAAAAGTACAGTGAATGTTGATTATAGACACCAAATGTCACCAGCTTTATTAAGATGGGTTGTTACCCTCAGTCATAAGGAAGAGTAATTCAGGAAATCTCCGCACTGAACCCACCTCCCACGACTGTATAATGACTTCTCATAAACAGTGCTGTTGCAACAAATATTACCGTATTCATAGAATGGTTTAGGCTGTTCCACCCCCCTGCCATGGGCAGGGACACCTCCCACCAGCCCAGGTTGCTCCAAGCCCCGTCCAACCTGGCCTTGAACACCTCCAGGGATGGGGCAGCCACAGCTTCTCGGGGCAACCTGCGCCAGGGGCTCACCACCCTCAGAGTGAAAAATTTCTTCCTAATATCTAATCTAAATCTCCCCGCTTCCAGTTTGAAGCATTTCCCCTTGTCCTATCGCTACATGCCCTTATAAAAAGTCCCTCTCCAGCTTTCCTGTAGGCCTCCTTCAGATACTGGAATTATCTTAACAGTATGCCTTTTTTTGAAGGTGGTAGAAGCAGAAGAATGCTACAATACAGCTCTTCGACTTTGTCCCACTCACGCAGATTCTCTCAACAATCTAGCAAACATCAAACGGGAACAGGGGAATATTGAGGAAGCTGTCCGTCTTTACCGGAAGGCTCTTGAGGTACAGTTTAATGTGGTGAGGGAGAGGTGGGCAATTGAAGTTGGGAATGTGTAATATGACTTAGGGTTTTTTTTTCCTCTTTGGTTGTAAGTGGAGGAACGTCTGCTTAGAGACCTATGTCATATAAAAAGAGCAGTAAGAAATGCACAAGTTTTGTTTTTTTTTTTTTTTTATATGGTCTACTTGGGGCATTTGAGAGACGGATTCTACTTCTTCTTCCAGGTTTTTCCAGAGTTTGCTGCTGCGCATTCAAATTTAGCAAGTGTTCTGCAACAGCAAGGAAAGTTACAGGAAGCTCTGATGCATTACAAAGAGGCTATTAGGTAAATGGATACTATCTGTAATAGTGCCAGCCTTTCATAACTGGGACGTGCCGTAGATTTGTACAGAAAGTGACTTACAGTAGCGTATTTTAATTCAGATAGTTGCTTTGCAAAGTAAAAAGTCTGGGTAAGAGTATGGTTCTTCATTGGAGAAGGAGCTTTTATTGTTTGTGACTTATATTATCTTTGTTTCTCAGAATCAGCCCTACATTTGCAGATGCTTATTCTAATATGGGAAATACTTTGAAGGAGATGCAGGACGTTCAAGGAGCTCTACAGTGCTACACCCGTGCCATTCAGATAAACCCAGCCTTTGCTGATGCCCACAGCAACCTGGCCTCTATTCACAAGGTAGCACATGGGAATGATGCGCTCTTGAAACATGGTGGGGCACTATGAGTACTTACTCTGAGTATATTTTTATCTCCTGGCTAATTTCTGTGTATTTACAGGATTCAGGGAATATACCAGAAGCCATTGCCTCTTACCGCACTGCTCTGAAGCTGAAACCTGATTTCCCAGATGCCTACTGCAACTTGGCCCACTGTTTGCAGGTAAGGAAGACGAGGTTTTGATTGTAATTCGTAAGATTCCTCAGCAGTAAATTCTAAGCTTGATCACCTCAACCAATTGCTAACTTAAATGTAGAGTAGCCTTCAGTGTTAAATCAGAAGATTATACTGTCATCAACAGTAATTTCTGAAGTTCTTGCTTCCATTTTTGGAAGAAGCATTAGTCTCAATTTGTGAAATATCTGATATAGAACAAAGGAAGCTGTTGCCCTAATGTTCTTTTAATTTTTCCTTTTTCTAGATTGTCTGTGACTGGACCGACTATGATGAAAGAATGAAGAAGCTGGTTAGCATCGTAGCTGATCAGCTGGAGAAGAACAGGCTGCCTTCTGTCCACCCGCATCACAGCATGCTGTATCCCCTTTCTCACAGTTTTAGGAAGGCTATTGCCGAGAGACATGGAAATCTGTGTTTGGACAAGGTAGGAGGTTTTATATAGGCCAGTTGTGATTGAAATAGTTTGTGGTTCTGCCTGTTCCTACTGAAAATCGAATGCTCGCATAGTTAGTATTAGCCTTTGTAAGGTTTCTGAGTCACTGATCTGTAGAGAGATAGGACAGATTATTACTTAGCTAGCAGGAAGGGGTGTTTTGGAAAAGCAGAGTGAATAAATTATTGTTTCCTGACAGTAGAACAGATCCAGGCAGCTGTGTGATGGTATTTCTCAAAATCTGGTCCTTTCCAGCATCTGTAGCACTTGGAACCTGACCTTGCCTTTAGTGAATCCTTGCTGTAATGTCTGAGCTTTGCGTGGGATTGGCTTTGGGATTCCCAAATCCATTCGCTTACTGGCAGGGGCAGCAATGTTACAGGGGCAACGCATCACAGTAGGAAGTACTCGAGGATTTGTTGTGATTCTGTTTTGGAGTCTTGTGTGTACAGTAGAATAGATTACTCCAAAAACATACTATCTCTTGCTGTAATTACTTGACTGTGTGCTATTTCCATGAGACTGCACAGCACCTCAAGCTGCCACAAGTGCAGTTGCAGTCGATGGCAAATTCTTTAACTAAAATTTGATGCAACTACTTTTTCTCTTCAACCAGAGTGTCACAGCTGTTGGCGCTTGTGAATGTTGACATGGACTACTTGAGCAGGTTGCCAATTATATTTGAATCATAGAATGGTTTAGGTTGGAAGGAACCTTAAAGATCATCTCGTTCCAACCCCCCTGCCCTGGGCAGGGACACCTCCCACCAGCCCAGGTTGCTCCAAGCCCTGTCCAACCTGGCCTTGAACACCTCCAGGGATGGGGCAGCCACAGCTTCTCTGGGCAGTTTGTTCCAGTGCCTCAACACCCTCAGAGTGAAAAATTTCTTCGTAATATTTGATCTAAATCTCCCCTCTTCCAGTTTGAAGCCATTATCCCTTGTCCTACCACTAGATGCCCTTGTAAAAAGTCCCTCCCCAGCTCTCCTGTAGCCCCTTTAGGTACTGGAAGGGGCTCTAAGGTCTCCCCAGAGCCTTCTCTTCTGCAGGCTGAACAGCCCCAACTCTCCCAGCCTGTCCTCACAGCAGAGGTGCTCCAGCCCTCTGACAATCTTCGTGGCCCTCCTCTGGACTTGCTCCAACAGGTCCATGTCCTTCTTACGTTGAGGGCTTCAGAGTTGGATGCAATATTTGAGGTGTGATTTCACAAGAGCAGAGGGGCAGAATCCCCTCCCTCGCCCTGCTGGCCACACTTCTTCTGATGCAGCCCGGGATGCGGCTGGCCTTCTGGGCTGTGAGCACACATTGCCGGCTCATGTAGAGCTTCTCCCTTACCAACACCCCCAAGTCCTTCTCCTCAGGGCTGCTCTCAGTCCATTCTCTGCCCAGGGAATTTGTGCATGGGACAGCCCTAGCCCACGTGCAGGACCTTGCACTTGGCCTTGTTGAACTTCATGAGGTTGGCACAGGCCCACCTCTCCAGCCTGTCCAGGTCCCTTTACATATTGAAAATGTGCTGTCAGCCAGTGGAAGTTTCTGATTAGCTATTGTAAGGATCTCAGACTTCAGAAGATAACACTAAGCTTTCAAACTGGCTTAATAGCATGATAACCGTGTCAGTGATAGTGACTACAAGCTGATGTCTGGAGAAGATGGTGAGCATAAGAACAGAAAGTGTGCTGTGGTGCTTCACTGGATTATTGTTCTGTTCACAAGTGGCTTGTAGCTTGAGAACCCTGGTCATACTGGTGTGGTATTTATTTAATTATGAGGGGTGGAATACTTTAAAAATAAACAGGTAGAAAAGCAGAAATGTCAACTTGCAGTAGTGATGTCTGTCTTTATTTATTTGGCTGAATGTAGGTATGCGACATCTTATAACTCAGTTTGTGGACATTACACTTGACTGCAATGGAGGTTTGAAACAACAGATGCCCACAGGCCACTTGAATGTGGGATAAGGCTAATTCTACAAACTCGCGGGATTTTTTTTGTCCTTCAGTTTAGCATATGGTTTTGGTTCCTGAGTTTATAAACAGTTGTGTGTGTTTTCTTGACAGATTAATGTTCTTCACAAGCCACCATATGAGCATCCCAAGGATTTGAAGGCCAGTGAAGGTCGACTTCGTATTGGCTATGTGAGCTCTGATTTTGGAAACCATCCAACCTCGCACTTAATGCAGTCAATCCCTGGCATGCACAACCCAGATAAATTTGAGGTAAAAATATAAATGGCATACTTAAAGCTTTAAATATGTCTGTAAGTGGCACTTTGTATTTCCTGGTGCAGACGGGTAAACTAGGGAAGCGCAAATTTTTGGGTTTAGGTGGTTTTTTGTTTTGTTAGCAGACTTTTTTTTTATGGGCCAAAGAGTTCTCCAGCCTGGGTCATCCTCCTTTACCAATATGAAGTGTTATTTAGAAGGTAGGCTAATTAGATACCTGTTGTTAGAATTACTGTAGGTAGGATTTGTGGCCTGTGGGAAAACTATTTTTAAGCTTCAGCTGCAGTTCTTTGAGTAGACGAATTTCAGCATCAAGCTACCACTGCCCAGTTACATGTGATTTACAGATACGCATCTGTTTTTTGGTCACTCTCTGCTGCTGGTATTTTTACATGTATTTTTCTCTGGGATACCTGAATCCCAAACATGACCTTCAGATTGGCTTGGCTACTGCTTTTTCAAAAGGAAATGGTAGGCTATGCTTACTCCAGAAGGAGCGTATACAGTCGCATCTGTATTTATTTGGGTATCATGTTCAGGGATTGAGGCTGTAAATAGAGTTAATTCCTAGTTCCGTTGTTTGTCCCATGACTGTTTAAATTGCCTTGGTTTTGAGCTCTTGTTTTCCAAGACATGAGAATTTGCTTATCTTTGTAAAGAGTTGTAAGTCTTTCCTTCTTGCAAAAGCATTTTTTATTAATCTGTTTTGTTTGTTTTTCTTGCTTTTTCCTGGTCATGAAGTCTTCGTAGTCTGAAATGCTTGTGGCAAAGCTGCATGCTTGAATTGTTATTCATGTGACCATGAAGCAGTTTTTTTCATGTAACAATTAAATAGGTTGTCTGAGTACATGGGGATATGGGGAGAATACACCATTTAACCTTGAATCCGCTCAAGACAAAGGGAAGTCATAGAATTATAGAATTGCTGAGGTTGGATGGGACCTTTAAGATCATCAAGTCCAACCATTAACCTACCCTGACAAAACCATTTCTAAACCACGTCCCCAAGTACCACATCTTCCCTTTTTTTTAAAAATCTCCAGGATGGCAAATCCACCACCTCCCTGGGCAGCCTATTCCAATGTTTAATAACCCTTTCAGTGAAAAAATGTTTCCTAATATCCAATCTAAACCTCCCCTGTCATAACTTGAACCCATTTCCTCTTGTCCTATCACTTGTCACCAGGGAGAAGAGGTCAGCCCCCACCTCTCTACACCGTCCTTTCAGGTAGTTGTAGAGGGTGATAAGGTCTCCCCTCAGCCTTCTCTTCTCCAGGCTAGACAACCCCAGTTCCCTCTTTCTTGTTCTGGATTTATAAAGCTCTACAGAGCTTATTTTAAATACTAGATAGTTCTCTTTTATTTTACTAAAACCATGCTTTTCTGCAGATAGAAACAATATGCAGAGAATTTATTATTTGTTTTATATCAATATGTGCTAGGTTAGCTAAAGATGCCTGGTTACATAACTGGTCAACCTTGAGTTTCTCGGATAGATTTGCAATTTCTTAACTGGAGAGAACTAGTCACTTGTTTAAGGGAATCTGTTAAAAAGTTTCCACGAGGCTTAGCTTGTCTCTTCAAACTGAGTCATAATTATGATTCTCACTGATTACAGATTCAAAGGTGTCTTTGTAAAAGGCATTCTTAGAGAATTTGATGCTTATGCATATCCATTTGTTAAAATTACTTTACCTTGCACTGATGAGAACATACGCAAGATGTAATGCCATACTTTAGCACCAGAACTGGGTAAAACTGGAGCCTGCTGCAAATGTGTCAAATGCCTGATGCCCCCCCGCTTTCTTTCTTTTTTTACTTCTTTCTCGAATGGTAAATGCGACAGAAATAAATATAATTTGTATGAATTTTGATTGTAATTTTGCTTATGCAATTTAAAATTGCAATACCATATGTTTTATAGGAAAGTTATTTTGTTGGTAAGTTATTGCAGATACTCGATTTCTTGGTGCCTCATTGTTGTAGGTATTCTGTTATGCCCTGAGTCCTGACGATGGTACAAACTTTCGTGTAAAAGTGATGGCTGAAGCAAATCATTTCATTGACTTATCTCAGGTGAGCTTTTTTTTGTTGCATTGACCTTTCAGCAAACCTGAATGAAGAAAGAGATCAGCCTGTAGTTTGAGATTTTTTAGTTGCAATCGTTTCTTGAATTAGACTGATGTTAGCCTTGAGAATTTTGCAGTTTGTAGATGCATTACTGTTACGCCTTACCTGGGATGCAGTGGTTATCGTGTTCCCTCTGTGTGATTATTAAAAAGTAATATTAGCAATATTGAATAGCTGTTCCATTAGGTCTTTAAAGGTCATACCTAAATATCATGGATAAGTCAAGATGCCACAAAAGCAAATATATTTAAGCTTGCTTTACTCTAATGAAGTAGGACAGAGGCTTAATGATTAATGGGGGGATTTTGCCCCTCTATCAAAAGGCTGTCCTGGTAATGTTTACAGGTGGTTTGGTTTTTTTGTTTTTAAGTTCCATATGAAAACTGATGGGGATTTCAGTAGACACAGAAGTCAAGGAGTTGTTACACTATCTCAAGATAACTGGCAAAACCCTAAAGCAACATGGGATAATCAGTGTACATTAATAATAGGACTGGATTGGCACCTGGGCAGTCCTGGGTTAGGTGATAGGTAAAACTTGCATGGAGTTTCTAAACTCATCATGTCCAGAACCTGCTCTTATGTGTAAAAATGCTAAATTGATGTCAGCAGGATTGCTCTTAGAGATGGATTTTGCAAAGTTGATCTTTTAAAACGTTCTTTTAGAATAATTTGCTTCAGTTATGCTTATGAAAAGCCATTCTGCTCCTCTTCCCCCCCCCCCCCACTAGATTTTGCAGCTGTGAATGCTAAAAGTCCTTGGTCATAGTAAAACAGGGCAGCAATTTTGTATTTGTTGTTGCTTTTAACAGCTATCTAGGAAAAATTCTTTCCTTTGCCCAGAGTGATACACTGAGTTTTCTTCTTTAAATTCTCAAGGCATCAAACTCATTTTTAGATTACAGTGCAACTCTTGGACAGGGTTGTCAAACAAGTAGGAACAGTTTGCTGTGATCTGTTGCATTAGCAGTGTAACTCGCTGGAAGTTAAACTAAGATGGGAACTCAGATTGTTGTCCACTTGGAGAGATAACTGTCTCTATGCATGTGTTTACCCTGCTATGAAATGTGAAGTAGCTTTCCCTTTTTACAAAAATGAGGTACTTTTATGGGGTATAATAATGGTAGAGTGAGTCAGCTTTAGCAGTAGCTGCAGAGTAGTGAATTGGCTTACTCTTGATCTTCGGTTTGAAGTAATTTCTCTGTATGACCTTAGTTTGGGAATCTGCCACTTGTGCTACAGGAGCCTTGATTGTTAATTAGCCTTACGGGAGTGGTGGTGGGGGGGGCTTTTCTGGTTTGTGTAGTCTCAGTTTCTAGCCTTTGTTTTTTGTTTTACTGCTGCTGTACTAGAGACATCTATCAAACGTTATTTATTTTTAATCTGCTTGTTAGGTAATGACTATTTAATTAAGTCTTGGAGGAATTTAAAACTGTTGAAAGTTGTTTACCTTTCAGTATTAGATAGGAAGAGACACACTGTAATTTCGAAGGCTTTGCTGTTCTTGAAAGTCATTGGTAATACATTGTGAAGTTCTGCTCTTCTTTGGTTTTGATTTAGCCAAGAACTGAAGCAGTTTCAGTGTTGCGTGAAGTTTCTTCTGTGGTCCATTTGTGATAGTCTTCTGTGTGACTTACTGAGCTTGGCAATGCCTAGGTATCACTCCTCTGATCTGAATGTGCAGAGGCAATCTTCAAACCACAGTTACAATTTCTGTCAGCAACTGCTTCAACTGTGTCTAGCAAACTTGGGTTTTTCTTGGCTTCAACAGGTTTTGTTTTTTTGGATTGAGTTGTGGACTTAGGCCTCTGTAAAACCAGGAGTGACAAGATTTAAGTCTCACCTAAATTAAATTATGCGGTGGACGTTTATCGATGGGTACACTTATGACTAACCACATTATTAATGAAAGACTGAAAACAAAAATAACTTTTATTTATGTATTATTTATTCTTCAGATACCATGTAATGGAAAAGCAGCAGACCGCATCCATCAGGATGGGATACACATTCTCATTAATATGAATGGTTACACCAAAGGAGCCCGAAATGAATTATTTGCCCTGAGACCAGCACCTATTCAGGTAACTGAGTTAGACGGCTCTGTATCTCCAAAAAAACACTATGAGTAGGAAGAGTTTCTCTTTTTCTTCTGGCAGAGTGGAAAAAGCGCTGAAGGCTCATGTTGATCAGTAAGCGAGAGAGACTTTTTAGGGCTTAGCATATGTGAGGCAAATAGGTTCATTCTGTTGAAGCAGAGTAGTTTGTTTTTTTTTTAATGGGCTTTATGGGCAGTTGAATGTCCTGAAAGAGATCTCCTTAATTCTGTGAGGTTCCTGTACACCACTGGCTTTCTTGCATTAGTGAGAACAAAGAAAGGGTATTTGAAGCAGTTGTGGAAATGAGCTGGATACTTCAGCCTTTTGCTTGAAGGATAAATTTTAGAACATCCTTGAACTGTTCACTGTCTCGGTAGTGAAAGCTTGGGGTTAGTGGTTGTTCTTCAGTTGATAAAGCACAAGAAGGAACTTGAATCTGTAAGTGGAAAATGTAACTTAAAATGCACTGATTTTTAACTTCCTTTATTTTTTCAATGCACCTGGGACTGGAGCCTTGCTTTCTTGTTTTTTTAGGCCATGTGGCTAGGGTATCCTGGAACCAGTGGGGCATTGTTCATGGATTATATCATCACAGATAAAGAAACTTCCCCAGTTGAGGTGGCTGAGCAGTATTCAGAGAAATTAGCTTACATGCCAAACACTTTCTTTATTGGAGACCACGCCAACATGTTCCCCCATCTGAAGGTACGTAGGAAGATACAGAAGTATAGTAGGTGCTTTCCATAGCTGCCTTTATAAAATGGCACATAGTATAGTACTTGGTAAGGGATCTTGAAACTTTTTTAAAACTTACTTGTTTTTTTTTTAACAGAAAAAGGCAGTCATTGATTTCAAGTCCAATGGTCATATTTATGATAACAGAATTGTTTTGAATGGCATTGACTTGAAGGCTTTCCTTGACAGCCTCCCCGATGTCAAGATTGTTAAGGTGAGAGCTACTCCTCTGCATGTTCAGTTGTAGGGACTGAAGCTAGTGCTTTATCTGATGCTTGTGTGATTTATCTTAGATGAAGTGTCCTGACAGCTGTGATAATGCAGACGGCAATGCCGCCCTCAGTATGCCAGTCATTCCAATGAACACAATTGCAGAAGCTGTGATTGAGATGATTAATCGTGGGCAAATTCAGATAACTATCAATGGATTCAACATCAGTAATGGATTAGCAACTACCCAGGTGAGGCACTTCAAATCGCTGTTCTCTTGGGATTTATGTTATATCTGTATGTTTTAATCTAACAAGGAAGAAGAACCTCCAAGCAAATGTCTGTCTTCTGTCATGTTGGTTTGTTTAGTTCTCGTACTGAAGGAGAGTCACAAATGTGTTATAAGTTACAGATGTGCTGGAAGATGATCTTTCCCCCCAAAGATAGAGGGGTTGTATCAAGAGGTATCTAAAATCCAAAGAAATTTAATCTTGTTGTATAAAGTAGACGGTTGGTTGTTCAGAATTTGAAAGCTTTGCTTCTTGCCTGCAGCCTGCAGAGCATTTGTGAGCTGTTACCCAATTTCAGTTGTGGTTTTCCTTTACAAAAAAATTGCTGGGTAATGCAGGCAAAGTTTCTCCACTGTATCGCAATGGTGTTTATTCATCTTCTTACATCTTTCTGAACTATACCATGGTGCTTAACAGTTCATGGGATTTTAGTGGTGGTGACAGTTACTGGTTTTGTTTAATACTTCTTTCTTTGCAGAACAGTTCTTCCTTTTTGAAAATACCATGCTTTGTCATTGGCATAACTCTTGACTTGTGAATTTTATTCAGTTCGCAGTCCTTCAGGACTCTCTTTTATGTCATTGTATGAGACCTTTTGTTATCACTGCTCTATCTGTAATCTTAGGCCTTGGTTTCTGTGAGTTCTTTTGTGCACAGCTGAGACTTCCCTTTAAGTTGGTGATAGGTTATGTCTTAGTTTGCTTAGTAAGCTTATTAGCATTTTTTTCTGAAATAGTTGTCCCATGAGAATAATAGAGAATTCTTGTCTTAGCACTCCACCACCAAGATGAAACAACCTAAGCTCTGTCTGTGCACTTTTAAAACAGGATTTCTACCTTTTTTTTCTCACTAATATAACCCTTCTTTGTGCTTGTTATAATTTGATATCAGCTACTTTGGGGCATAGATCGATGAGAACTGTGCATTGTGTTTTTGAGGTCTCCTCAGTGACCTGGATAAGTAACACTTTTACCAACTTCTGTTGAAGCAAATTATCTCGTGCATCTTTTAATGGAGTCAGTGATAGTGAGTCATTGTCATTCATGTCAAGTTTGCCAGCAGTATGCTTACTTTGGCTGGCTACACTGCCCCAAGCTAAATCTTAAATATATATGTATGCAAAATATATATATAAAGAAAAAGGCTCTAAGTATCTGTTTTGCCCTATCTGTACTGGTGTTTTTATCTGTCTTTGATTCTACTATTGCCTGTCGTTATTAAAAAAAAATACATTAAAAATCATAATTCTATTTTACTAATCCTCAAGACTCTTGCATGGTGTTCTGATTATTCTAGCTTCATCCTCTGCTGTTTTTTTATTAGCATATTCCTATTCTTTGTGAAGGCTATGAGATCCGTTCTTTTTTGAAAGTCCATTAATAACTCTTCTGGTCTGATTCTCAGCATTTCCCATTATTTCCTTGTCAGCTAGTTCCTTACGGTCTTTCAGTTACCTATTAGTCTGTGTCTTCAGTCTTGACTATCTGTTCTGTGCCTGATGTCTTTTATCTTTACAAAAAAAAAAAAAAAAAAAAAAAAAAAGAAAAAACCCAAAACAACAGACCAAAACCAACAAAAAAAAACCCAAAACAACCCCCCAAAAAAAACCCCCAAACAAACCAAAAATACCCTTTGCTTTCTAAATACTGTTTTATTCTTCCTTGAAGTCTTAATTTCATTTTTGATCTCAAGGAAATGAAATGACCTTAAGGAGGGGAAGAGTCCATGTGTAATGCCCCTTTTTATGATTCTTCTTTCCAATTATTCCAGTTACTTGGAATTTCAGGGAGATATAGCAAGGGCATGAAATAGCCTGGTGTTTTGTACCTTGGTGGTTGCAACACTGTGGCATCCACAAGCATGTATGCATACCAGTTAAATTCTTGTCATGGGTAAGTAAACAATTTTGTTTTCGTATAATAAAACCAAAGATACGCTTACAGTAACTTATGATGCTCACAAATGTCGCAGTGTGTCTTAGGACAATTTCACAGGGCATAGCTTGTTTCCTGCAATGGCAGCGTTCCAATATCTGTCTTTTTTCTTTAGATTAACAACAAAGCAGCAACTGGCGAAGAAGTTCCACGAACTATAATTGTTACTACCCGTTCTCAGTACGGCTTACCAGAGGATGCTGTTGTGTACTGCAACTTCAATCAGCTGTACAAGATTGATCCTTCCACTTTACAGATGTGGGCTAACGTGAGTATCTGATATGAAACCTAAGGTCAGACTTTGGGAACGTAGCTGTTCTGTTCAAGTTAGCAGAGTCTTCATGCAAGTTAAAACTGTAACTGTTCTGTGGAAAACATTGACCCTGAGCTGCTTGAATCCTTACAGTGCTTGTGTTGCAGGACTTAGTGTTAATAGAATATAGAGTTTTTTAGATTGATTTCAAATCACACCTGTGCTTCTAGTCAGTGAAAAATTGTATCTTGGACACACTTAAGCTAGTGTGCTGGTACTCCATCGTGAAGCAACTTTGCTTCACAATGCAATGCACAATTAAGTCATACCTGGCCTTGGCAGTTGGCAGATTGATAGATCTGAGCACTGAGTGTCTGTATCAAGGTCCAGTTTATAGTGTATTGCTGAGAGTTAATTGAGAGGTATTTTTTTTTATATTCCGTAGTATGGGCCTATAAATAACTGAGATCATAAATTTCAAGACTTACTCTCTAACCTCTATGAACTATTGCTCAGAGTTGTTGTCTCTTTTGGTTGGATGAAAAATGCAATCCTCGTTATCCCACTTGAAATGGTGATGTGGTTTTTTTCCTGCTCTATACCTCAGACGATTAAAAGTATTGAATGATTATGCCTTAGGCTTCATTTTGGTATGTGGTAATTTCTTGTTTGGAAGAGGAAGTGTTTCTGATGGAACTTTCTGTATTTGTTTTTTGATTTTTGTTACAGATCCTAAAAAGAGTTCCGAACAGCGTGCTGTGGCTGCTACGTTTCCCAGCTGTAGGAGAACCCAACATTCAGCAATACGCACAAAACTTGGGTCTTTCCCAAAACCGAATCATCTTTTCTCCTGTTGCCCCCAAAGAAGAACATGTGAGGAGAGGGCAACTGGCTGATGTTTGTCTAGACACTCCGCTTTGCAATGGGCACACAACTGGCATGGATGTACTCTGGGCTGGGACGCCAATGGTCACTATGCCAGGTAACGCAGTGGGGAACCTACATAGAACAGGTGGATTTGAATATTACTCATTTTTTAATAACAAACAGAAAGCTCCACAAACTCTGTTGCCTCTTGTAGAGGCAGAAGCACTCATACTCTGCAATATGTTACGTGATAAGCTTATTCCTGCTATCAGGTTTTTTTTTTCTTTATTTCCAGGCGAGACTCTTGCATCGCGAGTTGCTGCCTCCCAGCTGACTTGCCTGGGTTGTCTTGAGCTCATTGCAAAAAGTAGACAGGAGTATGAGGATATTGCTGTGAAACTGGGAACTGACCTGGAATAGTAAGCAAACTTGTACTGTGTAATGCGGTAACATCAAGAGTGTGAAGTGTTGTATTTGGGCACAGTGCTGAGACTTAGCAGTAGTTTTAATCAGGTATTTTAATATTTAAAATAGCTAGGCAATCCTCGTCTAGAGGCTTCTTGTCTTGCAGTTAACTCAACTTCTGCTTTTACAGTAAACTTAACAGCGCTCCGAATGGAGTAACAGTGCTACCTGTTCTGAAGAAATTGCTCATGTGCAGGCTCTTAACTGGTAAAAAGTACAATATAGTTCTTCTAAAGAGTGTTCTTTTTTAAATTGAAGATTAAGCAGTTTGTCACTTACTGCAAGTTAAAATTGTGCTGTAAAAAGTTACCACAGTACAGATAATGCAGCAAGTTGATACGTTCATGTCACAGCCCTTCTGAGTTGAAGTGGTCATGTCAGAAATGATGAGGGGCTGAAAGAGCATTATGAATTTGGTGGAAGTGAGAGAGCAGATGTTTTTGAAACAGTTGTACTGGCAGTTCTGGGTTAGCAGAAAATAGTAGATTTCAAAAGCAAACAGTATTATGAAGTGTTTGGAACCTCTCATGACTGCTTTAACTCTTTTTATAGCCTGAAAAAAATACGTGGCAAAGTCTGGAAGCAGAGAATATCCAGTCCTTTGTTCAACACGAAACAGTACACAATGGACCTGGAGCGGCTTTATCTTCAGATGTGGGATCACTATGCTGCTGGCAACAAACCAGACCACATGATTAAACCAGTAGAGGCCAGTGAGTCTGCGTGAAACAAGACTGGCTGCATGCCCACTTAGAACTCTCCGGCAACTGAGCCTCTCCAACACTTCTGCAGAGATGATGAGCTAAAAACTGTGCATTTCTACTTAATCTGCCTGGTACTCTGTGGCTGAAGTAATACATGATGGTGATTAAAGCACAGCCAGACTTATTTCTTGCATGATAGGGAAAGACTCTATAGAGCCTGAGATCCTTTTATTCCATGAGGAATTTGAATGGGATTGAGCCGTGTACACTTGAGCCAGTGTGTAGGAGTGACGTGGTGGTTGCTGGGGAAAGTTTGAACTGTCCAGCTGATGATGATTTCATGGATTGATTTAATCTTCCTACGAATCTCTCTCTCCTTTTATGTGGATTGGGAAGCATTTTAACATTTGATTTTGGGTACTCTTGTTGGTATATGTGTGGTTCTCCCATGACAAGATTTCCAGCTAACGAGTGTTGCTCCCTGCATTAATTTCTAAACCGTGTGGACTGAAAGGGCGTATTTGCTGGTGTAGTCTTTTTTTATAGGTTTTATAAACCACTTAAGCCTATATCAGCATTTTAATGTTTGACCTCTGTTTTGGAGCTCTCTGTAATGTGTTGGTTTAGATAAGGACTTTAGGGGTTTTTTGTTTGTTTGTTTGTTTTTAAGCTTCTCCAGTAACTCAGCTAATTGGCTTCATGATGGCAGCTCCTCTTCTGTTGAAAAACCAAATTTGATTTGAAATTAATCCTCCCCACAAGTGTTTTGAGGTAAACACAAACTGGTGCCAAATACAGACCTTTCAGGAATGATTGTGAATTATGTATAGAGGCGCAGTCCTAGGTACTGTAGCAAAGACTTTAAACAAAAAAAAATAAAGCTTTGGTTTGCCAGTTTGACTGATTTGACCAGCGTTGCGCGTTTTCTGCTGCCCTTGGGCTGGTGTCAGAAAAGTAGTCTGAACTGCTCTTTTCTGTAATTTTAAGTAATGCTATGTGTTTCAGCAGAGAGAATCCCAGGTGAGTGTACATTTTGTACATGCTCCCAAAAAAATCACTTGGACAAGCCGTAATTTTCTATGCTGTTTGGCATTTTGCTGGTAATAGAGATTCGTATCCACTGCAGGAAGACCCCAGGCCTTTCGTTGCCACACTGCAATACTGTCAGCACAGAAAGGGAGGCCAGCAGTGCGCCAGAGGATTTAAATGTGTTGGATACCTAGTTCACAAATCTGAGGTGTCATGTGAAATCATTTCAGATCTAGTGCCTTGCTTCCTTTCTTAATATCTTATGAAATTCTAACCAAATTAAAAAATATATAAATTATTCCTCAACAGTAATGTAAAAAGAACTTTAGGAGGGTAAAAAAACCCAGACATTATCATGCTATTAAAGTTGAGGTATGTGGCCTATGGGAAGCTTCTGGACCAGACATTGAATTGAAAATCACCATGATCGGCTCTTGCCCACCCGAGAGCGCTGTGTCCAGGCTGCGGACGTGCGCACTGTGCGGATACGTCTGAGGCAGGCAAACTGGAGCCAGGCAGCCTTGTCTCCTGAAATCCTAGAAGGAGAAGAGGTGGGGTGGAGAAAAGGGGGTTTGCAGGCAGGAATTGGGGAGTGGGGGGCGGAGGGCGGTTGGTGTAAGGCAGGTCAAGCTCAGGGTCCGAAGCGGAGCTGGGCTGAAGCGCGAGCGGAGAGGGGATGGGTGGAGGGGACAGCGACCAGTGGCACCAGACGAGACACAAGTGCTGCAGAGCGCCAGCCTGAAACTGAACCCGGCTCACGGTAAGGGTCGGTCTCTGTACGAGCTGTGGTGCGGAAACTGCTGTAACGGAGGGCTGACGATCTCGGACCCCTTCCGGTGCTGTTCTACGTGACTGAACCCGGGAAGCGTTCACCTGGCTTTTAAAAAACAAAGTAGTAAATGAAGAGACAAATATTCCCTCGTTAAGAGAACAGTAATAAACCTGAATCCCTGTGGACCGGCTTGGTTAGACATCTGAGACCGCCCGTCTCGGTCTGCGCCGCCTTTAATTTCACCCCGTGTGCGCAGGCGCGACCCGGGCGCTGACCCGGAAGCGCTGCGGCGGAGCGCGGGCGGTTCGAAGCGCGATGCAGCGGCGGCCGCCGGGGCCTTCGCCCCCCGCACTCGCCCGGCCCGGCCCGGCCGGGGCCGCTCCCGCTCCCTGTCGTTGGCAGCCCGAGGAGGCGCGGGACGGGGGCCCGACGGACGGTGGGGCTGCGGAGAGCCGGGGCCGGCGGGGCGGCAGGTGAGGTGGCGCTCGGCGGCCCCGGGCCGCGCCTCCCCGCGGCCTTCGCTGGTTTTATTGTTGATCCTATCTAAATATAATTTTAGTTTACGCCTTCGGTTGTTTCGTGATAATTGGTAGGTATTGAGAGGTTTCAGAACTACGGTCTGTAAGGTTTGGGTAACTAATGTAATTAAAAGAAGCTGTTTTCACATCTTTAAACAATTGCATAGTGTATTTTTCAAGTTGTTAGTGTTTGGGTTTTTTTGGTCAGAAAACGAAATAAGTAATTTGGTAAGAGTATTGTGGCTCGCCTCTCCCTGTATGGGAGAATTGCAGTCCCAGTAGTAACGCGTCCGTTCTGCCTCTTCGTGAGAGTGACTGCCGTTTGCTGAACCACAGCAACCGTATTAAAGTCTCCTTTATTCCAAAGCAGCTTGTTTCTTACTGTTGTGTGTTTTGAGGTTTCAGACTCAATACAACACAGCATTCTCTGATTGTGAACTACGTGTAAGATGAGAAACAAGCTTCCTGTCCCTTCCGACATCCAATTTGAACTTAAACCAATGTAATGTCCTACGCCTGTGTCTCCAAACAGTTCAGTCTTCCAGATTTTGACAGCAATTGATTACTGCTTGAACGTATATGGTTGTTAAAAGTTTTAGTACGCAAGTTCTAATATTTCTATTTTAAGTGATTTAAACCACTTCAGCCTATTTAAGATGTTCGGTGTTTGTTCAGTATATAATTGGTTCCCAGTGTTCGCAGATGTTTCAGACCAGCAGAGATGCGGATCTACTTGCCGTTGATCATATGTCCTTGAGACAATTCTGCATTTCATTTTTTGCAGCTCTGCCCCGTACTTCTCTTCCAGCAGCGATGATGAATTTGAAACATGTAAGTAATAGCATACGTTAGTTTGTGTTCTGAAGGAGGATGAAAAGGCCATGTTTCTGTCTAGTTATAGCGAAGTAGTTTTTACACGTGATTTTCTTTTGATGCTCCTGCTGCAAAATACACTTTCTCCTTGCAGCACAGTGTTGGTAGCTCTATGCCACGGTGGGTGTTCTTGCATCTTGTGTCTCAATGGCTGCTTTTTGCCTTGCGTTATTTGTTCTTGTTGCCTCCGTTTTGTCTGTTCCCTGTCAGTCACTCGCTTCCTTTTCAGTCTACAGAGCATCTTTGAATAAGCAGTTACTGTTCCAAACATGTGTCTGTACTACTCCAAAATCCCTCTTACGGCTTTTGCTGTGTGAGTCTTAACCAGTCAGAGGGATGGTTTTGGCTTTTCATAGCAGTTCAAGGTCTTGATAAGATGGAATTGAATACTAATTTTTACATGGTGGCTTCTGTTGTGCATAACTTCCTATCTTTATATTTAGCCTGTACATACAAAATCTGATATTCATATTTTTCTTTTTGGTCATAGCTATTATGGATATCATTTTGTGCTAGGGTAGTTGAGTACACGCTATTTTTTTTTTCCTGTTGCAAGAGTTCTATTGAGCTTGTTCCTTAGATGGACTAATCATGGCTTTACCATATCTCAAGTGGGTTTTAGACTGGTAAGTAATTTAAAGGTTTGTAGATCTTGCAACATGTACCTTATTATGTATTCAACATTTGGACAGAGATGGTAGAAACGAATGGTAAGGCAGTAAGTCGTATCTGTTAATTTTGCCTTTTGCATATCACTCTCGTGTTAGCCCAGCTGCTTTTGAAGCAGATTTCTCATTACCATAGAGTTCGTGCTGTGTTCCAGCTCAGTGCCCTGTGAACGATCTTAAGCATAGTTAAGCCATACTACTTACGTCCATTTGAATGAAAATGTGCTGTGTCTAGTTCCTGCACTACCTCTGGGCTTTTAAATCTAATAAATATTTCAATGCTGTCCACTCATTAGGTCATTGTTCACTTCTCTGTAATTTTTTAAACTGAGATATTTGACAGTCTGCTTGCTTTTCCTACTCTCTTTTTGCCTCCTCTATCCAGGAGGCTCTTGAGGCCAAAGTCATGTGTTGGCTCTGGTATGGAAGGTAGCTGAGAGTAACTAGCTGGGGCTGGGAGCAGAATATTTGCAAAGCTTTTCTATCACCATATTATCCCTGTACTGACAGTTGTAGGAAAGAGTGAAATGAAACTACATGCCAAGACGCAAGAAACTAAGGAATTGATTTATTAGGTGGCAAGTCATATTTTTCTGAAAGCTTTCAGTTTCCTGTGACCAACTGTCAGCCTTATTAGTTTGGTGCTGCTTCATGGTCTAGGAACACTGTAGTTGTGATCATCTGGGAAAGCTTCTGGCTGCTGGCCATTTGTGCTTCGATGAGCCACCTTGGTGCAGTGGCTTGGAAGGCGGCAGATGCTGAAGATGCTGCATTTACTTCTTTTGTGATGAAGGTAGTGGCGAAGACTATTGGGTGCTAAAACTGGAAATAACATAGTGCTCCAGATACTTTTTGAGCTTCGAGGTCTTGCATTCTCCCCCCACCTCCCCCATTATGTCTCTCCCCCATAATTGGCCCATTATGTTCTGAAGAAGGGACGGTTGTTTCCCTTCCATCCAGCCTGATTTATGCTTTAATGAGGTTTGTTCCCCTTCAACTTTCCTGAGTCTCTCATAATAAGGAAGGTGTTTGATATTTTGATGGCATTTCTGACAATCTGTCAAGAGTCAGTACTCCAAGCGTGTCCAATACTGCTGCCTGAACTGTGTTTTTTGTGTTTAGCAGTCACCACAATATTCCTGGAGTAATTAAAGCGCATTTATTTCTGAGAAGTATTATTGAATTGCGGTTCTGCAGTGGGGTATTACTGTCACCATTTTGTCTGAATGCTTTTTTGGAGTCACTTAGTGGAATAAGCATATAGACACCTCTTTGCAGTAGGAGAACTACTACCTGCAGTTACTGAAATGCTTGGAGAAAATATTGATAAACCCTTTCAGTTCTACCCCCAATGATCCACTTATAGAAGGAGGCTATACAGGATATGGCAAGATATGTAACAGCACTTCTCACCTGGCTTTGTGCGGGGCAAGGATTGAATAATGAAGGAAATGCAAGACAGCTGCTGTCAGCTTTGAGGAATTGACAGTTGGAATTATATGTAAAGGATTCTTATTTTGGGTTGGTTTTTTTTAAAAGATTTTAGACTGAATTTTTACTAGTTGCAAACTGTTCTCTTAAAAAAAAAAAAGTCTGTAACAGAAGGAACAGAACCTTGTTCTTAATTAATCTTTTATTGTTGCAGTTTTGGCTAGAATGAAAACTCCCAAATCTGTTTCTAAAAAGGCGGTGGCAAGGTGGGTGCAGTAACTAACGACTTTTCAATGTTTATATATTAGTTTTCTGTAACACATCTACTATTCAGAATACAGAAAAATGATCAAAATTTTAGTGATTCACAGGCAGAGAGGTATGTGTGTAGGAGTGAGCACAGACAAAACCATTACCTGTTCAGTCTGTATGTGTGGGTCAAATAGAAAAGGGGATGTTTGGAGGTGTACATGCTCTATTGCCATTCCTGTTAATGGATGTAATTGGTAACTTTTCACAGAATCCCAGACTGGCAGGGGGTTGGAAGGGCCCTCTGGAGCTCCCCCAGTGCCACCCCCTGCCAGAGCAGGGGCACCTCCAGCAGTGGCACAGGACGGCGTCCAGGCGGGTTTGGAATGGCTCCAGAGTGGGAGACTCCCCCACCTCTCTGGGCAGCCTGTGCCACTGCTCTGCCACCCTCACAGCAGAGAAGTCCCTCCTCGTGTTTAGATGGAACTTCCTGTGTTCAAGTTTGTGCCCGTTACCTCTTGTTCTATCACTGGGCATGACTGAAAAAAGACTGTTCCAATCTACGTGGCACCCTCCCTTTAAGTATTTATAAGCATTGATGAGATCCCCCCTCAGTCTTCTTTTCTCCAGACTGAAAAGCCCCAAGTCCCTCAGCCTTTCCTCATAAGAAAGATGCTCCAGTCCCCTGATCATCTTCGTAGCCCTTTGCTGGACCCTCTCCAGCAGTTCCCTGTCCTTCTTGACCCGGGGAGCCCAGAACTGGACACAGTGCTGCAGATGTGGCCTCACCAGGACAGAGCAGAGGGGGAGGATGACCTCTCTCACCCTGCTGGTCACACTCTTCTTGATGGCCCCCGGGATGCCATTGGCCTTCTTGGCCACCCGGGCACATTGCTGGCTCATGGGCATCCTGTTGTCCACCAGGACTCCCAGGTCCCTTTCCACAGAGCTGCTCTCCAGGAGGTCAGCCCCCAACCTGTACTGATGCACAGGGTTATCTTCCCCAGATGCAGTACCCTACACTTGCCCTTGTTGAACTTTGTAAGGTTCCTTTCTGCCCAACTCTCCAGCCTGGCCAGGTCATGCTGTATGGCAGCACAGCCTTCCGGCATGTCAGCCACCCCTCCCAGTTTTGTGTCACCAGCAAGTGTGCTGATGGTACACTCTATCCCTTCATCCAGGTCATTGATGAATATCTTGAACAGGACTGGACCCAGTACTGACCCCTGGGGAAAAGGGGCATCAGTTGCTGCGCGCAACTGATAATGTTCTATTGGGTGGCTTTTTATGCTTTGCTTTTTTAGTAAGGCAAACTTATTCTTCTATTTTCCTTCTTATGCCTAACTTGTTTTCACATTATTTGCTTGTTTTACAGTTTGAAGAGCTTCATTGATGACTCGGATGATTTCTTCTTGGATTTTAAAGTGAAAAAGAGCACGACAAAGAATGGCAAGTAATTGTCCAACAGCAAATATGAGACAGGAATTTTAATGAGTGGACAGATAGCATTCATTGCTGAGCTCATAAATTTCTGAGACAGCTTGTTAAACATAAGATCGCTTTGTCTCTTCCTTGAGGGTAACAGAGGAGAGGTTTTTCTGTCTCTCCTGGGAGTTACAGAGGAAAGCATAGTCATACTCTTCTGACAGGTGTATGATTTGAAGTACTGATGTAGGTCTGCAGATACTGTGGACTCTGCTAGTATTTGGGTCTGTGAAAAGAGTAGCGAGTCATGGTTGATGAGGCTGAGCTGCAAATATGGGATGATCACTGGAGGGAGGACTTAGGCTATGCAAAACAGCGTTCCTATGGCTGTATGAACTCATTCTGTGGCTAAAAGACACTGAGTAAAGAAAGAAGGTAACTTGTTAAGCTGGATACCTTTAATTTGATTCAGATGTTGGCAGTCAGGCCAGTCTTGCCCATGGGTGTTGCAGAGCCACAGATATGGTTCTTTAATTTGGAGCTTCTTTAGCCAAGGTCCTATGTGTAATCCTGGCTACAAGATGCTCTGGCAAACCATGACTTGAGGGGTTTCAGTGCTTGTCTGAGCAGAAGATCCTTCTTTTCCCCCAAGAGATGGAAAATGCCTCGGTTTACTAACATTCAGACCCTGACCACAGCTCTCTGGCGCACTTCTCACTGGTATGAGCAAACTGGACTTTCCTTGGAGGAGTGAACAGGGCTCTGGAATTCTTGACACAGCCACTAGGCCAGCAAGCAGGTGGTAGAATTCTAGTAGATGAGGGATGATAACAGTGATCTCATGTGAGCCTGGAGAAGCCCTGATCAAGAAGGGTGGGATCTCTTGCACCTGGTGTGAATGTCAACCTGAAACCATGTATGCCAGCAGCAGACTGTAAAAAGCTAATGGCATGGTTTCTGGAGGGGAAATGAGGGAAGCAAAGTGGACCAGAAACATCATTAAAAAAAAAATCTCACCAATGATCTGATGTGATCTCTTGATCTTGATAGGCCAAATCTGAGATGTCAGATTTGCCTTGTTTGTTGGCAAGCGTAAGTGCTGTAGGCTATGGTCCAATCAGCTGAGCATATTTTAAGTCGCCCTTCACTTGGTGGTTTTATAAAACTTTATATGAAATGTTAAGCCGTACTCTTACGTGCACCTAGCTTTTGTTACTGGAATTGAAGATTATGCCAGCGCTAGCTACCTATTCAGGATTATTCAGCCTGATGGCTGATGTATATGTACATGGGGTTTAAGCTCCTTTTTTTTTTTTTTCTACATCTCTCAGTGACTTTCCATTTAGTATGATGGTAAATGAGCAGAGTGTAATAAAGAAAATGCAAAGATATCTTTCGCTTCTTTGTTTTTTCCCATCTTTCAAGGGATTTTTTTTGTGTTAAGGCAAAGGTGGGTCTCCTAAATGAAATTACTGAAACTTTAAGCTGTTTCTTTTGAATTGCAGCACAGAAGGATCTTCAGACCCCGAAGAAGTTGACGACTTCTGGAAAGAAAAACACTTGCTGCCGAGAATTGCAGTATTCAGAGACTTCAAGTGACACTGATGATTCTGTCTTTGTAGAAAGCGCATGGCATGACTACCAAAAAGGGGGAGTGAAAGATTTGAAAGAGAGTTGGAGTTGCACAAAACTTTCACCTCCACAAAATCTGAAAGAGTCAATTTCCAGAGGCAGTCCAGACTTGCTCGTTAGAAGGAAGGAAGGGAGCTGTGAAAAAAGTACAGAAAATAAAGTGCAGACTGTGGTACTACGACAAAGTACAGCCATAGAATCAGATAGCTCAGATGACGAATTTGAATCACTAATGGAACGAATCAGGAAACGAAGTATACCCCGAAAACCAATCTTAAGCACAAGTAAAACTGTCTACCAGCCAAGTGTTATAGGTAAGCAGTTGTTCTTAGCTAACTTGCAAGCTGCCTGTTGTCAGCAATGGTAGCGCTAATTGCCAAATTCTTTTCATTTGGGTGGCTTATGCTTTAGAAGTGCAACCCAGCATCTTGCAGCTGAATTTGATGCAATCAGAAGTTATTCCTCTGAGCATTCTAAAAAGTGATTCTGCTAGTCTTGTAGTATCAAGATTTAAGTTTTTCACTATTGCTTGTTTTTATAATTCCTGTAGTTGTAGGCATTTTTAGTTTTTAAAATTGTGCTGGAAACAAATCTAACTGGTGGTTTTGAATGATGTTAATGTAATTTTTTTAGTGTATGATAGCAGTTAATGTGAAGCTGTCATTTTGGCAAGACTGAAATTCTGAGTAGTTTAGATGCTGCTAATTTAGTATTTGGATTTATAATTGACTTCATTTTATTTAAAATACAGTTTATAATGAGAATTTCCTTAATCAGTAGCTCCTTCTCTCCTTTGACTAACTGAAGTGAGCTCCAACTGAAAGATTGCAAAGGGCAATTGCTGAGTACGAGCAGGTGAAACCAAATCTCTCTCTGGAAGACTAAACGCAGGGTGCCTTCCTCACTAACCAGGACTAGTTCAGGGCAAGGAGACCTATGGAAGAGAATGGCTGACAGCATAGAAATGTGCCCTGGGAAAGAGCAAATTTCTTTTATTTATTGGAATATGTCGACGTGGTCTAGAAAACATACTCTAGGAGTGAGCTGGCAGGTGAGCTGGCAGCTGCACTGGCTTCTCTGTATGTGGTTGTACAGTAAAAGGAGACAAGTGGCCCAAATAGGAGAACAGTTATAGAAAAGGCAGCAGAGAGAACACCTGCTGAAACTACAACCCTTGAAGTGATCCTTGATTTCTGGTGTGAGGGTCAGTCATTTTAGCAGTCTGTGCAGACATGCTCTGGGGGCAACAGACAGCGATCTCATCAGAACTTGCCTCTGAAACAAGTGACATGACTTAGGGTACATGACAGAAGGTTAGAACGATTTTTTTTATTCAAATGGTGTCTCTGCGTTACTGCTCCCAATGTGCTGGTGATGGATTTTGAATTTGTGAAATGCCACAGATATGCCTGCCTGAGGTCACAAATGCTTTTCCCTCCACTTCCTCCTAGCTGAATGTTGGAAAGTTTGGAGTATGCCACTCCTTCATTGAACGGTAATTTTTGTAGTATATAACAGCAAATTCTCTTTCCATCAGTTGTAAAAGCCTTTGTATTCATGTAGGCGCAGTAACAGTGTGTGTGCTGAGGTGGAATATTTGACTTTTTTTGCCATTGTCTGTTATACCTGATTGCTGACGTCTGTGCTCCCAATTCTTTGAATGTGCAATCCTGTGACTCTTTCTGTTGAACTAGAAAACATCAAGCCACCCTGTGAAGATGCCCAGTCCTTGAAAGGCAAGGGAGTCAAGACACCAAAGCCAAACCTCATTTCACTTCAAGAAACGCCTTCCAGGGTAACGGCTTCTGCAAGAATGGTCAGTTGCTCACAGTCAGCAAAGATGGAGAAAAGGTACGTGTTTTTGCATCTTTACTATGTTCTAGGACCATTATAGATGGACAAAGATGCTAAGCATTTTGCCTAGGATGATGTTCTGATTTTTCTGGTACCTAGAGACTTCTGCTACTGATTCAGCAGTTGTTAATGGTTAAGTAGCTGGAGATCATAGCTTTCAGTCTTGGGTATGTGAGGGAGAATACAAGTTAATCTCCGTATGGAGGGATTGATGACAAATAAATCCTCTTTGTTAATGTTAGCTCTCTTGCTATTCCTTGTCTTGGCATAGCATACTTCAAACATGTGCTGGACCTACAGATTCTATCTATCCAGCTGCCTGCCTCTGGAGGGTTCCCAGAACATCTTTGGCTATGTTTCTGAAAATATACCTTTATTGTGGGTGACCATATTATTGGGTGACCATATTATTGGGTGACCATATTATTAGATGACCATATATTAGATGACCATGTTATATTAGGGCTGTTCATATATTGATCAAGTTTTGGTATCATGGAATCGTTTTGGTTGGAAGACACCTTTAAGATCAAGTCCAACCATTAACCCAGCACTGCCAAGTTACCACTAAACCATATCCCTCAGCACCACGTCGTCACATCTTTTAAATACCTCCAGGGATGGCGACTCCACCACTTCCCTGGGCAGCCTGTGTCAGGGCTTGACAACCCTTTCAGTGAAGAAATTTTCCCTAACATCCATCCTAAACCTCCCCTGGCACAACTTCAGGTCATTTCGCCTTCTATCGCCTGTTACTTGGGAGAAGACACTGACTCCCGCTTTGTAGAGGAGTGGCTTTTGTGTCTTTTTGTGCCTTGCTGTGTCACAAAGATCTGAGCCACCACCTTTTTTTTTTTTTTTTTCCTACTTGGGAGTTCTCATAGTCTAGTTTTGTGAATTAATGAAATAACTGCAGAACTACTGCAACAGCTCTACCCTTTCATGCCCCCGAAGGGGGAAGAAGACAGTACAAGTGTCTGTGCCCCACTGGCCTCGTAAGGGCTAGGTGGTGAAGAGAGTCAGGAGAAGTTTGTGCCAGTGGCAGCGTCCCAGAGATCTTTATTGGCTGTAAAGTGGCTGTTATTTATCAATGTGGTATCTCTGTACTTCAGTAAACTGCTTTATGGCTTTTCTTGTAGGCTCATGGTGTGCTCCGTGCCCGGCTGTTTCTTGCAAGATCTCTCAAATCCGGATGCCCACTATGTGAAGTATTTCAAGAAAAATAAAGAGGAGCTGGCGCAGAAACTCTTCTGTCTGTATAATCGTACCATCTTTGAGCAGAAGGTTGGCTTCAAAGCGAACACTACAATTCTAAAATGCTGGTTAATATATTGCTCCTTGCTTTTTGATGTGATTGCTCTTCATCCTCTTCAGTTAGCAGAAGTTAGGCTTTATAGCAATGGCTTATGTTTGAATTCGTTCAAGCAGTTTCTTTGAAAGGGGTTTATCACCACTGTGACGCAGTGGTTTTCCGCTTGTCTCACTTTCCCAGCTGTAATGGTGTATCATCCTTAAGTGAGCAGTCTGGGTGGTATCCAAGAGTCCTTGATGTGAGGAACTGCTACATGAGGGGCCTTGGAACAGTTTCATCTTCCAAAGAGGTGACTGATATTTATCTTCATGTATTTCCTGCATGGTCGTCAACTCAGCAGCCTGGGAGTGTTTCTTTTGCTGCCTCTGTGGTAGTAGACCCCAGCAAAGGCAGCTGTGGTTTTCTGCTGCTGAAAGAAGCTCAAGGTTCCACCATCACTTATTCAGCTTTTACTTCAGTAACATGTACTAGTGAACTCTGCATTGTTACTGCAGCCTAATAGCTAGTTGTAGCACAACTTTCTTGCCTGCAGCTGACGAAAGGCAAGTGGAAGGAGAGTACATCGGGGAGCAGGCAGCCGATGGATAAAAGCACTTCCCTTTGTTCTTAGGGCCTGTTGCTTCATGCTTCAGGCAATTTTCATTCAGTCCTGTTGCATGTTCATGGCTGCCATTCAGGAACAGATTTAAAAGCTGCTTGTCCTTTGAATAACAGTTTTGGGGTAAACCTAAAGCTGTAAGCTGTGTTTTGAATTGAAGGCTCAATTTCAGAGAACCGCTGTCCTGACCTTTACATCTTCTGGGATACTGGAGACCCTCCTCTCATGAGAAATGTCCTTGAAAGGACGGACGCTGCCGGCAGGAATTCCAACAGAATTTTCTTCAGGAAGGAAAATATTTCTGTGCAGCTGAGAAAATATTGTTGAGCTGACCAAGGACAGGCTGAGGTCAGGATTTCACATAAAGCTGAGCTGAACAGGCTCACTGTTGCTGAAAGCAAAATATCTTGCTCTTGAGTGCTTCAGCCCTGTACCTGTGCTGGCACTTACTACTATTGGACCATTTACTTAGGCTCATTAATGAATTTAGGTGACAGAAAACTGTTAGTAAAAGAACAGAACTGACCAAGATAGCTATGATGAGGGCTTATAAAATCAGGAGCAGCACAGAGGATAAGCAAGGGGTAATCACCCATCTTGCAGTGT
This sequence comes from Anarhynchus alexandrinus, assembly GCA_008711295.1. Taxonomy (NCBI): domain Eukaryota; kingdom Metazoa; phylum Chordata; class Aves; order Charadriiformes; family Charadriidae; genus Anarhynchus; species Anarhynchus alexandrinus. The sequence goes on from VUYV01000428.1 coordinate 518,741, forward strand.
GAAGGTGCATCAAATTAAAATGGCAAGTTGTAGGTTCAGAACAACCAAAGTAGATGGTACTTGACTGTAAATTATTAAGCTGTAGAACTTCTGATCGTAGACTATTGTGGATGCTAACAATGCGTATGTATTCTTAAACATACACACACACTCTCCCCAAAACACCAGAAAACAACTTGAAGGGCTATTTAATGCAAAGGAATCACCTGTGGCTCAGGGAAGTGTTGTCTTGCAAATGACTGGCAGTTGGGAATCGTACTTTTTTTTGAAGAGGAAATTCTGTTTTATGCCTGGCCTATCCTTGCATTTCCTCTTAAGCAGCACATGTTAGGCACTGTTGGAAACAGAATAGGGGAACTAAGGGACTTTTTGTCTCCTCCTGCATTGTGAAACTCCCGGTGTTGGTTACAGAAAAACTGATGATGGGAATAAGAAGCCATGGAGGGTGGGTTTGCATCTGAAGTCACAACAGTGTTAAGGGCACTAACAGAGACATCCTGTACTGGCTTTGCAGTAAATATAAGGGGAAGATAGAGGGTCAGAAGAAGATAAAAGAGGTAGGAGAGGGCAGATTACATGTACTGTTTTGTTTTTCAGTTACCAGAGAAGATGGTAATAATATGGAATAAGAAAATGAGAAAAACAGCAGGATATTGTGTAACTGGGCAGACAGAAGGTTCTGAAGCAAAGCGTTATGCTCGCATAGAACTTTCTGAGAAAGTCTGTGACTCTGCAGGTAGGTAAAAGAAAAGTTATGTTGATTCTTTGGTGAGAAAGAGAGTTCTAAAGATAAAGACATGAATCTGAGGCCTGAGAAGATCTGCAACTGGCCCCTGCTTTGCAATTGCTTATTACCTTGAATAAATAAATCCATTAACAGTTGTACTTGTCCTCACAACCCTTCTAAGAGGCTGGGCAAATTTACAAAATCTGACAACAGATGTGTGTTCATGCCGATGGCAGTATTTTGTTTATATTTCTTATTGATTTGAAGACCTGTAGGTTACTCTCATTATATACGTGCTGTAATGGCAATCTAAAAATCTGACTTCTTCCATCATAGCTAGCAACCTTGTTGGTAATATTTAAAGCTGGAATAAAGACAGGTCAGTGCCAAATTAAATTCTGTTATATGGTGGGTACTGTAGCTGTTATTTCTCCCTCATCCCATCCCAATTTGGGGAAGTGAATGTTGCAGTTACCGTAGGAGAACCAGTTCTGTAATTAATAGAATATTTTGAAGTAAGCTTAATAAATTTGATTTGAGATACAACAGAGTACCCTGAGAATATGCTTTTGAGGTCTTAGGGTTCCACAAGCGCTGGTCAGGTTTTTAAGAAGCACCTTTTAGAAGCACGAGAGCAGCCAATCTTAGTGTGTCAAAAGACAACCAAAAGGGGCAGAAGATCAGCTTGGCTGAACAAGGGAACCTCGTGGAGCTCAAGAGGAAAAAGAAATTGTCTGATCTCTGGAAGCAAGGTCAGGCTTCGCAGGAAGATTACAGAGCTGTGGTTTGTATATGCAGGGAGAAGACATGAAAGGCCAAAGCTCAGTTTGAGTTGAAACTTGCCAGTGTTGTGTCAGATAACAAGAAGGGTTTTAAGTACATTAATAGCAAGAGGTGGTCTAAAAAAAACATTGGACTGGTGCTTGTTGAATATGGTCATCTGGTTAATAGGGATGAAGAAAACATGGAGGCATTCAAGGCTTTTTTTTTTGGCCTCAGTCTTTAATGAAACTGACAGACCTTGGGCTGCCTGGTCCTGTGGGTTGGAGGACCATGAGTGCAGGAACGGTGACTTTCCATTTGTGGACACTGAAATTGTCAGGGACCAGCTGTATCAGCTAAATATTCACAAGTCCATGGGGCCTGGTGGGATTCACCCCAGAGCACTGAAGGAGCTGGGGGATGTTAGGGCAGGACACGTCTCGATCATCTACCAAAGGTCTTGGGAGTCTGGGGAGGTCCCTGCTGACTGCAAGCTAGCCAATATTATTCTAATTTACAAGAAGGGCGTGAGGGAAGACCCAGGAAACTACAGACCTGTGAGTCTGACCTCACTTCCTGGAAAAATTATGGAGAAGATCCTACTGGGTACTACTGAAAGGCATTTAAAGCATAATGCAATCATCAGGCACAGTCAATGTGGGTTCACAAAGGGAAAGTTCTGTTTAACTAATTTGATCTCCTTCTGTGGATGAAGGGAAGGCGGTGGATGTATTTTTTCTGGATTTTAGTAAAGCTTTGGATACTATCCCTCACAGCATTCTTCTGTACAAGTTGTCCATCTGTGGGACGAGCAAGTTCATGGTGCGCTGGGTGAAGAACTGGCTGAAGGGTAGAGCTCAAAGTGTTGCAGTGAACGGGGCTATATCTGGCTGGTGACCAGTCACCAGTGGTGTTCCTCAGGGTTCCATGGTGTTCAATATCAATGATCTGGATGCAAGAGTTGAATGCACCATGAGCAAGTTTCCTGATGATCCCAAACTGGAAGGCACTGTTGACTCTCTGCATTGCAGAGGGATCTAGATAGATGGGAGCATTGCGCAAAGATCAATGGGATGGAATTTAACAAGGACAAATGCCAGATTCTGCACCTGGGATGGAGTAATGCTGGGCATAAGTATAAATTGGGAGGGGAGTGGCTGGAGAACAGCCCTGCAGAGAAGGATCTGGGGGTGCTGGCTGACAGCAGTGTGCCCTGGCAGCCAAGAGGACAAACCGCATCCTGGGGTGCATCAAATGCAACATCACCAGACGGTCAAAAGAGTTGATTATCCCACTGTGTTCAGCTTTGGTGCGGCCTTCCCTTGAATACTGTGTGTTGTTCTGGGCCCCACAATTTAAGAAGGATGTGAAGGTACTTGAATGTGTCCAGAGGAGGGCAACAAAGCCGGTGACAGGGCTGGAAGGAGTGGCCTATGAGGAGCAGCTAAAGACTTTGGGTTTGTCTAGTTTGGAGAAAAGGAAGCTGAGGGGTGACCTCGTTACTCTCTCCAGCTTCCTGAGGAGGGGATGTAGAGAGGGAGGTGCTGAGCTCTTCTCCCTGGTATGCAGTGACAGGACGTGTGGGAAAGGTTGAAAGCTGCACCAGGGGAGGTTTAGACTGGACATTAGGAAGCATTTCTTTACTCAGAGGGTGGTCAAACACTGCAACAGGCTTCCCAGAGAGCTGGTCGATTCCCTGAGCCTGTTAGTGTTTAAGAGGCATTTGGACAGTGCCATTAATAGCATGCTTTAACTTCTGGTCAGGCAGTTGGACTAGATGAGCATGGTCGGTCCCTTCCAACTGAAATATTCTATTCTAATTGTCGAGAAAGTTCAGTGCTCTGCTCTAGTTGTTTCTGGATGAAAAATATCAATGATACAAAAGCAACCAATGAATGTTAGTCTAAATAAAGGTGTTTAAAGTCTCATAAAAACAAAACAAAACACACCCCCCCTCTGCCCCAAACCAAACCAAAAAACCAAACAAACAAAATCCCAAACAGTTTAGGTGTGCAGGGAAGTAACTAGGATGCAGAATGAGGGCTGATCACAAAACTGGAAATGCACTGAGTAAAATCTTGTCTTGGGGCATTTTCTTTTCAAAACATTTGTAATTACAACCTCTGAAATAACTCTTGCATGTTAATAAAGAGTGAGTGTTAAAGGTCTGAAGCAGTGACCAAGGATGAAAGTCTGTACTTCCCCATACCTGACTGTTCTTAATGTCTTTTGTTTGCCTTACCCCAAGATCGTCTTCGAGACACGCTAATTCATGAGGTTTGCCATGCAGCCACCTGGCTGATCAATGGTGTTCGTGATGGACATGGACGATTCTGGAGATTCTATGCCAATAAGTCAACCGTGATTCACCCAGAACTGCCAGTAGTAACAAGATGCCACAGCTATGAGATCAATTACAAATTCATCTATGAGTGTGTTCGGTGCAAAGCTACGTGAGTAATGTTCTGATCTTGCATATGATTATGTATTAACTTTGTCTCTAATTTTGCAGTCTCCTGTGTCTAGAAATCCTGGGTCTCTTAAACTGAGTTTAGGTTGGAAGGGACCTTAAAGATCATCGTGTTCCAATCCCCCTGCCCTGGGCAGGGACACCTTCCACTAGACCAGGTTGCTCCAAGCCACATCCAACCTGGCCTTGAACACCTCCAGGGATGGGGCAGCCACAGCTTCTCTGGGCAACCTGCGCCAGGGGCTCACCACCCTCAGGGTGAAAAATTTCTTCCTAATATCCAATCTAAATCTCCCCTCTTCCAGTCTGAAGCCATTACCTCTCGTCCTATACCTACATGCCCTTGTAAAAAGTCCCTCTCTGGCCTTCTTATCGGTGCCCTTCAGATACTGGAAAACTGCTATGAGGTGTCCCTGGAGCCTTCTCTTCTCCAGGCTGAACAACCCCAACTCTCTCAGCCTGTCCTCACAGCAGAGGGGCTCCAGCCCTCAGAGCATCTTCGTGGCCTCCTCTGGACCCACTCCAACAGGTCCGTGTCCTTCTTCTGTTGAGGGCTCCAGAGCTGGACACAATAGTCCAGGTGGGGTCTCAGGAGAATGGAGTAGAGGGGCAGAATCCCCTCCCTTGCCCTGCTGGCCACACTTCTTTTGATGCAGCCAGGAAGCAGTTGGTTTTATAGGCTGTGAGCACACATTGCCGGCTCATGTAGAGCTTCTCACCCACGAACACCCCCAAGTCCTTCTCCTCAGGGCTGCTCTCAATCCATTCCCCACCCAGCCTGGATTTGTGCTTGGGATTGCCCCAGCCCACGTGCAGGACCTTGCACTTGGCCTTGTTGAACTTCATGAGGTTGGCATGGGCCTACCTCTTAAGCCTGTCCAGATCCCTCTGGATGGCATCCCTTCCCTCCAGTGTGTCTGACCTAAGCAGCCTGGAGGAAGAGAAAGGAGTGCTTCCCCCCCAAGTACTGTCTACCGCAAGTATGAAATCAAAGTACGTATTTTTCCATTTCAGGATTGGACGTCATTCCAAGTCCCTGGACAGAGAGCGCTTCGTGTGTGCATTCTGTGGGGGGCAGCTGGTCCTAAGTCAGCCCACTCGGAAAGATGGCACTCCTGCTAGGACACATCTGACACCCTTTGCGAAGTACGTGAAAGAAAACTATGGACTTACTAAAAGAGAGCAGCATGGGTTGAGTCATGCAGAAGTCATGCGGAAACTCAGTGCTGATTTTGCTTTAAAAACTAGGCTTCAAGATTCCTTGTAATATCTCAATACACTTCCTTTCTTGATGCCACTTAAATTTTGTATGTAGTAGTAAATAAGTCTAACACGAGTCGAAGAATGTGTTTCAGAGGATTCCAGATAATTTTAATATTTTAGCAATAAATACTTCTAATAAAGAAGACCTTAAGGCCTTGTCTAAAATGGGCAAGAGTGAGCAAGAAGTAATGATGAGAGAAAGTCCATGGCGATGCACAAGTCAGTTGGGGTATCGTTCTTAGACTTCAGGTAAACACCCCCTGTGCCTGGGAAGATGCAGTTCTAGGCCCTTCGTGGGACTGATTCACTGTGTTTGTCTGGAATTTTCTGAACAGTGTTTACACGTAGTGCTTCGTAGCATGTCTTCAGTGACTCCAGTGAGCAATGGATTTACTCTTTCATCTGGGTAGCTGATATGCTGTAGACTCTGGATACGTGCTGAAGACCTGCTAGGTGTGCTGTCTGGGATTGACAGATGCAAAAAAAATCCAGGCCCGTGAGCCAAAGTCCTCTGACTCTGTCTGGATGACTTGCAGGCAGGAAAAGGGGCAGACCTGAAGAAGGCTTCAATGTGAGTTTAGGCATTCTCCCAAGGAGGGTTGCTTGAGTGATCCTTAGCTGTTTTGTTAAAAGTAAGTGGTAGGTAGATGATGTCTCAAATCTGTTAGAGAAAGCGTGAGTTTCTGCAAAGCCCTCTGGCCCTTAGTGAGATCAGAGCTCTTTCTGATTAAATTTCGATTGCAGTTGTGCCTCTAGTACTGAGATTTTGTAGAAGCTAAAATAGATGCAAAAGGCCAGGTTGGGGAAAGCATACGCTTCCCACCATAGAATAAGAAGGGCTAGCCAGGTGACTTGAGTTTTTCATGTAGACCATGACTGAATGTGTGTTAAAGTGTTTGTGTCTGCTATGAACAAATTGCTCAGGGGATTTGTAATTTTGAATAATCAATAAATGCCGATTTTTTACCAACTGTGGCAATGAACCAGGGTTCTTTTTGTTTCAATTTAACCATGGCTGTGTAGGTCTAGTACATGAAACTTTCTGATTTCTCCTAGCTAGTTTTGAGTTTTCATGTGCAGCAGGTCACCCTGCTGGCTGTCATGAATACCTCTCCCCGCTCCCCACCTGCTGTCCTGCCTTTATTAATTCTGTTACATTCCAACTGAAAAAGAAATACTAGCAGCATATGAAGGAGTTTGAACTGCTGCAGAAATAGCACCTCAGTTGCCTGTGCTAAGCTGGATGTTCAAAGGAAGGGTCCTCTACGCATCTGTCGCACTCAGAAAAGAGCCGAGGGGGAAAAGTGACTCAGATTTGCAAATACCCAGCGGTGTGGACTAAGGTGAGACAACTCTCAAGGTCCGTACAAAAACATTTATTAGATTCCCACAGTGATTAATACACGTCTCAACAAGATCCACGATAATTGGTTAGGTATATAACAAATAAAGGCAAACAGTAAAACAAGTTATGACAAGCAGTAAGGTACGGCTTGCGTTACTTAGCTACAGATACACAATGAATTATGATGAGTGGTGAGGTATGCCTTCTGTTACTTAACAATTCTAAGGGAAAAAGAGAAACAGAGAGAGTGATAAAGCCTGGATTTGTGCATGGGATTGCCCTGACCCAGGTGCAGGACCTTGCACTTGGCCTTGTTGAACTTCATAATGTTGGTATGGGCCCACCTCTCAAGCCTGTCCGTGTCCCTCTGCATGGCATCCCTTCCCTCCATTGTGTCAGCTGCTCCACACAGCTTGGTATCATCGGCAAGCTTGCTGAGAGTGCACTCCATTCCAACATCCAGGTCACCAACAAAGATGTTAAATAGAATCATAGAATCATTATGGCTGGAAAAGACCTTTAGTACAACCGTTATCTAACTCTACCAAGCCCACTTCTAATCTATGTCCCTGAGCACCATATCTAGACGGCTTTTAAATACATCCAAGGATGGCAAATCAACCCCTTCCCTGGGCAGCCTGTGCCAGTCTTTGATAACCCTTTCAGTGTAGAAGTTTTTCCTAATGTCTAACTTAAACCTCCCTTGGTGCAACTAGAGGCTGTTTCCTCTTGTCCTATCACTTGTTACTCGGGAGAAGAGACCAACACCCACCTCTCTACAACCTCCTTTCAGGTAGTTGTAGAGAACAATAAGGTCTCCTCTCAGCCTCCTTCCGACTAAACAACCCAAGTCCTTCAGCCACTCGTCATAAAACTTATTCTCAAGACCCTTCACCGGCTTCATTGCCCTTCTCTGGACCCTCTCCAGCACCTCAGTGTCCTTATACTGCAGCGTCCAAAATTGATCACAGTACTCGAGGAGCAGCCGCACCAGTGCTGAGTACAGTGGAACAATCACTTCTGTAGTCCTGCTGGCCACACTATTCCTGATACAGGCCAGGATGCCATTGGCTGGCTCATGTTAAGCTGGCTGTCAGTCAACACCCCCAGGTCCTTTTCCTCCAGGCAGCTTTCCAGCCACTGTTCCCCAAGGCTGTAGCGCTGCATGGGGTTGTTGTGACCCAAGGGCAGGACGCGGCACTTGGCCTTCTTGAACCTCACACCATTGGCCTCGGCCCATCGATCCAGCCTGTCCAGATCCCTCTGTAGAGCCATCCTACCCTCAAGCAGGTCAACACTCCCACCCAACTTGGTGTCATCTGCAGACTTGCTGAGGGTGCTCTCAATCTCCTTGTTGAGATCATTAATAAAGCTATTAAGCAGAAGTGGTCCCAACACTTAGCCCTGGGGAGTACCACTTGTGACTGGCTACCAACTGGATTTAACTCCATTCATCACCACTCTCTGAGCCCAGCCATCTGGCCAGTGTTTGATCCTGCACAAATAGTACTGGTCCCCGTACCAACCCCTGAGGAACACCACTTGTCGCTGCTCCCCACTTGGACAGGGAGCTGTCAAAGGTAATATGAATGCCTTGCTGCTAGCCAGACTAGAGGCAAGGGGAGGAGTTCATCACAATGCTAAACCCTATAACCTCGCCCAAAGGGACCAGGAGTGGAGATTTTAATTGATATATATTTAAATTTTTACAATCCATGATTTGAGTTGCATATTGTAGGAAGTACTACAGCAGGAACCACCTGAACCAATGAAGGTCAAACCTCACAAGAAGCAGTGCAAATGCTATAGTGACCTGATTTAAACTGGTTTTGGTGCCCAGTGACTCCATGGAACACACCACCTCTCCTGTCCAAAGTGAACACCGCTACAGATGGAGCCCGAAATCATAAACTAAATGAAGGCAATGAATATTTTATGGACATTTTACAGGAGAGTGGTCAACAGGGTCAATATAGGGGATGGGAAGGAGGGTGGTGGTGAATGAGGCTGTGTTGTGATAGTGTGGGACTTGAGCGAGACATAAATGGTATGGAATAAGGGGTGGGAAATGTACTGGTTTTGGCTGGCATACTGTTAAATTTCTTGATAGTAGCTTGTGTGGGGCTATGTTTTGCATTTGTGCTGAAAATAGTGTTGATAACACTGATGTTTTAATTACCTCTGAACAGGGTTTATCTAGCACCTTTTCTGCTCCTTACACCACGCTGTCAGCAAGTAGGTTGGAAGTGCACAAGAAGTTGGGAGGCAGCATGGCTGGGACAGCTGACCTCAACTGATCAAAGGGATGTTCCATGCCATACGATATGCTCAGCAATAAATCCGGCGCTGGAGGTTGGCAGGGGGCCACTGCTTGGGGACTGACTGGGCATTGCTCAGTTGATTGTGAGCAATTGTTTTAATTTGCATCACTTTTTTTTCTTGGGTTTTATTTGCCTCTTCCTTTGTTGTTTTTTCTTTTTTTTTAATTTCTTTTTTAGTACTAAACTTCTTAATCTCAACCCACGAGTTCCTTACAAATTTTACCTCTCTGATTTTCCCCCCAGTCCCACTGCAGGGGCAGTGAGCAAATGGCTGTGTGGTTGCTGGTTGGGGTTAAACCACAACAAGGTTGGTTGTTGTGGTTTTTTTTTTTCATTTTTCAACCTGTGAAATAGAGCTCCTATAGAGAGACAGAGCTCCTGAAGGATGCCAGGAGCAAGCAGGACATGCTGGAGCAGCTGGTAGCCCATGCAAGCAACCAGCAAGCAGCAGGTGGGGGCAGCAGGGGGGACAGACCTGCAAGTGCCAGAGGACCAGCCAAGGGCCTTGGTGGAGGAGGAAGAGTGGGAAGACGACAGCAGCAAAGAGCTGGCACAGGGAGAAGACATCCCCATCTACAACATCTGCATCAACCCCTTGGTCCTGCATCAACCCCAGCCCCAGGAGGGGTCTAGCAGCATGGGCACAGGACAAGGGCCTGTGACTGACCAATAAGCCCCTGCAATGGTGGCCTTTGTTTTAAATAGCTGTCAATACTTGAATGGATCAGCTGGTGGTGTAGATGTTTCTCCATATGTTGATTTCCAGAGTGTGAATGTCTTCTGGTGTTAGCAGGGCCTCCTCTTCAGGGGCTGCAGAGGAGTTCCTGGTCCAGTGCCTGAAGCAATGCAGCTGAGCTGTCATAAGCTTAAGATGCAGCTAAAACCTTCTCAAGATGATCTTAGCATCCCCGATTAATTAAACCACACAAAAGCTAAGGCACAAACTGGGGTTAGATACCCCATTATGCTTAATCCTAAATCTTGATACCTACACTACCAAAGAATGGACCTGAGAAATATGAGCACAAAGGCTTAAACCTCTAAGAACTTGGTGGTGGCCCAAACCCACCTACAGGAGACTGCTCTATAATTGATAACCCATGACACACCCAACTGCTCCTTGCTGGCACAGCTGCCGTACAGCCGTTGCCAACTCACCTCTCCTGAGAGTGTAACAGGAGACTAGCCCAAACCCCACTACCAAGACAGGTCAAGGTCGTAGGGTAAAAGAAATGGGCTACATTTTCTAAAATAGAAAACGGAGATGTGAAATCATCTCTAGAAAGCTGATTTGGCAGCAAAGGGGGACAATAGAGCCCCCTTTAAGTTGGCCCTGGGCACATAGATGTGCAAAGCATTTGACACCATTTGCATGACATCCTGGTCTCTAAATTGGAGACACATGGATTTGATGGATGGACCATTTGGTGGATAAGGAACTGGCTGGATGGTTGCACTGAAAGGGTTGCGGTTAATGACTCCATGTCCAAGTGGTGAGCAGTGACAAGAGGTATTCCTCAGGGGTCTGTATTGGGACCAGTGCTGTTTAACATCTTTTTTGGCAACATGTACAGTGGGATTGAGTGCACAATCAGCAAGTTTGCTGATGACACCAAGCTGTGTGGAGCGGTTGACATGCTGGAGGGGAAGGATGCCATCCAGAGGGACCTGGGCAGGTTTGAGAGGTGGGCCCACGCCAACCTCATGAAGTTCAACAAGGCCAAGTGCAAGGTCCTGCACGTGGGCTAGGGCTGTCCCATGCACAAATCCAGGCTGGGCGGAGAATGGATTGAGAGCAGCCCTGAGGAGAAGGACTTGGTGGTGTTGGTGGGTGAGAAATTCAACATGAGCCAGCAATGTGCACTTGCAGACCAGAAAGCCAACCGCATCCTGGGCTGCATCAAAAGAAGCGTGGCCAGCAGGGCGAGGGAGGGGATTCTGCCCCTCTACTCCATTCTCCTGAGACACCACCTGGACTATTGCATCCAACTCTGAAGCCCTCAATGTAAGAAGGACATGGACCTGTTGGAGCAAACTCAGAGGAAGGCCACGAAGATTGTCAGAGGGCTGGAGCACCTCTGCTGTGAGGACAGGCTGAGAGAGTTGGGGTTGTTCAGCCTGGAGAAGAGAAGGCTCTGGGGAGACCTTAGAGCCCCTTCCAGTATCTGAAGGGGGCCTACAAGAAGGCTGGAGCAGGCCTTTTTACAAGGGCATGTAATGATAGGGTGAGGGGAAATGGCTTCAAACTGGAAGAGGAGAGATTTAAATTGGATATTAAGAAGAAATATTTCACTCTGAGGGTGTTGAGGCACTGGAACAAACTGCCCAGAGAAGTTGTGGCTGCCCCATCCCTGGAGGTGTTCAAGGCCTGTGGAAAGTTGGTTAGCTGAGCGGGGGCATGTAGACATTGGAATGTTGAGCCAGCAAGAGCTTGGAAAGTACCGTACACAGTTGAGGTGATAGCCAATCGGAAACAAGGGCACCTTGTCTCTGTCTACATTGTTGAGACAGGAACAAGGACGTTGCGGTTAAGAAGTATGAAAAGTCTCGGGCTGAAAGAGGAATTCAAGGTAAAGCTGATCTTTTAATAACTAACCAATGATGAGCTTAGCTTTTGCAATATGTATGAACTAATTAAGAACCCTATATAGTTTGATAACAGTGCTCTAATAAACGAAGTCTACTGATCACTCATATTGAGCGACTGTGTCTTCCCTCCGTTCCGGCGAATGGCTTTACAAAGGCCAGGTTGGATGGGGCATTGAGCAACCTCATCTGGTGGGAGGTGTCTCTGCCCATGGCAGGGGGTTTGGAACGAGATGATCTTTAATGGAAGATCATAGCCATGTCTCCAACTCCTCTTGTTTGTTACTCATGCTACATGCATTGGCATAGAGGCATTTAAGTTGGGCCCCCGATGAATCTAGCTCCCTGGCTGGAGTGGCCATTTTTCCTTTAAGCTGCACTCCAGATGCTCTCCTGCTGACCTGCAACCCATCTGCAGGCTGTGGGCCTCTGCTACTGGTATCACCATCATATTGGTAGAAGTGGCATGGATTCCCATTCCCCTCCCCAGGCAAATCTAGTTTAAATTCCTCTTCACAAGTTTGGTGAGCCTCTGATCAAAGATATTCTTCCCCTTTTCTGACAGGTGGACCCCATCTGGCCCAAGTAGACCACACTTCTCAAAGTGAATCTCATGATCTAAGAAGCCAAACCCCTGGCTGTGGCACCAGTCCTGTAGTCAGCTATCGATTTGCCAGATTCACCTGGCCCTGTCAACCCCCCTCCCTTTGACTGGGAGGACTGATGAAAAAACTACCTGTGCTCTGGAGTCTCTGGCCACTGCTCCCAGGGCTTTACGATCTTTCTTGATAGTCTTCAGGCTGCTCCCAGCTGCACCACTGGTGCTCACATGGAACAGCAGCAGTGGATAATAGTGGGAGGACTGCACGAGGTTTGGTAGTCTCTCAGTTACATCCCTGATACGAGCCTCTGGCAAGCAGCACACCTCCCTAGAGAACGCATCAGGCCAGCAAATGGGTTCCTCCATGTGTCTCAGAAGAGAGTCACCTACAACTATCACCTGCTGCCTTTTCTTAGTTGCACTTGTTGTTATACGTGGAACAGACCTGGTAGTCTTACTCAGCTCCTGCTGCTCTCCTGATACATTATGTTTTGCCTCTTCACTCTTCAGAGCACTGATGCAGTTCTGCAGGGGTATGTCAGCTTTTGGGGGGAGTCTCTTCCTCCTGCTGGTCTTTGCAGTTACAAGCTTCTGTTCTGTGTTAATGCCCTCCCTTTCTTCTGTGTGTACCATCGTGGGAGTTCTTGACTGTTTGGCTGTGGGTTGTAGGTCCACTAGAGGCTGCACTTTTAACAAGCTGTCTGTCTCCTTCTCAGCCTCCCTGATGCTATGCAGCCTCCTCACTGCCTCCAGCAGCTCAACCACCTGCTGCAGGGGGTCTTCCACCTGGGCACACCTTTTGCAGCCAAGTGTGCCGCCTATCCCTGCTCCAGGAGAAAGGCACCTCCTGCGGCCTCTCCCTCCAGCAGCTCCGTCTGGGTGGAGGCATCAGCCACCGCTGGGGTCGATGGTGCAGAGCCCCACACCCAAGCTGCAGCCTTTGCTCTCAGATGAGTGCCCACTTATTCTGTCTTGAGTGCCCTTGACCCGTGCAGTTGGCCACACAATAGTGCTTGACTAGTGGAACCCTCCTCCTTCAAAGAGGCACCCTTCTCGCGCGCCCTTTCATGCAAACTGCTGTGCCATGCCCTGACTAATGTGCCATGCCCTGTTTGCCTTGCTCCTGGTCACTTGCGCTCCCTGGGGTGCTTTTTTTATAGGCACGGGGTGGTCACTGTTGATCTGGCAATGCCCATGCCTTGTCAGCACCTCCTGTGAGAACTGCCCTGGCATGTCCTTCTCTCAGGAAAACAGCCTGTGTGCCGAGCTCTATCACTCTGCTGCAGGTCGGCCTGGCTCCGGAGCAGCTCCCCTTGGCAACTGACTCGTCCTATTGCTGCACATCAGAAAAATACCTCTCAGGTGGCTAAATGGAACAATATGGCCGACCACCTAGCCAGAATAAATGTGGCAGGATTTTCCTCTACCCTGAGTATTGAATGGTTAGGTAAACGGCTGTATGAATGGCTGGGACACACTGGCACATATGACCTATATCAGCATGCTGCAAGATGAGGCTGGCCAATTTCTGAACAATGAGCTGTTCGACCAGTGACCACTTGTGGATTTTGTAATGATATGAGGGATTATCTTGTCAAAAGTCAACAACAAGCAAACTTCAGGGAAGCGAAAGCCCTTTGGGGTACTTGGCAAGTTGACTATATTGGACCCATGACACATACCTCTGAAGGATGGAAATTTATTATGACTGGAGCTGAAATAGTAGGTGGTTTGGGTAGTGTTTGCCCTACATGCACTGTATTTGGATTGGCAACTGTAGCAGGATTTAACCGATGGTTTGCTTTGCATCCAGTGCCACAAGAGATACAGCCAGATAATGGTTCATCTTTTAAAAATAGAATAGTACAGGAAAGGTGTTTTAAGCTTGGATTTAAGTGAACTTTTCACATAATTCCCTATTGACCTCAGAGTAATGGTATAGCAGAAAGATGGAATGGGTTACTTAAACAACAGCTTAAACATTGAAACTGTAGTGCTAATTGGAGAAGGAACTTATGGTAATCTGTATGAGCACTGAACTCACGACAGACTCCTAATGGCAGTCCACTATAGAGACATTAGGAACAATCCCTTGTGCTGAACCAACACCAGCAGGGTGCTTGGATACTTCTGTGTGGCATCCAGGAGTTCGGGTGAGAATTCAACACCCATCACTGGGGAAACATTTGGTCTCTTTGCAGCACATTTGAGGGAAAAGAATACGGGAAACTGGATGCTGTTGGAGTGAAATTAACCGTTACTGAGGCTTGGATACGATTCAAGACCTAAGTCTTCTTTCTGTCTCCCAAGGAACTGTTGAAAAAGCGAAGAGCTGTCATTCAACCTGCAAACTACAGAAAGTATTCATCCAGAAACGACACTGGAACTCTGTTAATACTCTCTATGGTAAAGGGCTATCACTGAAAAGAATGTTACCATCAAAAAGACAGGAAACTTCATGTATCTAATTCTAATAATTCTAATCCTCGTGTTGGGGAACCTGGCATTCTGTCACATAAATGTAAATGCAATAATCAAGCAAACCAACAGAAACTGGTAACCTTTGGGGATTGTGTTCCTCGTGCCCAGGACCTCCAGCCAAGGGAGAAGCTGCTGCCTCTGTGTCTACATCCTCTGATAGGGCAAGAGACATGCTCTGTGTGTTGCGATCTCCCTCTCCTGCAGCATCTCTATCAGGGATCTCTACCCACTCTTCCTCCAGGTCCGCCAGAGCAGTGTCACTGGTTATGGGGCCAAAAGGGGAAGGCCCCTGGCCCTCAGCACCGTTGCCAACTCCTGGTTGCCCAGGATGCCCTGAGCAGTGCCCAGAGCATTGGCACTATCCATCTGCTTCCTGGAGCACGGCCACAGGCAAGGGAGGTGCCAATGACTGTGCATCTTCAGGTGCTGATGTGGGGAGAGGCTTGCGGTGCCCCTGGTCCCCAGTGCCTCTGACCAGGCAAAAAGCTGCTGGCTGTACGGCTGATGGGGCAGAAGATACGCGCTGAGGGTGGTCATCTGCATCTCCTGCAGTGTCTCTGGCCATGCTGCCGGGTGAGCTGGGCACTTTCTTGGGGCCTGCGTGTGGCTCCTGGGTGAGTCTCAGCAGACTGGGGCTGGCCCAAGGTGGTATGAATGGAGATGTCTTGCTCCAGCTGATTCTATCCTGACAGGTCTTCAGACATTTTGTTATCGTCCTCTTCTTCCAGCTCCTCCAGATGCTTCATCTTGATTTGCATGACCACAAGATGCTTCAGGGCATCCTCAGGCCATATGATCAGCAGCTTGCCATGGACAAGTCACAAGGGTGGTGAAAGAGGGCCCAGCCTTGCCACCAGTCATGCCCATGCCCAGTGCCCTTTGCTGGTGTACCTTGCCAGGGGAACTGGTGCACAGGGCTTGTGAGGTGCCTGGGAGCACCAGATGAGGCCATGGCTGAGCTGCAGTGGCCTTTCCCTCCTTGACGGCCTCCACCCGGGCTGTTCTTGTAGGTGTCGCCAGACTAGTAGTGTGCACAAGGTGCCCAGCTGCTGGCTGGGTTCCTGGCTTGTGGCTACAATGAGACTCAGGACCCCTGACACCAATGACTGGACTGTGGACTCCAGAGCCACGGCATGGGTTGGTACGGCCATGTGGGGCAGGCCCCCATCTCTCAGTCCTCACTGCCATACCCCAGTCACCGAGGATGCCCCAAGCAGGTGGGGCAAGCTTTTGGTGGCTGCTGGCTGCGGGGCCCACAGCATGTGCTCTGCCTCTCAGAGAAGATCTGGTGGTTGCTGCTGGTAGAGGGGCAGACTGGTGACATTTGCAGATCCTGCTGTTGGAGCTGCAAGTGCATAGCAGGGTGCAGCTGCCTGTGTCACTTCAAGCCTTGGGAGAGTTGGCAAGGCTGGCGTGGGCACTCTTTCTCCCTGTGTGACTCCGCTGTGGAGCAGTGCCTCCCAGCTCTCCAGACTTTCTGTCTGCAAGAGAAGACGTGGAGAAAGGCCATGTGACTATGGTCCTTTCACCCCTGTGTCCCAGGGGGAAACCCTCTGCAGCCAGGCTCTCTTGCCAGCTCTGAGGGCAATGCTCAGCCCCTCTGGTGGCTGCTGCCCAGCTCCCATGGCCAGCTGGAGAGAGGGCAAGTCCCTGTGTGGCCCCCGACATGGTCTTGGGAGCACCCCCAACGTGCCTGGGCAGCCTGCTGGGCATGGTGCAGGGGTCTCAGCTTGCTGGGGTGCCCATGTCACCTGTCCCAACCAGCACCTCCCACCTTCCCATTGGCACCTCACAGGGTCAGAGAGGCTCTCGGCCCTATCTCCCTCAAGCTCCCTACCTGTATGCAACAGCTGCAAGTGCTCTGTGAGCTCATTGGGCAGGAGTTTGAGGAACTTGAGGTGCTTATGTAGGGACAGTCACACTGTGTCCCAGTTCATGGGGAGTTTCAGGAGACTTGTGGGTGGGCATGCAGGCAGTCTTCACGCAGACTCACTGACCTCTACTGGTTTAATAATGTGGCCCAGTTTGTTGCGAGCAGCATCCCACATCTGAAGATAAAGCTGCTCCAGGTCCATTGTGTACTGTTTCGTGTTGAACAAAGGACTGGATATTCTCTGCTTCCAGACTTTGCCACGTATTTTTTCAGGCTATAAAAAGATTTAAAGCAGTCATGAGGGGTTTCAAGAACTTCATAATACTGTTTGCTTTTGAAATCTACTATTTTCCGCTAACCCAGAACTGCCAGCACAACTGTTTCAAAAACATTTGCTCTCTCACTTCCACCAAATTCATACTGCTGTTCCAGTCCCTCATCATTTCTGACATGACCACTTCAACTCAGAAGGGCTGTGACATGAACGTATCAACTTGCTGCATTATCTGTACTGTGGTAACTTTTTACAGCACAATTTTAACTTGCAGTAAGTGACAAACTGCTTAATCTTCAATTTATAAGGAACAAAAGGTGAACTACATTGTCCTTTTTACCAGGCATTCAGTTTTCCTGAGGATATCGGTCTGCCAGCCTCTACTTGGCGATGCATGCTTTCTGAGGCCTATAAAATCTCACAATTTTCCCCCAGTGCTCTTCTGTGCCTGGTGCATCTCACGAGAAAGATGGATGCAGGCAAGTCCTATGCCAGCAGGCAGAGCTGGAGAGGCCCTGGGCTCCCTCTTCTCCAGGCCAAGCAGAGCCTGCACCCTCAGTCTCTGCTTGTGCCTCTGGCACTGGCCTCGCTCCACGGTGCCTGTGTCTGCCTGGACCTGCTCAGTCCCAGCCTGCATCTGGTGCCCAGGCATGGCATCTCCTAGGCCGAGGGTGCAGAGGAAGCCCTTCCCCGCAGTGCTGTCTGTGCCCTTGCTAGAAAAGCCCAGGCTGCAGAACTGCCCTTGTCCCCTGGGCATGCTGCCCACACCTACCTACCTTGGCCTCCAGGGCCTTTCCCACAGCCACTGCTGCTCTCCAGCCACCCGGCCCCAGACCCACCTCTTGCAGTGCATAAGCCCATCCCTGGGACGGTGCTTGGTGCATGCCTTTGCTGCACTTCCTGGGGTCCCCAGCACCCTGTTCCTCTGCCCCAGCCACATACCTCCCAAGAGCTGCCCAGCCTCCAGCACCACCACTGCAATCCCCAGTCCGGGGACCTCCCCTCTCGTGGCTGTAAGCACGATCCCTCGCATGCTCCACCTCTGGAGGAAAGGCAGTGAAGGAGAGCAGCCCATGAGGGACCTCCCCAATGTACCACCCAAGCCTGGCGATGGTTCCAGAGCCACAAGGGAGAAGCCACGCCACACCACATGACCCAGACAAGTAATTCCCAGCACTGAGCAACAGAGAGCATGCCAGGAAGGACTGTTTGCATACAGAGTATGCAAAACCAGATTCAAACACTCACTTCACAAATTGAAATTGCACAAATGGGCTGCAACAACGAAATACAGAGAAATCTGCTGAAAGAAAAAAACATACCTGAATCTGCCAAAACCTGCAGCATAAAACCTGCTCCACAATCTGAATCTGCAGAATACTGCTGCACAAAAGTGGTATGTTAACTGGATATGCACAAACTTTCTACACAAACTGAATAAGGACTGTCATAGGTGAATTATGAAGAGAAGTCATCATTGCAAGGTTAACAGAAAAAGTTTTATTAATTATTAAATTATGATTAATTGATGATTGAATGAAAATTAAATGATGGCACCGGGAAGGCCAGCCAGGTAGTCCCGCTGTGAAAACGTATTTCAGAAAGGGTGAACCCAGCATCTAGGCAGAGCAGTGAGGGGTAAAAAGTATGACACAGCACTACAACCAACAAGTTAGGAGAAGAAGGATGGGGAGGAGGTGCTTCAGGCACTGGACCAAGAATTCCCCTGCAGCCCCTGAAGAGGAGGCCCTCCTAACACCAGGAGACATTCACACTCTGGAAAACAACATATGGAGAAACATCTACACCACCAGCTGATCCATTCAAGTATTGACAGCTGTTTATTTAAAACAAAGGCCACCACTGTAGGGGCTTATTGGTCAGTCACAGGCCCTTGTCCTGTGCCCATGCTGCTAGACCCCTCCTGGGGCTCCTGGAAGAGCTCCAGGACCAAGGGGTTGATGCACATGTTGTAGATAGTCTCCTCCCTGTGCCAGCTCTTTGCTGCTGTCATCTTCCCACTCATCCTCCTCCACCAAGGCCCTTGGCTGATCCTCTGGCACTTGCAGGTCTGTCCCCTCCCTGCTGCCCCCACCTGCTGCTTGTTTGCGTGGGCTACCAGCCACTCCAGCATGTCTTGCTTGCTCCTGGTGTCCTTCAGGAGCTCCACACTCCATCTGCCACAGCTTGAAAAAAAAGTCACATTGCAGATCTAAAAGAAGAGGGTGGGTAAAGGCAGCCTGGCACCCACTTGCAAATGCTTGCCAGGGACCTGCATTTCCAGTAAGGAGGGACACCAAGTAGGGAAATGTGTGGCAGAATGCAGTGCCCGCATGGCTCCAGGGCAGGTGCCTGGGACATGAGCAGCCCAGCAAACAGAACTGCTTTCAGTCAACAAGATACCCTCTTGGCAGGGCTGGAGCATCCCCACAAGTGCACTGGAAAAGGCATAAATACATATTTCAGCGAGTATGTGGGAGCAATTGGCGGATGTATTGTCTTTTTGCCCCCGGCCATTGGGAAAATAGCAAAAGGTGGTTTTGAGGCTGAAGTCAAGAGGAAAGTCCTGAGCGCCAAGGTTGGTGGGGCAATGAAAGCAGGTGCAGGGGCCAGCGAGGACAAGGCCCAGCTTTGGGTGCTGGCCCCTTTTGTGTGGGAGCAATTGGCGGACGTTCGGTATTTTTGAACCCGGCCTTTGGGAAAATGGGCAAAGGTGGTTTTGAGGCTGAAGTCAAGAGGAAAGCCCTGAGCCCCAAAGTTGGTGGGACGATGAAAGTGTTTCCCGGGGCCAGCGAGGACAAGGCCCAGCTTTGGGTGCTGGCCCATTTTGTGTGGGAGCAATTGGCAGACGTTCGGTATTTTTGCCCCCGGCCATTGGGAAAATGGGCAAAGGTGGTTTTGAGGCTGAAGTCAAGAGGCAAGTCCTGAGCGCCAAGGTTGGTGGGGCGATGAAAGCAGTTCCCGGAGCCAGCGAGGACAAATCCCAATTTTTGGGTGCTAGCCCCTTTTGTGTGGGAGCAATTGGCCGACGTTCGGCATCTTTGCCCCCGGCCAGTGGGAAAATCACGGCCAAAGGCGGGGAGCAATCGGCCGATATTCGGAATCATTGCCACTGGCCATGGGGAGAATAATGGGCAAAGGCGATTCTGAGGCTGAAGTCAAGAGGCAAGCCCCGAGCCCCAAGCTTGGTGGGGCAATGAAAGTGGCTCCCGGAGCCAGCGAGGACAAGGCCCAGCTTTGGGTGCTGGCCCCTTTTGTGTGGGAGCAATTGGCCGACGTTCGGCATCTTTGCCCCCGGCCAGTGGGAAAATCACGGCCAAAGGCGGGGAGCAATCGGCCGATATTCGGAATCATTGCCACTGGCCATGGGGAGAATAATGGGCAAAGGCGATTCTGAGGCTGAAGTCAAGAGGCAAGCCCCGAGCCCCAAGCTTGGTGGGGCAATGAAAGTGGCTCCCGGAGCCAGCGAGGACAAGGCCCAGCTTTGGGTGCTGGCCCCTTTTGTGTGGGAGCAATTGGCCGACGTTCGGCATCTTTGCCCCCGGCCAGTGGGAAAATCACGGCCAAAGGCGGGGAGCAATCGGCCGATATTCGGAATCATTGCCACTGGCCATGGGGAGAATAATGGGCAAAGGCGATTCTGAGGCTGAAGTCAAGAGGCAAGCCCCGAGCCCCAAGCTTGGTGGGGCAATGAAAGTGGCTCCCGGAGCCAGCGAGGACAAGGCCCAGCTTTGGGTGCTGGCCCCTTTTGTGTGGGAGCAATTGGCCGACGTTCGGCATCTTTGCCCCCGGCCAGTGGGAAAATCACGGCCAAAGGCGGGGAGCAATCGGCCGATATTCGGAATCATTGCCACTGGCCATGGGGAGAATAATGGGCAAAGGCGATTCTGAGGCTGAAGTCAAGAGGCAAGCCCCGAGCCCCAAGCTTGGTGGGGCAATGAAAGTGGCTCCCGGAGCCAGCGAGGACAAGGCCCAGCTTTGGGTGCTGGCCCCTTTTGTGTGGGAGCAATTGGCCGACGTTCGGCATCTTTGCCCCCGGCCAGTGGGAAAATCACGGCCAAAGGCGGGGAGCAATCGGCCGATATTCGGAATCATTGCCACTGGCCATGGGGAGAATAATGGGCAAAGGCGATTCTGAGGCTGAAGTCAAGAGGCAAGCCCCGAGCCCCAAGCTTGGTGGGGCAATGAAAGTGGCTCCCGGAGCCAGCGAGGACAAGGCCCAGCTTTGGGTGCTGGCCCCTTTTGTGTGGGAGCAATTGGCCGACGTTCGGCATCTTTGCCCCCGGCCAGTGGGAAAATCACGGCCAAAGGCGGGGAGCAATCGGCCGATATTCGGAATCATTGCCACTGGCCATGGGGAGAATAATGGGCAAAGGCGATTCTGAGGCTGAAGTCAAGAGGCAAGCCCCGAGCCCCAAGCTTGGTGGGGCAATGAAAGTGGCTCCCGGAGCCAGCGAGGACAAGGCCCAGCTTTGGGTGCTGGCCCCTTTTGTGTGGGAGCAATTGGCCGACGTTCGGCATCTTTGCCCCCGGCCAGTGGGAAAATCACGGCCAAAGGCGGGGAGCAATCGGCCGATATTCGGAATCATTGCCACTGGCCATGGGGAGAATAATGGGCAAAGGCGATTCTGAGGCTGAAGTCAAGAGGCAAGCCCCGAGCCCCAAGCTTGGTGGGGCAATGAAAGTGGCTCCCGGAGCCAGCGAGGACAAGGCCCAGCTTTGGGTGCTGGCCCCTTTTGTGTGGGAGCAATTGGCCGACGTTCGGCATCTTTGCCCCCGGCCAGTGGGAAAATCACGGCCAAAGGCGGGGAGCAATCGGCCGATATTCGGAATCATTGCCACTGGCCATGGGGAGAATAATGGGCAAAGGCGATTCTGAGGCTG
>VUYV01000429.1:0-14918 GCA_008711295.1 Anarhynchus alexandrinus
TATCTAGAGATGGCATTCATTATAAGGGCTTGAACAGCTTTGACGTCTGTTAGGGTAACATGAAGATTTCCCTTTCCTTCAATGCAAACGGGCTCAAAAAACCTCACACAGTCAGTATTTTGCAGTCTCCTCCTGTTGCAACAAGATTAGTAGCAAGAAAATAGTCTTTATTCCGGCCTACTCCAATATTTCTATGATTTCAACAGCAGTCCACACCAAAGATAACCAAGTTTGTGCCGCTATTACCTTGTATTATGCTTCTGGTTGAGAATTTGCAGAGA
The DNA here is from genome assembly GCA_008711295.1 of Anarhynchus alexandrinus. NCBI lineage: Eukaryota > Metazoa > Chordata > Aves > Charadriiformes > Charadriidae > Anarhynchus > Anarhynchus alexandrinus. The sequence goes on from VUYV01000429.1 coordinate 282, forward strand.
TTAAAACAAATCATAGCATATAACCTCAACTACAGAAAGCATGAGTTAAAACCATACCCACTCCCTTATGAAAACATTCTCTACGTAAGTTTCAGATAGAAAATGAATTTGTTTTTCATAAAGTAACATAAAACCCCTGCCAAGTATACGTTTTCCTTACTTTTGAGCCAAGATCAAACTTGAACTTGCTGCTGTCTTCCTCACTCAGGTCTGCGCGTTCCACTCCCTTGGTATTCATAGCACCATAAAGCACAGAGGTGATCTTCAGCAGTTCCTTCACCGCGTAGCCATCTGCCTGGTAAAGCTTCTTAGTGTTGAGCTTTATGTGAGCTTTGGTAGCCTTTGGGAAGAAAGAATGAATTCATCGTGTCACAAAGAACAAAATCCTCATTTACCTCTTCACACTTCACTCGAAAACTCTTTTTGGGGTCACTACGCTCTACTTTACAGAAATAAATCTTCCTCTTTCAAAACACAAGTTTGCCTCACCGTATTACTGATGTTTCTAGAAGAAATTTTTCTGAAATGTGTGCACTTTCTGCATGTCAGAACATTTGCAGATAATTGCCAGAATGAAAAAATTCAAACTATCCATTAATTCTTCCCTGCATGATGATCAGCAAAAACCCCGTGCACCACTTAAATTCAAATTAAATTTAAGTGGAATGTAAGTGCTGCCCAGGTCTTGTGATGATGCTGCAGAGAGGTAAATTTCACCCTTAATGAGTTACAAGAATAAGATCAATTATCCTAATTTAACTGTCTTCTCTTCCAGCAGTACCTTAAGAATATTTTATTGTTTCTCTCAAATTTTTCCCTGCTACGATATTAGTGATTTTATTCCCTTGTCTTCCATCTCTGAAAAGTACAGGCAGACCAGTAAGTAAAAAAATATTAAAAATTATAATATTATCTTTTTATACTTCAAAATAATAAAGGGGGAAAGAAGAGGAAAATAGAAGTGATACATCTGTCACAGAAAGGACACAAATGTTGTTCTTGAAATTCCTGACAAGATTTACATCCTAAACAAATAGTCACAAGGAGTCAACACCAAACTTCAGGTAAAGCTTGGAGACAGTCTTCCTGGTGGCACAACTAAACAAGCAAGCAGATAAAAATTGATCCCTGCTTACAAATACAAAAATGAAGCATCCAAATGACTTAACATCTTCCTTTCAGTATCTTTTTAAGTTGAAACTTCTGCTAAAATGGTTATGCTTTGGGAATACCATGTGGCAGAAAGAATCTATCCATGATTCACTTGTGGGGTTACACAACTTTGGTATTATGGTGTTTCCATAAGAAATTCACACCCTGCAGGGCTCTGACAGTACAAGACCTTCAACCTGGTGTAAAAGACTCAAACCTTAAAATGGTCAGTACAAGTTTTGCCCACTCTGCACTGAGCTTCACTCAGTAACTGACTGCAGCAAAACTTCCTGTGAAACTAAAGAGAGAAAGGACCACATCTCAAACCACGGATTTAGCTCCCAACTTTTCAAAGAACAAAGGAAACAAAGCCAATAGTTGTTGGCCCACATTTCTTCAGACGCATCTCGTCAAACTTTGTGACTTTCCAACCAGATTTCCATTTCCAAGGAGTGTTTGCCTCTTGCCTCTCTCATCCCAAAATCTCAACCCAGCAGTGGAAACTGACTCTACATCTTACTGTACGCAAGAACTCATCTGAAAAGTGAAGTCAAAACTTCCAGAAGGGGCTACTGATGTTGTACACAGCCGGGGGAATACAAGGTACAAAAATCCCAAATCGCTTTTGAAAATTTTGACCAGCGTGACCTCAAATGAGCCAATACACAAAGTGGAAAGCCAGGTAAGTTCTCCTTCCTCCCCTTTCAGTAGAAGGAATCTAACAAATCATAGAAATAGTAGGTATTAAATTTTAAGAGAAGCAGGTCATTAAATTGACAGAACCTGTTAAACATCCCCTACACAAAGAAGACTAATGCACCACATCATAGAGGATGTTGTTAAAGACAGGAATTCCAATTTCGGTTCCATTCAACCCCAAGAGAGAAAAATCAATGTCTACTAAAAGGAAAAGAAACAATGTTTTTTCACTCAAAGACTAGTTAAAAATAAACAGGAAAAAAATACACAGATGAGTACATATATTTTTCGGATTGGCATAATGGCACTGCTAACTCAAGAATGTAACTTCATGTTTGGAAAGCTTGAGGCAGCCACCAATTTTATAACAGCTCTAACTAGATTTAAAGGATCATTAAAAGTCACCTCCATCTATTTTGAAGATCAGATTATTACCGTGCAATATAAAAGAGAAATAGAAATATACTGCAAGAATGGCATCAACAGCCAGAAAGTTTGCTTTACTTTAAAATCTGCTTTTTTATTATTACAGAGCCAAATTTTGACAGTCTGATGCAAATGCAAAAACAGCCCAGGGAAGAACCAGAACTCCCAGCTGAGTTCCCAGCCATTCAGTTGCAGAGTCATGGTCCTTAGCCTGTCTCACCCAAACACTTTGCATTCTTTCCTGTACAAGGGCATATTCACAATGAGAAGAATGAGGATTGCTCTCATCTCCCTGTCTTGTTTAATACTCAGGATACTCTCCTGGGTACTCTGTGGGTCTAAATCTCCACAGGCTGAAATGGGAATTGAACACATGATACTTCCCAGAAAGCACTCAGGAAGATTACTAGCAGAGGTTGCATCAATCTCTTCTCCCATCACTTTTTAAAAACCAAAGATGTCTGACTTTTGCAAAAATTTTGAGACCTTGCTTTGCTAAGTATGTTTTCATGAATGCATTGCTATGAGACTAAACTCATCAGCAGCTTTTTATTGCACTCCGCGTCAAATTTGGATCCAAGTGGGCTCAAGTAAGAGCCAGCTATTGAGCCACACAGACTAGGACAGTTCTAGGTGGACAAATGATTAAAAAACCCACATAAAGCAACCCTGCAGACACTTCAGGAACTTTTGGGTCTGAAAAGGACACATTTGGCAAGTTCTCGAACTACCAGTAACACAGAGCAATAGATAATTCGCGTAAAAAATTAACACATCTTTACTCCTTGTTCAGTAAAGGACAGCAATACTCTAGTTATATTTCATGATGATTAATCTACCCCGATATTCTCTTCTGAGACAAATCCGTCTCCATCAAATCTCACATCTGGCTACGGATGCATAAAGCTATTAGCTACTGGAGAAGATCACTGTGGATTCCATGGACAGTGAATTATTAAGGGAATGTCTACAAGCTTTTTTCATTCTGAAAATGCTGAAAACCTACAATAATCCCCATATTATTCTGTAATATTAACTGAGACTAAGTACAGGATGATTAAAGAAATTTCCATTCATTTCATTTTCTGAATCATATTATGTAATACTTCAAAACCCTTGGGATTTCTTACATGAAATCAGCTATTAAAAGGAAAATGTAAGCATAACATTATTTCTGCTTCCATACTTGTCCTTTTAAAACATGCTTGATTTGGAGGGAGGAAATCCCTCCAAACAAAATAAATCTGTTCATTACACCTTATGATGCTCCAGGACTCAAAAGTGCATTCTGGTACATACAGAAATGTATCATCATAGTAAAATTAAGAAAGTTTATGGTGGACATCATCACAAATCAGAAGGCAAAAGCTGGCTTGGTTAGAATGTCATTTTAATATACTTTTAAAAGTACTATAAGAAATTAATCTTTGGCATTAGCATAGAGACTTCCATTGCTTCCAGACCCACCTGCAGCCCCATTAAGTTTTTTCCAGCTGATTAAGAGTGCTATGTAAGTCTGTCTTAACAGCAAAGGCTCATGCTGCATCAAAAGAACAGGACAATGTTATTTTATTCCACGAGACTAAAAAAGTTGATGGCCCAGTTCATGTATGCTCACGCATAACGCAATAAAAGATTTTATCTGAGAAAAATATGGTTTGATCTAGTAAGTGAGAAGGCTCATACAACAGAATACTGATGTATGATTCTGTATCATAATGAAAACATCAGAAGTTATGACTGTTCAAGCACACAGAAGAATCACGCATCCTGATTCTGGCCTGTTCAAGTTTATAACAGCACAAGATGTACAATACAGCACAATAATACAATACATACTCAGCCACCCATTGCAAGGAAATTGTAAGGGGTTGAGAGAGAAAACATTTAAGCTAATACAGAACCAGTATTGCAGTGTGCTTAAGCGCGACTCCTCAGGCAGACTTACCATGAACTGAGCCACTGCCTTAATGAAGAAAACCCGGTCCTGTTCTGTCTCCACATCAGGAGGAATATCAGTCTGAGGTTCATACCTGTGGAAAGAAGCATGCGTAGGTTCTGACGAGAAATAACATGTGCAGTGTTAACCAGATTGGTTCATTTGTGGGGCAAAAAAATCAAAGAAAACAAACACGTACAAGACTGGAAAATAAATCTTTAGCTCCTGCTGAAGACTGGGGTATCCAGACCCCGGAATGCATACAATGGGTTTGTGTATAAACTGCAAAAGCTGTAAAACCTGAGACACTTCTCCAGATGGAATTGTTACTGTGGGGTCCTGAATACAACTTTTCAGTCAGTTTTGCAAAGGAGCAAAATTTAGCTGGCTCGACCAAGTCTGTGAAATAACTATTTCCAGAAGTAATTTACTTCTTAAATCACAAGCTGCTTATATAAATCAAAGTAAACTTAATCACATGTGGCTTCACAATTTACAACACCAAGCCTATGACTATGTTAACATTCCCAGCCTTTCCAGAGGTATGTTAAATTGACTTGTATTAGTTTACCATTGTTGGTAATAACAAAAACAGCCACCTAGTTCTTTAAAACCTTGAGCCCTTTCCAGTCTCTCAAAACACACAAGAGAAGTTCACACTGGCAGACATCACTTCAAACGTGTCACTTTCAAAGTAAACAAAACTTACAAAAAAGCAAACTGAAAGATAGTGAAATGCTTTTAAAAAAATGCAGAATCTTCTAGAAGCCACCAACCTACAGGAACCAGGGAAGAAAAAAGTAAATTCCCAGAATCTTCTACAAGGCTTTGAGATTTTCAACATTCAGACAGGCAAAAAAGCATCTTCGCTTTCAAATCACAGCTGAAGTTAAGAGCAAGGCAAGTGCAAAGTAGCCTCTCTGCTTTAAAGTGTATTTAAAAGGCTTCTAGAAGCTGGGAAAGCTGCCTGTGTCAAGCGCAAATCTGACCCGTACCAGAAAAGGATGCCTGTGTTCGGTTGCTATTTGCTCTGAAAGCGAAGCACTTCACTGTTAGGCATAGGGCTCCCAGTAATCTTATAACACAGAAGCTTAAGTTTTCAGAAGTGTTCAGGTTCATAAGAGAAGTGTATTTTTAAAACAGTATTTTTGCCTTCATTCAATTGCTCTGTTATTTTACTGTTACATACTGGGGGGGGGGGGGAAGACTGATTTTTATTTTTACATGAGTTGAAAACAGCCAGTAATTTAGACCCTCAGTGCAACAGTAGTATTCTAAAGAATATTTAGGTAACAATCCAAATAATTTTGAATGGTTGTAAGTATTTCCCTATTTTATTACAATTGCAACAGTATTCAGCAGATATCTAACAGCTTGTTAATTAAACTTAACAGATACTAATCATGAATCCAGGCCAAAAAACAGCAACCAGGCAAATGGGTCACTGTCATATTTTCAATTGTAATATTCAACCTAATGAGTAGCTTAAAAAAAACTTTTTTTTTTTTTATTTTTTCACTTACATGGGAGAAAGAAGATTATGTATAATTTGATTAGCACCTCAAGTTTCATAAATATTTACCAAAGTCTGTCAATGTAGGTGGGTATAAAACTACAACTGGATAGCAGCAGATTAGTACTGTGTCATTCTAATGTTTTTTAAACACAGCACGGATGCTGGACAATACCGAGTTAAACCAATAACAACTGTAGCAACAGGGTAAGATACTAACTGTATCTTGAGGTCTTGTTCTTGAGAAGTCTGCACTGTATATCACCCTGTTTGGGGTACAAGGTCAGATATAGGCAGGATAGTAACAGAGTTTGTAGATTATGTGAAAGAGATACGGCCACCTTTGAATAAGTATGTCCACCTTCAGGATGCAACCTCTACCAGGACTGAGTCATTGTATTTTCTACTTCACTTATTAAAATGCCCTTTTTTTTGTTTTGTTTGTATAGTTAAACTAAAAACCTGCAAACTTTACCACATTTTCTATCTGATATTTATAAGAGTAGATCTCGAAGAATGACTAATTAGCATTATGTTCCTCTTTAAACTTCTCAACACCTTTTCACACCAAAACATCAGCTGCAAGCGTACATACGGCATCCCACCAGCAGCCCCAACATTTGTTTGCCTAATCACCAACCTTTTCACGAGCCAGAGAAGCACTTCGGAAACAAGCATGAAGTTTGGGGTATGGAAATTCTCCATGGATATGAGCCGGGGATACCCCAGTGCCCTCATCATCTCCGTAAAATCTGAAAAACAAGGAAGAGCAGGGATTTCTTCTTAAATATCCAACACCGACCTTACCGAGAGCCCCGCTTCTGACACTGTGCTGCCCATTTACCATCAGATGTGCCCTGTTCAAAAAAAGCCTGTCTGGATAAACTGAAAAAAATTACATGATTTCACCAAAATACGTACCTGAGTGAAAAGGCGACTTTTTAACAAGAGACTCACAATGTTAAAACTGCTTCTCTCTGCAAAGCACACCATTTAAATGAAATTAACTATGGACTGTGGTGATCACTGCTACAGAGGCTGTGCTATCCCCCCGCCCCGCCTCCCCCCTTGGTGTTTATTACGCCTTGGTAAAGTGCAATTGCCCTGATTTAAAGAAAATAAATTCTCAATAAAATTCCGTAGTCCTCGCCCGAGTCACCGGTGAGGCCCCAAGCGCCCCTCAGCCCTGAGGAGAAGCGGGACCCGCCCGGCTGCTGAGGCGCCGGGGCCGCCCCGTAGGCCCCAACGAGGCGCGACAGCCCCGGGGGAGCCGCAACCGGGGGCTGCCCCGCCCCGTCCGGTCCCGTCCCGTCCCCCCGGTGAGGCTGCTCACTCCTGAGGTCGCGGAACGACATGGCCGGGGGGAGCCCGCGGCCCTCCGCCTGCCGCCGCCACCGCCGCCTCCACGGGCCGGGCCGCGCCGCGCGTCGCTATGGCAACCGGGCCTACGGCGCGGCGGGCGGGCCAAACTGCCGCCGAAAGCGAAGCGCCATGGAGCTGGGAGCCGTCATCCCAGCACAGAACCGGGCTGGGCGGAGGATGGACTGAGAGCAGCCCTGAGGAGAAGGACCTGCGGGCGTTAGTGGATGAGAAGCTCACCATGAGGCGGCAATGTGTGCTGGCAGCCCAGCAAGCCCTCGGCATCCCGGGCTGCATCCCCAGCAGCGTGGCCAGCAGGGCGAGGGGGGGATTGTGCCCCTCTGCTGCGCTCTGCTCTGGGGAGACCCCCCTGCAGTGCTGCCTCCAGCTCGGGGGATCCCCACAGCAGAAGGACACGGAGCTGTTGGAGCGGGGCCAGAGGAGGCCCCGGAGCTGCTGCGAGGGCTGGAGCCCCTCTGCTGGGAGGACAGGCTGAGAGAGGTGGGGGGTTCAGCCTGGAGAAGAGAAGGCTCCGGGGAGACCTTAGAGCCCCTTCCAGTGCCTAAAGGGGCTCCAGGAGAGCTGGGGAGCGACTTTTTACAAGGGCATGGAGGGATAGGATGAGGGGGAATGGCTTCAAACTGAGAGAGGGGAGATTTAGATGAGCTATCAGGAAGAAATTCTTTCCTGTGAGGGTGGTGAGCCCCTGGCGCAGGTTGCCCAGAGAAGCTGTGGCTGCCCCATCCCTGGAGGTGTTCAAGGCCAGGTTGGACGGGGCTTGGAGCAACCTGGGCTGGTGGGAGGTGTCCCTGCCCAGGGCAGGGGGGTGGGAACTGGATGACCTTTAAAGGTCCCTTCCAACTCTAACCATGCCATGATCAGTTTCAGAGAAGACCCGACAGTACCACATTAAACCGTGGCTGCTGTGGTTTGAGGATAAGACCATGTTCCCCCACGGGAATGGCACAACAGTCACCAGGGATGTGAAAACCCACATCCTCATCTCACCTGAGCAGACACAAACCCACTGCCACCGCGTTGCAGGTCCCTGTTGGAGTCAGCACATCCAGCTTCCACCCGCTCTGCAGAGGAGGACTGGGATCTCTCCGAGGACAGGAGCCCGGCACACAGCTCTGCCCGGCTGCTCGAGCGTCGCAGGGCTGAGCTCAAGGGGGAGCAGAGGATGAGGAGGAAGGCAGGCGGGAACACCTTCCTCTCTGCGGTCACACATTTCTCACGGGCATCCAGGGTGCTACAGCCACCCGGACAGCAACTGCAGTACGTGGAGCACTCGCTAAAACACACAAGAGGTCTTTAGCGCAGCCCAGACTGCGCATGGCTGCCCGGCAGCAGGGCCAGACCCCTGCGCACTCATTGTCCATCCCCAGAGACACGGAAACCAGCCTCCCCAGGCCAGCCGACATGGCTTCTTGTGACCTCTCAGCTCCTACCCGCAACTGACACTGACTGATCCTGTCAGCAGTTTCATAACAAACTTCTTAAAGGCTCCTGGTGTCCTCAGTTTGCCCCTACAGACATAACCAACAGCAGTTTTCATCTTGATGCATCAAGCAAGAACAGTATGACAGCTTCTCTGCTAACACTTGGTGGTTTCAGATGTCCTAAAGGAACGGGAGCTCTGACCACGAGACTCTGCAGAAAGACCAGCCGTAGCGGTCGCAGCTCTTACTGACAGGGTCATCAATATCGTGGGGTGGGATGAGCTGAAAAATAATCTAGATGTCAGGCTGATCTATGGATGTCTCAGGACATTTTGCGGAACAGTCCGCAGTTTTCCAGTTCTAACTGCCCAAGCGTATACAAGACATGCACACATGGGCTCTATATTGAGCAGTACCCCATCCACATGATTGAAAAAGCAATCAAAAGCAAGGAAATAGCAGTGAATCCTACAAAGGACAAGTATTGAAATGAAGCAGCTGCATTAGAAAATAGGAGACGTGATTAGATGTTTCTTATCCCAGAAGGCCATGAGATAGCGAACCTTCAATGACTCACTAGTTCAGGATTGTATCAGCCATATAATGACTTAACACTGTTGAGGGATGGGTTCCCCCCCATCACTACAAAAGCTGGAAATTCTGTTGGAAAGGAAGGAAAATCTAAAATTTTGGTGCAGGTTTCTGTGGCAATGGGTGAGCTATCAGACGACATTGCAGGCTTCTGAGTGCAGATGGTAATATCTCCACTGCACATCTGCAGTGCCTGGTCTCCATCCAAACCTCTAATTTTGTTTAGATGAAATTTGATTTCTGTAGGGCTATAGGAAGCCACGACTGCTGCTGGGGGCCTGGTAGAGGTGTAGGAGGAACCCAGCTGGGGGTGGCGAACACCATCTAAGCGGTGTGTAAGCATCCTGCGGCACCGACTGCCACTCAGACTGGTTTCTAGCCGGAGGTGGTGACCCCAGCTTGCAGCCTGAGCTGCTGGCGATAAGGAATTAGCAGCCCCTGCAGTGACCAGCTTTGCTCTGAAACATGAATTTTGGGGCTCTCCAAATCACTTTAGGGCTGACAAGCGTGCTGCAAGTGGGGCCAGGCAAATCTTTCCTCACTCCAGGCCTTTTAGCATCATCTAACCCTATTTACTGCCTCCATTCTGGTTTCAGGACTCTGCCAACCCCTTTTAGCCCCTCTCTCTGGCTCCCAGCCATGCCCAAACACGCCACTGGAGCCGAGTCATCCTTTGGCTCCTGAGCATCCATTAATCAGAGATTTCACCAAGAATCCACAGACCTGGGCAGCTGAAGAGCATTGATCCAGGCTACGTGCCATCGGGTCCCTTTCGGCTGCTTGCAAGCGTGGTTAGCACAACGTGCTTTTAAACAGCCCATCATTCAAATATCCCGTCAGACAGCCTGATGTCTCCGTGTCAGCTCCCAATCTAGCAAAAAAAAGTGCCTGAATTTGCCGTGCACCGGGAGAGCCTCGGTGTCCGGACCAAGACAGGAGACGAGCTCTGCGATCAAAGAGATATGGGAAGGAAAGGGAAGGAGAAACCATCTCACCACAAGGACGGCCAGATCTTGTAGCCCCCCACCAGTCTCCTCTGCTTGTTAAAAACTCTTCTCTCTTTTGGGGGAGAAAGTACAATTTGGCCACATCTGCCCGTACAGGATTCCCCTCACCCATTCCATACGCGGAGCTCAACCATACAACCTCCACGGATGGTTCTTTTTTTCCTGCTTCACCCCATTATTGCCATTTCAGGGCCCGCAGAATAAATCTTAACGATCTGCAGGTCGAGACCCCTTTCCTCGCTGTGCTCACCAAACACTCTTTACATCTAAAGCAGCGCTATCGATCTGGCGGTCGGAGGCTCCTGGCCGGCAGCCAGCGGCTGTTCATCTCTCGGCAGCGCTGGCTGCACCCCTCGAGCAGCAGCTCCCTGTCTCGGGCCACGCACCACCCCATCCCTTCAGGACATCTTCCCCCCTCCCCAAAGTATCTGTCAGCTGCTCAACATGGAGATAATCAACTCTATTAATCTTTCCCTGTGGCGGTCCTTTCAGCCGTCTGAGCTCTTGTTGTCTTGTTGCTCTGTTCCTGCAGATGAAGGGGAGTTTTTTTGGCAATATATATATTTTTATATTTAGTTGTGCTAGCATTCTTTCCCCAAGTTGTTTTTTCTTTTTTTTTTTTTTGGCGGAGCTTGGCATTAAAGTTGCTATCACATGTTTTCAAGTGAAATTCTCACATCCTTACATTATGGTACAAGCCAGATTGGCCTAAAACGTTATTTTCTTCTGGTAACAAGGAATTATGCCTCATGAAGAGTTGTTGTTTCATGTTATTCCCGTAGGGCAAACAGTTACCTGGGGTCAGGCTGACCTGGACCACGCTGGGGGATGCAGCAGGCGGAGGAGTGCCACGGGCTGGTTGTGAAGATGGGACTTGTTCCAGCGCATAGATAGCCCCAAGGAGCAGCAGCGGTGCCTCTGCCAGGTAATTGGAAGATACTTTTTTTTTTCTTCCATGCCTTAAATTTCACGAAGAAACTATGTGCAGTGGCCAGGCAAGCCATGCTGGCAGGGAGTTTGGGCATGCGAGGACAGGTAGTGGCATCATGTCCAGCTCTGCCATAGTCCTGTCACAAATAAACAAGTGTTCCCAAAATCATAGAATCATAGAATGGTTTAAGTTGGAAAGGACCTTGAAGATCATCAAGTTCCAACCCCCCTGCCATAGGCAGGGACACCTCCCACTAGACCAGGTTGCCCAAGGCCATGTCCAGCCTGGCCTTGAACAACTCCAGGGATGGGGCCTCAACAACAATCAATATAAATATATATTAAAAAACCCAAATAAATAAGCATCCCTGCTCATTGCAGGGGGGTTAGACTAGATGACCTTTAAAGGTCTCTTCCAACCCAAGCTACTCTGTAATTCTATGAATTAAACTGCTCTTCTTCCCCTGGTCCCACCACCTGGTTCCCCATGTGTCAGGAGAGCAGCTACGCTTGGTTTTGCCCTCAAAGATGCAGAATCGCCTAGTTTTGAACAGGACCACACAACAGGGCGGAGAATCAGGCTTTTTGGAGACTGGGCTTTGTCCCCACGCCGGTGTCACAGGCAGGAGGCTGTCCGTCTCTCCTGGGTTGGGCTGCATGCCGGTTCCTGCTGGGGTGTTCGGACAACCCATACCCCCATTTCCTTCACAATTGCAGCCCAGGATTGGTCTAGAAATGTGCACATCAGAGCTTTTTCTAGCTAAAACAAGCTTCTAGCAGCCTGAGCACAGCCCTCCCAGCAGCCGGGAGCTCCAGCGTGGTCATCCCTCCCTCCAGCACCACCCAAGTCCCCTCATTGCCCGGTGCCCTTCTGTAAAGTGACCTTCAAAGCAAAGAAAAAGAGCTTCAGGATTTTCCTGCTCTTCTTCTGGTGTCGCCTTACCTGGTTATTCTCGCACTGCAAATTCAGTCCTTGACGCCAGGGATGGCGGGGCTGTAGCTCTTGGCAGGGCTGGGACGTAACGTGCCAGTGAAAATACGATGGAGCGCGAAAGCGAGTTATTTTTACTCTGATTTCTCTAATGTTTTTTAAATCTGGAATAAGAAAAAAAAAATGAGATTAATTGCTCTTGAGATTCCTCAAGCACAAAATAAAGCAACACTTATCTGTTGGGGAAAAAAAGAAAAAAAAAATGGGTAAAAAGGCCTCAAGCTTCTCTTACCTCCCAGGAGACCCTTGTGTGAAGTCACTCTACGCTTCAATATCAGTTTCCCCCCTCCCCAAGCTACCCGTGAGCTAAATGCTGCAGGAGGGTATTGGCTTTACAAACAGACCCTTTATATCTTGAGAGAGCGGGAAGGGAATCTGCCAGAGTAATTCGCTCAGAGGGGCTGGTGCAAAAGCAAAAAAAAATAAAAGGCAGGGAAGGAAACTATGAGGGTTTCATTTGGATGGTCAGTGGAAGTGTCATACAGACACTGTGTGTTCAGTTTTTTGCATCCATTTTCCGCTTTTACTTGCAAGTCGGCCATCAATTTTTGCTCCTCTAATCAGAGCCTCCCCCATTACCCGCCTGGGCCAGATTAATTTTCACCTAAAAGCTGTTTTCAACCCTGGGCTGCAACATTTGCTGCCCCAGTCCCCACAGTCTGAGGTTTGTTTGCCGCCGAGGGCTGCTTCAGCTCCCAAACTCCTCGGTGTCGGCGTGGAAGGGAGTTTCACCAGCAGACTTTCTTCCTTCCCGCTTTATTTAACATTAACCCTCAACTCAGCTCTTTGTGCTGAGGAACCCCCCAGGGAAATACAGGCCCTTTGTGCCCGGGGAAGGAAAATATCCAGGAATGTCACGTTCCCCCGTAATTACGTTGCAGAGCATCTCCCTCCCTCTTAACGCACTGGCGTTAGAGCAGAGCGCAGTACCCGGGATGAGCTGCAGCCCATGTATCAAGCAGAAGGGGTAATAAATCAACGACCTCCGTTTGATCACTCAGCAGATAAGCAAGAGAAGCTGCTTAGGATGAAAAAAACATCCCCAAGCAAGTAGATTTCCCAGATCTATGTCAGACTTTGCCTGACAGGTCAGGAGAGGAGAGCCCGGCTTCTCATTTATATGCAGTGAAAAATAAGGTTGTTTCCACTCTCCATTAGCTGCCTCCAAAGCCCAGCGCCACTTGGCCTGCCTGAAGCCAGCACTAAGTGCTGATTTCCCAGAATCTGCCAAATTTCGGGGTGTCCAATTGAAGCTGTCAGGGCACAGCCTGATTTATAGGCAACACGGCACTCCCTATGGCCCCGGGAGCTGAAAGCCCGGATTATCCTCACTATGATGCAAAGGGATCCAAACCCCATTGTTTTCTCACGAAAAGTTTTGGTGTGTTTTTCTGTAAAGCCAACGTCTTGGTTCTTGACTTACCTGGAGGGAAGGGTACGGAGAACCACCAGCCAAGGAGAAAGAGTCGAAGTAGGCTTGGAAGGACATGATCACCAGTTGCCCAATTTGCCCCCTTTTTGAGGAGCATCAGCAAATAAAAAGCCACTTTCACTGTCGTAGTAAAATTGATATTCATTAGAAGGAAAAAATAATAATAATAATGTAAAATGCAATTAAAGCAATCAAGAAAACCTGCCGCTGCTAAAAGTCCTCTATGCAGCCCCAACTCCATTTAATTGTTTACCTAATATTAAAATAGAGAAATGGCAACCAGACAGGATTCAGCTCAGATTTTATTAAGGAACTAACTACTAGACAACGTAGCTTTGTTGATAAGTAGGATGTTCGTATCAAGAGAGCGATGAACTGTAGGCCTGGTCAGCAAACCGAGAAAACCACCTGGAAGTGCCAAGATTAGAGGAGAAGTAGGTAAAAGGTAATTTCGGCAGGGGGAGATCGCGACCACCAACTCACTGACCACCTCTCGAAATGATACCACCTGCTCAAAAGAGGACAATGGAAGAAGACAGAGTCTGCGCACTAATTTACAGCAGAAGCGAAGAAATCTCGACCAGTCATTAAAGAGACTAACAATGAATATGCATTAATTGTTTGAATATGTAATGATCAACATATAAAAGTGGGGATTTCTGAAATTAAGGGGTGCTCCCGTTTTGGGATGAGCACCCCATTTCGGCGTGTTAATGGAATAAACTCGGAAATACCTCTGCTCTGTGTGTTTTTGGCTTGCACGCCGGATAAAGAACCCACATGTGGGACAATGCCACGGCCGAGGAGTACAAGCCCTGCACAGCGCAAGGGCGAAGGGAGTCCTCCTGGGCAAGGTCCCCTTCTCCAGCCTCTGCTCTTGGCACGGCTACGTTATTTAATGAATTGCAATCATCGTTTGGGCACCACCATCAAAACTAGGGACACGAGGGGAAGTGAGAGCTCTTCCAGGACTACCCCAAGCACTCCGTACCCATGCAGGTGCCACTTTTTGCCCAGTTTTTGCCCCAAACATGGCTTTCCATCCTCCCCTATTGCTTTCAGGGTGCTGCTTTCCTGCAGCAGCCTGTGGGACCATGGAGGTCTGTGCCCTCAGCCCCCACCACGCAGGCTCGGGTGGGCTCGGGGTCCACCACAG
>VUYV01000429.1:15940-108918 GCA_008711295.1 Anarhynchus alexandrinus
GAGAGCCGTGGTGGGATGGGGATGGAGCTCTGTCCTCTGGAAAAAGGAGAGCGGAAGAGCCCATAGGGAAATGCAGAAATAATATTAGCATTTAAACGGCGAGCAGCTGTTTCAGCGCACAACCTTTTACGCTGCCAGGAGAAGGAACAGCTTGCTTAAAAACCTTTTGGATTTATCAAGCTGCAATGAAAGTCCCGAAGTGCTGGGAGCTGGGTTTGTCTGCTGTTCCCAGCTCTGCTTCGGCGTTAAACCGTCATCGGTGAAACAGCCGCTCCACGAGTCCCAGCTCGCGGGGGGAGTCGGGGTCTTGGAAAAATAAACCTTGGGGCTGAGCCAGTCCAGCAATTTTATGTCCCTGTGCCGGCAGAAACCTGTGATCTCAGCGGCAGAATTAAGTGTCGCTCTGTTGAAAGGGCAGGGGCAGCTGGTTTAGGTTCAATACATCTAAAAATAGGTTTGTGACAAGGAAACGTTTGGAGGGGAAGCGATGGAGGGGCTTCAGGCTGAGGATGGGGCACAGCCGGAGTGGTGCAAGAAGCAGGAGATCATGGTAGGACAAGGGGGAAGGGTTTCAAAGGAAGAGGGGAGATTTAGGTTAGATATCAGAAAGAAATTCTTTCCTGTGAGGGTGGTGAGCCCCTGGCGCAGGTTGCCCAGAGAAGCTGTGGCTGCCCCATCCCTGGAGGTGTTCAAGGCCAGGTTGGACGGGGCTTGGAGCAACCTGGGCTGGTGGGAGGTGTCTCTGCCCAGGGCAGGGGGTGGGAATTGGATGATCTTCAAGGTCCCTTCCAACCCAAACCATTCTGTGACTCTATTATCACTGGGGTGGCACTGGGCACAGCTGGGGTGGCAGAAGATTTTGTGACCCAGGTAAGCCCTTACCTGCAGACAGGTGGGTGACAGTGCCCAGAGGGGGACTGGCACTGCCCAGTCCTCCCGCAGGACCCTGGCTCTCCAGAAAACCAACAGGATCCCGGCACCTGGCTCCACCGCCGGCGGGAACACTGGCCAGACCGAGCCGGGCACGATCGCGAGGAAAAGACGAGCGACAGCAGGGACGTGCCTCATCTGGAAATAACCCCTCTCTTGTAACTACCTTTTTCTATTGCAAAAACACACTCAAGTGTGAAATTGAGCTGAGGGGAAGCTATCCCTCCTCCATGAACTCAGCATCGCTCCCAGCGGCTGCGCCGCCCGCCTCCATCTGCGGCGTACGGCGGACGCGGGGAGACCTCATCACCTCTCTGCTGTTGAAGCAAAAGCTATTGCACTGCAGATATGGTGGGATTTGGGGAATTATCCTCCTCCCCGGGTTAGGTAACGAGGATCTCTGGCTCCCTGGGCAAGTGATAGATTGTTTTCTCGGCAGGCTGGGCGCCTTCGTGAGCCGTTAAGCTGTTGGAGGATCTCTGGTCACACCAGGAAAAAAAAAACCAACAAACCCTCATGAAGGGTATGGCTGTGCCTCTTTCTGAGCAGAGACGATATGTACATACGTTCTTATTGCGGCCTTCCAGTCCCTAAAGGGGGCCTACAGGAGAGCTGGGGAAGGACTTTCTACTAGGGCATGTAGTGATAGGACGAGGGGGAATGGCTTCAAACTGGAAGAGGGCAGGTTTAGATTGAACATTAGGAAGAAGTTTTTCACTTTGAGGGTGGTGAGGCACTGGCACAGGTTGCCCAGAGAGGTTGTTGAGGCCCCATCCCTGGAGGTGTTCAAGGCCAGGCTGGATGTGGCCTTGGGCAACCTGGTCTGGTGGGAGGTGTCCCTGCCCATGGCAGGGGGGTTGGAACTCGATGATCTTCAAGGTCCTTCCAACCTAAACCATTCTATGATTCTATGATACATCCAGAAATCTCTTTACTGCAGCTCCAGAAAATACATCACGTGTCCAGTGAACCCGGGACGCGGCTTCAGGATTCATTAACCAAAAGAGAAGTGAATAACCCCTCAAAACCCAGTGCAAAGCCTACCGAATCACGGGAGGATGGCCTCCAGGGTGGGCAGGCTGCAGAGCAGGGGTCTGGGGTCATGCCTGCCTGCACCTCATCACTAAATGGGTTTGCTGACGTCCCATCACCACACGTGGGTGCTCTGCTGCGGGCAGCGCCCTCCGAGTGGGTCCTGCAATCCCCGGCGCTGGTGATGCCCAGCAGAAAGGAGCCCAGCCGGTATCCCAGAGCTAAGAAAAAAAAAATCTTCTCTGTTCTTCTATGGGGAAGCAAAGCTCCTTGGAGACAGAAATTGCTGAGGCAGAAGGCATGGAGTACATAGTGCTGCTCCTGGAGAGCCTCCCTGCTACGGCAGAAATGGGAGCGATTGGGGAAGGGGCAATAACCGGGGGACTACTCAGCCTTGACTTTGTATAACGATTAATTAGCCCTGCTATCATCAAGAGAAAGTCACACACAAGCAGCCCTGGACAACACGTACAAATCCAAAGGGCTGTTTTCAGCCCAGCTCGTGGCATCGATCAATACCTTTAAATACACCCAGCCCCAAACTCCACATTTTTGTGAAGATTTCCCACATAACGCAGCAATCCGATGCCAGAGAGAGCCCAGAAGAGCAGTGTGTGCCGAGCCGCCCAGGCTCTTCGTGGTCAGGCCTCAAAGGAGATCTGTGTGTGAGCAGAGGAGCCATCTCCCTGCAAACAGCCAAAGAAGATCATCCACATCCGCTGCTCCACTAACCCCGGGCACAGCCCAGCCTCAGCGCCGCCCGTTCCACCAGGAAGCTCATGCGGTAACACGTGCAAGGAACTGCTACGAAGCCAGCAAGGCACTTTCTTACTTTATTTTCCCCAAAGTGAGAAGTGAGGGGGGAAGCTTTCCCAGCAGGTTAAAGAGCCGAGCGTGCTGCCATAGAGCACCGTGCCCGGCAGGCTGCAGCCTCGGAAACCTGCGGGCTTTGGGCAGGATGCTGGAGGAGATGCATCCTGACATCTCAACCTGTAGCTGGGCTTCCAAGGTCCAGCAGCCCCACCTCAAGTGACCTGCCCTATCGTAGAATGGTTTAGGTTGGAAGGGACCTTAAAGATCACCCAGTTCCCACCCCCCTGCCATGGGCAGGGACACCTCCCACCAGCCCAGGTTGCTCCAAGCCCTGTCCAACCTGGCCTTGAACACCTCCAGGAATGGGGCAGCCACAGCTTCTCTGAGCAACCTGTTGCAGTGCCTCACCACCCTCAGAGTGGAAAATTTCTTCTTGATATCTACCCTAAATCTCCCCTCTTCCAGTCTGGATCCATTACCCCTCATCCTACCACTACATGCCCTTGTAAGAAGCTCCAGCTTTCTTGTAGGTGCCCTTCAGATACTGGAAAGCTGCTATAAGGTTTCCCCAGAGTCTTCTCTTCTCCACGCTATGACTCAACACACCTTCCACAGGCCCTGTGCCTCTGTTTCCCCGACTGTAAGCAGTCTTGCATATCACAAATAGGGTTGGCAGCCTCATGTTCTATTTTTCAAGCCCCTTCAGATCTGCTGGCAAGAGGGAAATGCAGAGCACACCTCAACCTGCAGGTCCGAGCGACCTGAACCCTTGTCTGAGCATAAGAGTCATGCAGATTACTGCTTTGCCCAGTCCTGGGTAAAAATACATTTTCTTCCATCCCACTATACCATAAGGCGGCAACAGCCCAATGCCTGGGACAGCTGGGAAGGACCCAGGACATGTTATGAGACAGCAGTTTCTTAAGCCCCTACTTTCTTACCCCTGCTTTGCAAAATAGGATGTCAAAGCTATAGAAAACATCTCTGTCCTCACAGCAGCTGAGGGCCAACACCACTGTTGGGCACACACAGGTTCCCCTGCCACAGCAGTACCCACCTTCGCTCCTCAGCCTGCATAGACAGGCTTGGGAGATGTCCCCGGGCTGAGGGTGACAGCAACCTGTGTGTGTTCACAGGCAGGATCCATCCACTGTTCCTCAGGCAACAGCAAAGACACATCTTGGCAAGTAACAAAGACAATACTCCAGGCTGCCCCTTAAACATTTTGGAGAACAACCCATCTCCTGCCCAGGTCTGGCACTTAAATAGTCGGTGGGAGGGTCTGCTGAAGGTGCCCTTAATAGATGACACCTGGGGTTAGCCCAGACTCCACCCAGCTTAATGGCAATTAACCTTAATGACATTTAGCAGTGGTTTCACCTGGAGCGGGGTCAATAGGGATGGAGGGTGAAGACACAGGTCATTGCTATCATAGAATCATAGAATGGTTTAGGTTGGAAAGGACCTTGAAGATCATCGAGTTCAAACCCCCCTGCCATAGGCAGGGACACCTCCCACCAGACCAGGTTGCCCAAGGCCACGTCCAGCCTGGCCTTGAACACCTCCAGGGATGGGGCCTCAACAACCTCTCTGGGCAACCTGCGCCAGTGCCTCACCACCCTCAAAGTGAAAAACTTCTTCCTAATGTTCAATCTAAACCTGCCCTCTTCCAGTTTGAAGCCATTCCCCCTCGTCCTATCACTACATGCCCCAGTAAAAAGCCCTTCCCCAGCTCTCCTGTAGGCCCCCTTTAGGGACTGGAAGGCCACAATAAGATCTCCCCGGAGCCTTCTCTTCTCCAGGCTGAACAGCCCCAACTCTTTCAGCCTCTCCTCATAGGAGAGGTGCTCCAGCCCTCGGATCATCCTCGTGGCCCTCCTCTGGACATGCTCCAGCAGGTCCACTGCTATGACCTGTGAAGGTGAAAAGGAGACACTGCTTCCCCTGGATGTGGCTACACCACCAGTCCGGCCAAAAAAAAAGAGACAAGCAAGCGATAGATCAGGCACGATTCTGCTTAAATAGGTGGGACTAGAAGAAGTTGTGCCCAGGCTGCTAACGGGCAGGGAGGAAATAAAAGATGCAGCCTCTTATCTGCTCCTCGAATTCCCGCTGCCGGGGGATACAGCCACCCCGGCGCGGAATATGGATGGATGCTGCGCTGCCTGCCGAGGCTTTACATATGGAGGAGGGCAAGCCGTGCCCTTCAGCAGAGGACAGGTACAAAAAGTCCGGCTCCGGGGCAGGATGTGAATATAGATGATTTTCAGAGAAGTTCTTGATCTTATCATTTAAACCTTCCCGCTTGAGTAAGGCGAGAGATGCGGCGGAAACTAAAGAGACTTGGTCAGCTTTGGCTACAGACCCAACAACCCACGCGCCCGGGGGCTCTCTGGAAGGACGGCATCTGCTGAGGGTTTCTCTGAGTAAGTGCCAAATTCGATAGTGCCTTTACGAGCTGGGAACAGTCATTTATCATGAGCATGTGGCACCGCGGCGCTGAAGCACCGGCTTGGAAGTGACCTTTACTGCGGAACAGTGAGGATGGAGTGGGATGCCCCGGCTGGTGCTGCCCGAGGGGATGGAAATGGGGTGGAAATGGGATGGAAACGCTGTGCAAAACCCCAATCTCAGAGCTCCAGGTCCCATATGACCCCTGCAAGGTGCTGGATCCCTCCAAGGCATCTCTTGGGACGTGACTTGCAAGCTTCTTCCTTCTCTACTCAAAAGAGCATCTCCCCCTGTCCCTCCAAAGTCCCGTGTCCCCCAGTAGCTCTTGAAACCAGCATTTATGGGAAAGAAATGTCCGAGCAGCTGATGCTCTACAAAATCCCCTAACTGGTCCTCAATGGGTGGGATGGCAGCGGTGTTGGGCTGATTTCTGGCTATGGACAGGTTGACATATTATCTTTTTATAATGATATTGTAACAGAGACTGTAGCCACCAGGCAAATGCTCAGGCGCATAATATAGTATTAAATGTTACATTTCTCGCGGTGTTTGCAGGAATAAACCCCAAAGCAGCGAATCTCCCAGAGGTGAGGTGTGATGGTCCAGCCCAGTGAAGTCGGTGGCGATGTCCTCATCAGCTGGAGCGACTCGATGTCTCCCAGAAGGTAATTAAGCTGTTGCTCTGTACGAGGGGGCAGAGCCACCCCATACCGTTGCCCGTCAGAAAGCAGCAGCGCTCTGCGGCTGAGCAAAACTCGGGATCGTTTCTCTCCTGCATCACAGAGGTTCCAGCAAGAAGCAGCTTTTGCTCAGAATCGGGCAACAGCTTCCGAAAAGAGCAAAGCCCAGGGCAAGCGGCTCCACGCTCACGTGGGTCTGCCTCCGCGTCTGGTGGGGCTGCGCTTTCTCAGCTATCTTTAATAGCACCATCTGCTGATATTAAAAATACTTTGCTTTTTAGTATACACAAAAAAGCCTTCGGTGCGGCCGAGCGTGCGCGGCAGCCTCCCGAGTCCAGCCGCAAGCGGTGAGTAACGTTCTCCCCGACTTCTGCCGTCTCCCTCCTCACGTGGGTCCGTGGGCATTCACATGCTGATGAATTTCTCTCTCCCGGTAACGGGCCGGCGGGTTTTTCTGAGAAGTTCACTGAATAATTGCAAGTCAGGATGTGTTGACGAGCGTTTCTCTTCTGCGAATTACTTCTGTCTGGGAAGGAAAGCAGCACGATGGGTGAAGTCTACGGTAATGCACATGTATGAATTTCCCCGTCAATAATGGGCGAGATAACATGAAACCTGCTCTGGGGAGGTGTTTCTGCTGGTGCGTCTGGTACCGGTGCTTGGTGGAAGGGACGTAGCCCTGCGTGGCTGTCTGGTTTGGCATCTAGCCCGTAGTGACACTGGCGGAGGACGCTGAAGGATGCTCTCCTCTTCCCCAGTGTCGTGGGACTGAGCAGAAAATTGGCCCTGTTTTAGCTCAAACCGGGACGCTGACCCCCCCTGCAGCTCTCAGGTTGCCTGAGGGGCACCGACACCTTCAATGCAGGAGACCCTTCAGGGGCAGTTTTCCCCATCTCTAACGGCGAACCCTGCCGTTAACGTACACATTTATCAACTGTGTCTCCTTGGTGACAGCCGTGCGGCACAGCCAGCATCCCACAGCCCACCCCAGCAGGACGGGGTGGTGGTCTCCCGGGGTCTTACCCGTTGCAGGAGGAGTTGGGAAGGCGTTTCAAGCAGCCATGTCTCTTGCGGAGCTGCTGGGACCTGGCTCGAGGTGCTAAAATTGCCATCACGTGCTGATGGGCTGCCAGGACCACAGCCAAGAGGAGGATGCAGATGCATTCCCCCCACCCCAGTGCAGAGCAGCAGTGATGGGTTGTCCCTGAGCAGGGACAGCGGGGGACAACGGCTGTCCTGCGAGTGGGCAGCTCAGCCCCTGGGGGATGGAGCACGGGGGTCTGGCACCATATCCATCCCAGCGATGCTCAGACCTGGATGCTGTCAGGGTCAGGATGTGGCCTCAGCCGAGCCACGGGCGCTGCAGTCGCTATGGAGACCCTGCCTGAGATGCATCAATATGGAGAGGAACAGCTTGTTCCTCACGTCCCCATTCAAAGGACCAGCGAGCAAATCCCCTCCAGATGGATTCTCCGCTCCGGTGCGGTCCCTGCCGACCCCGCAGAGCCCCAAAGGGGCTCTGCGGGGTCAGCGGGGACCACACCGGGCAATGATGCCGGGAGGTTTGTGGTCCTTCTCTGGGGAATTGCAGCTCTGGCTTGTGCACCTCCATGCTGGAGCCCCAAATTGAGCATCGCTGCGGGATGAGTCTGCTGCCATTCGATGGGTTCACACACGAAGGTCTTCAGGGCAGCACGGCAAAGCCATGGGGTGCCCGGGTCTGGGGATGGGGACATGGCTGGAGGAAGCCTCCATAGGTATCCCAGGACCACGTTATGGCTGTGTGGGGCAGGATGGGACCCTGGGAGAGCTGAAACCGGCTCCAGCCCCATGGCAGGGTGAGCAACAGGGAGCCCCTCACACAATTTGCCCCGTGAGATAAGAGTCCTAATCCCTTCAGAAGACCTCGTACAGGAGTTTTCTGACCCGCTGAGCGTCCTCCTTGCTCCACATCCATTTGCAGCAAGAGGACGAGGCCAGCGCACAGAAGCCCTCCCCGCTTTCCCCATCCACACCAAACCCACCGCATGGCAACGTTGGCCCGTAGTGAGAGGGACAAAGGCAGGACACGGCCAGCCGCAGCCCGGCGAGCGATGCCTTCCACCTGCCCCAGAGGAGAACAGGTAGGAGGAGAAGGAGGAGAATTGGTTCTTTACCTGGAGCGAGACGCAGCCACGGGGGGAGAGAGGAGCCGGGCTGCCAGCAGCAGCGAGCCGGCAGCTCCCCGGGGCGGTGGGGGGAGATGGGGGGACACCATCTGGAGTTCAGTCTGCAAAATGAGCCACCGAGAGGCGGTGAGTCACGCTCGGCTGCCGATGGTAATGGGGGGCGGGAAAAAAAAAAAAACAAACAAAAATCACAGCAAAAAAAAATTAAAAAAAAAAAGCAAAGTTTAAGTGCCACCGTCTGCGAGGGGCAGCCCTGGCCAGCCGGTATGGTGGGATCACGTGGGGCTCGGGTCCTCGTCCCTCTTCGTTTCCATACAGGTGCTGTGGGAGGTTCCAAAACTTCAGGCAAAGTGACTTTTCAGTGGCCGTTTGGGAATTATGCGCTTATGCAGAAAGCGCTTGTCACCCTGAGGAAAGTTAACTGTCCACCAAGAGGGAAACCACAAAAAACTCCAAAAAAATAATACTGCTTCAGCAGCATGGCTGGGGTGACATCTCCTTCATGTCTGCATCCTTCTCTGCTCCTTGGCCATCGTTAGGGGTACTGAGTGATGCCAACCGTTCTCCGTGTTAATCCTTGTTACGTCTTCTTCCGGCAAGGCTGTTATGGGGGGAGAACACCTCTGTCCGCACCAGCTAAAGCTGCCTGCAGGCACACATGCTTATTTTTCATCACCTTTCGTGGCTTACAGGTTTCCTTGGTGGCCAGCACTGGGCTGTGCCCCATCCCATGTGCTCGGTGATGCTTGTGCAGAGAAACCCCACAAGAAACCCTCTTCTTTCGGGTTATCTGCTGTCCAGAGGCTTTAGAGATCTCAGTCGTGGTCCATCTTCCATCTCCATCCTTGGGGGTTATCAAGACCAGACTGGGTAAAGTCCTGAGCCAGGTCTGACCTTGGAGCTGACCCTACCGCGACCAGGGCTGGACTAGAGACCTCCTGAGGTCCCTCCTAGCCGGGATTACCCTACAATCCCATCGTCTCCACCTCCAGTGGTGTTGCTCTGTCCTAATCTTGGTGGCATCACTCCCGTCTGAGACCAGCTGCCTACTGCCGCTGTTTCCCCACCTTACAGTGAGGCTTGGGCCAGCCAGACCTTCCCACAGCCCCTGTCCTTCAGCCAGACCTCACCGACTGTCCATCTTGAGTGCCACACACAAACACCCTCCCACAAGCTCTGCCAGCACCTCCTCATCCCCGGTACCCGGACGGGGCTCCTGTCCCCTCTGCCCACAGCCTGCCGTTCCTCAAGCCCCCGAGCAGGGACCCAGATGCATGGGTCCACCTAGAAATGTCCTGCAAAGGGTTAATGCAGATCCCTGGGGCTTTTCATTAGGAGTTACCAGTTCTGGAGCATTAATGAGCCCAGCTCCTGCAGCAGGAGCTGGCGGCCGTGTCTGAGGACTGTGCTACCTTCTGCCCAGGTGTTTCCATAACCTGCTGGGGTCACACCAGCCTTGGGGTCGCACCAGCCTCGTGCTGGGACTCAGCAGGTTTTGGCCTTCCCCTGTAGGAACCGTGTCAATAGGTGCTGATGGAAACATTGCCACCCTTGGTATCTCCCCAGCACCCAGCCCTGTCTCCAAAGCCCTCGATTTCTCACCCTGTCACTGCTGTCCCAGGCTCCCGGTGAGTTTTGGTGGGAGGAGGTTACCTTCTGCCCGGGTACGGATGGACACAGCCCCGGGGAATGCAGTAGCTGGGGGCAGATGGCCCCAAAAGAGGGGGGACGCGAGGGGCTGCACCCGCACAGCCCGAGAGTTCATCGCTCACAGCTCCTGGACCCCCCATGGCATGAGTCCTGGGGGGACACTAGAGGGTTCCCCAGCAGGTGCAGCAGCATCCCTACTGGCCCAGCCGCAGGGGAGGTGATGGCTCAGCTGTGGGTGTCACCCTGGAGCAGCAGGACAGGTTTGGGCTGCGTCCCAGCCAAGCCGAGGCCATGGCCACCGCGCACCGGGGGACACGGGCGCGCTCCCGCAGAGGAACTGACTGCTGGCACTCGTGTGGCACACGCACAGCACACGCCTCCTCACTGCTCGAATCCTGCCAGAAAACTCATTTATTCTCCCCAGGCCCCTCAGAGATGCCCAGGAGGTGCGTTCCCCACCTGCTGGCGATGGGGACTCTCGGCGCTGTGGCAGCAGGATGGTGGCCGAGCTGTGGCTCCCGACCTCACCACGCTGGAGAACAGGAGGGCAGCCGGTGCTGGGTTTACGGGGGAGATGCAGCCCGTGGTGGCGTGGCATCACCCTAGCACCTGCTTCCCAGTACGAACCAGTGCCACTGAGAGCACCCCAGTGGGGTACAGACACCCACAGCTCTCCGGTTCGCCCAGGAGAGCTCCCAGGGGTGGGTGAAGAACCGCAGGAGCTCATAGCTCAGCTTCCCCAGTGAGAAGGACCACGGAGGTGCATGAGACCGGAGCCCTCACACCACCGCGATGCTCGGAGGGGTGGAAGGGGTCCACTCACCCTCCAGCACCATCCCCCCTTCCCTAACGGGGCTCTGGGACCCCGCAGACGGACCCGCACCTCACCTGGGGACCCTGCAGCACCACAGCAGGCACATCTGGCCGAAACCCACCCAGGCTCCGCTCTTTAAATCTCAAGCGCATTATTTTTAGCTTTCCATCTGTACGCGTTGAGCAGACTCACAAAAGCACTATAATCTACTTACAAGCAACCGCACGGGGTGGAGAGGCCCCGGAAAGAGCCCTGTGTCAGCTCGCGGTGCGAAAGGCACCCGAGGGCTCGGCTTCCCCCCAAAACAGCGAACCATTACCACGGGCTGCTCCGCTAACGGGTTAATTTTCACTTGGAATAACCGGACACCGCTGGCTTCGCTAGAGCAACCGCGGCAACTCCTCATCCCTTTGAATCGCTGTAGCTGCTCTGAGCCCACCGGCACTGTTTCAGGGTAAACATCCCAATTTTTTTTATTTTTTTTTCCAAAATAAATGCATTTTCTGATGCATTCAGGCAGCAGCAGCTTTAGGGCATAAATAGAATGTCCTGCTGTGGGGCAGGGCCAGCACTGGCTTCGCCAGCCGGGACGGAAGGAGGCACGGCCACGCTGGAAGGAAGGTGGGAGCCCAGAGGAGCTCCGCTGCTGGTCTTTGGAGGGTCCCCAGGGGCTTTCAGGAAGGGCTCAGCCATCCTTTAAATCCCCTCCACCCTCTCCACTGATGGGAAAATCACCTCCACTTGCCCTTCACTGGGCTGGATCCCAGTCCTGCCCTGCCTGGGGGCCGTGGGTCAGCACAGACCTGCTCCCACCCCACCGTGAGGACGTGGGGCAACTAGGAAGGCAGCGTGACCAGGGCCACTGGGCTTGTCCCACTGCTTGTCCCTGCCTTTGTGGTTTCCCCGGTGCTGGGGCCAGATGATGTGACCTGTGTCACGGGCTGTGTCCCTGTGCCGGATCCAGCATCGTCCCCAGGGCCACCTGCTCCTTGTCCCCAGGGGAGCGTGGCCCCCGGCAGCCTGCCCTGCCCACACGGGGCTCTGCAGGGTGAGGGGCTGCCACCATGCCAGCGCCACACTGCACCCAGCGCAGGGGACGGCCGTCGGGATGCCAAACCTGGGAGGCGAAAGGCTCCTGCAACTCTCCCTGGGGCTGCACGGGGGTGCTCTGGGGGAGACCGAGGGGGACTGGACCCATGTTCTCATCCCTGTGACCCCCAGTTTGAGGGCTGGACCCTCTTCCCTGTCCCCATGTGATGCAACCAGGGACCTTCAATGTGGCTGGACCCCCATCCCTGTGTGATGTGACCAGGGACCACTGGTGGGGCTGGACCTCCATCACTATCCCAGTGTGACCCAACCAGGGAACCCCTGCAGGGCTGGACCCCCATCCCTGTCCCTGTGTGACCCAACCAGGGACCCCTGGCAGGGCTGGAACCCATCCCCATCCCTGTGCGACTGAACTGGGGACCCCCGGCAGGGCTGAACCCTCATCCCCATCCCCGTGTGACCCAACCAGGGACCCCCAGCAGGTCTGGACTCCCATCCCTGTGCCAGTGTGACCCAATTAGGGACCCCCAGCGGGACCGGACCCCCATCCCCATCCCTGTGCGACCTAACCAGGGACCCCCGGTGGGGCTGGAACTCATCCCTGTCCCGTGTGACCCAACCGGAGACCCCCAGCGGGGCCGGACCTGGACCCTCATCTCCCGGTCCGCATGTGATGCAACGGGGGTCTCCGCAGGGGCTGGAGCAGCGGCGCCCGGGACACCCCCCCCCCCCCCCGGGCGCCCGCTGGGCGGCCCGCCGCCCGNAGGGTAAGCGGGCGGAGGGAGGCGGCGGCACAGCCCGGGCGGAGCGGGACCCCCGCGGGCACCGAGCGGGACCGGCCGGGCGGCCCCCCCCGGGGAGGAACCGGGGAGCAGCTGGGGTGCTCCCCGGTGCTGGCCGGGGAGCACGGGTGGGCACGGCCCGGGGGGTGTCCGTGCTGGAAGAGGGGTTCCCCGACTGGGGCTGTCCAGCCTGGAGAGATGGGGGGGGCCGGGGGTCCCGGGTGGGGGCCGTCCCTGCTGGCCGGGGACCCCCGCGTGGTGGTGGGGGGGCTGCTTCTCCCCCCGGAGCCCCCCGGGGTGGGCTGTGCGGGGGTGGTCTCTGCCAGCAGGAATGGGGCCAGGAGGTGATGGGACTCAGCTGATTCTGGAGGGGACGCAGCTGATTTGGGGGGTCCCATGCTGGCTGGCAGGCAGCGGGGCAGGGGGAGGCACGGTGGGTCCCCCGGAGAGGTCTCCTTGCCTTCCCCTGGGGTTGTCCCTGCAGCCCTGGCCCCTTCCCGGGGGCTTGATGACAACAGGCCACCCATGGGGTGCTGGCCGGGGTGAGCAGCGGTGGCACGGCGGCTGCCACATCGCTTACCGGGGTGGCTTTTGCTCCCCTCCGGCTTCAGCGTCACGGTCCCCTCGCGTGCCAGCTGCCCCGGGAGCTGGCAGCGGTGGCGTGGAAGCTGGCAAGGCTCGGCCAAGAGATGTGATCCGATTATGTCCCCGCTCCCGCCTGCTCTGCCTGATGCTCCCCAAGGTTTTGGCTCCGGCAGGGAAGTGACCCAGGGCTGTGGCAGCCCAGGACGTGCCTGCGGCTGGCACTCGCAACCCGCTTCTCCTCTGTTGCCTCGAGGAGCGCATCTCCTCGTCCACACCGGCGTGGGTGGCCGGCAGAGCCGTGCCATCCTCAGTCCTCCGCCTCTCACCCAGGATCTGGGTCCCCAGCTCAGCCCGAGACACACCCCGGTGCTGGGAGCACTGGCCACGGGCCGGAGGGGGCAACCATGAGGGACGTGCTCGGGTCTGGGTACCGGCGGAGCCTCGTCCATCTTGCCTGGATGTGCCTGTTCTCCTCCGTGCCGGTAAGGGGCAAACCGGGGCCGGCCCATGGGGCGGCGAGGTTGGTGCTACCGGGCTTTGACCCATTGTGGAGGGGCTCGGTCCCGGCTCCGTCGCATGTTCCTGCCCATCTCAAGATGCCGGGGATGCAGGCAGCCGGCTTGGGGAGACGCGGGTGCCGCAGTGGGGCAGGCGAGCCAGCATGGCAGCCGGCCATGGCCTCTGACCCCACTCTGGGCTTGCAGAACGGTGGGGCCAAGGTGCTGGAGAAGACCTTCGAGGAGTGGATGCGGTACCGTGACGAGTGCTTGAGGAGGATGGCGAGCGAGCCCTACCCAGCAGGTACCCAACTCTGCCCCAGCGCAGGGTCAGACGTGGGGACACGCGGAACCAGGCGATGGCCGGGGCTGGGGCCGGGTTTTATCCCTCCTCCAGCGTCCTCTACGCCCATCACCTACGGAGGGATGCGCCAGGGGCTGACGGGTGTCTCCCAGATGTCCAGGGCAGGGATGCCCTGGGGGGCTGTGGCTGGCGTGGGGTACCAGGGGTGATGCCACCCCCCTGGGAGGTGCCAGCAGCGGGCTGGGATGGCGGGGACGGATGTGGCCATGCCACCAGCGCCTGACCATCGGCTTTCTTCCCCCCTCGCTGCCGTTGGAAGGGCTCTTCTGCAACCGGACATTTGACATGTACGCCTGCTGGCCCGATGGGAGCCCCGGCACCGCTGTCAACGTCTCCTGTCCCTTCTACCTGCCCTGGTTTGAGAAAGGTGACAATGACCCTCTGCCACCCCAGAGCGGGAGGGGAGCCGGGGCTGAGCCATGCTGCGGCGGGGGGTGGGAGATGCTCTTGGAGTTTCCCGCTGCCGGCGGGAGAGGGACCCACGAGCAGAGCTGGGGGTAAGGGGGCACGTGGGGCACAGAGCGGTGCCAGCCCGTGCCCCGCTAACGCCGGCCCTGGACGAGGCTCTTTGGGGCTGAGCAGTGTCCGACCCGTGGTGCCGGGAGAGGGGTTTTGGGGAGCCGGAGGGGAACGCACCGGTGCTTCGTGTCCGCAGTGAAACACGGGCTGGTGAGTCGCAGGTGCGGCGCCGACGGGCAGTGGGTGACGGTGAACGGCAGCCAGCCCTGGCGGGACTACTCGCAGTGCGAGGAGATGGAGTCCACCATGGAGGAGGTGGGATGCTCCGGCCCGGCCGCTGGGCAGGGACGGGCAGGGGCACCGTGGCCACGCGGGCAGGTGCTGTTCGCCCCGGGCTCACCGGCACCGTGGTCACCTGCAGGAGGGCGCCCGCCGGCTCATGGTGAGCTTCAGGGTGCTCTACACCGTGGGGTACTCGCTGTCGCTCCTGACCCTCGTCTCTGCACTGCTCGTCCTCACCGTCTTCAGGTAGGAGAGCTGGGGGGACACTGTCCTGCCCCTTGTCCTTCCCGGCCGGTGACGGCTGAGCCGAGGGGTGCCACGCCGGCCCCCCAACACCCTCACTCCCGTCAGGAAGCTCCACTGCACCAGGAATTACATCCACGCCAACCTCTTCGCCTCCTTCGGGCTGCGGGCGACCTCGGTGATGGTGAAGGACGCGCTGCTGGAGAAGCGCTGGGGCATGGAGGTGGTGCAGGTGGCCGACTGGGAGGCTCTGCTGAGCCACGAGGTAAGCGCTGATCCCCCCAGGGGGGCCCTACTCCATGTGGGGCTGGAATCGGGGTGGGGACCCTCGCCCTGGGGGGGTGCAGCTGGGTGCCAGTGCCCACACAGCCCCTGGCACCTGGTGGGTGAGCTCTTGAGGTCCCCATGGACGTGGTGGGCAAGATCTCGGGGTGTCTGTGCTGCCCGTGCACCCAGCGGGCGAGATCTCAGGGTGCCCGTGCATCCTGCAGGTGAGATCTTGGGGTGCCCATACAGCACCGCGCAGCTGATGGATGAGCTCTTGGGGTGCCTGCGCTGCCCATGTACCCAGTGGGGGGCTCTTGGGATAGCTGCGCACCTGGTGGGCGAGTTCCTGGGGTGTTCGTACACCCAGTGGGAGAGCTTTTGGGGTGCCTGTGCTGCCCCTGCACCCAGTGGGAGAGATTTCGGGGTGCCTGTGCTGCCCGTGCACCCAAGTGGGAGAGCTTTTGGGGTACCTACACGTATGATGGGTGAGCTCTGTGCCTGTGCAGCACCACGCGCCCAGTGGGTGAGCTCTTGGGGTGCCCATGTGCCCTATGGGTGAGCTCTCGGGGTGCCCATACACCCAGTGGATGGGTTCTTGGGGTGCCCATGCACTTGGTGGGTTCCACGCACCTGGTGGGCGAGCTCTTGGGCTACCCTTGCACCCCATGGGTGATGTGTTGGGGTGCCCCTGCTGCCTGCGCACCCCCTGGGCGAGCTCTCGGGGTGCCCGTGCCCCCCCCGGGCGAGCTGCCGGCCCCACGGTGGGTCTCCTCTCGCAGGCGGCGCTGGGCTGTCGGGCGGCGCAGGTGCTGATGCAGTACTGCATCTTGGCCAACCACTACTGGTTCCTGGTGGAAGCCGTCTACCTCTACAAGCTGCTGATCGGCGCCGTCTTCTCCGAGAAGAATTACTACAGGCTCTACCTCTACCTGGGCTGGGGTAGGGGCCACCCGGGCGCGCGGTGGGACCGGGGACGGTACCCGGTATTGGCAAGCGCCGCGGCCCAAGCCTGCCCTTGGGAGGGTGCGGGCTCTGCTGACCCCGGGGGTCCTCACCGGTGTGTCCCCCCCCCTCACCCCGTCCCCGGGGCCGGTTTCTCAGCTCAGGTGGGCGCTTGGTTTTACAGGGTTTGCTGTGTGACTTGCAGGGACGCCCGTGGTGTTCGTGGTGCCCTGGATGGCGGCCAAGTACCTGAAGGAGAACGCGGAGTGAGTGGGGAGGGATGGAGGGGGGGTCCCACTGGGGATGCTCAGCCCCCAGTGGTGGGGTGGGGAGAAGGACAGAGGCTGCTGTGGGTCCCTGACCCACCTGGCCGGGGTTGGCACACTCTGGGCCCCATCCAGCATCCCCCCCCGGCACAACATGACGATGCCGCTCTCTCTCTGTCCCCCCGGGCAGGTGCTGGGCGCTGAACGAGAACATGGCGTACTGGTGGATCATCCGCATCCCCATCCTGCTCGCCTCCCTGGTAGGGGGGCACCCGCCAGCCCCACGCCTTTTCGGAGAACGGCAGCTCGGTCCCCAGTCCCCCCGGGGAGAGGGGGGGCAGCTCCCAGCAGAGCCCTGGAGGGAGGGGTTGGCCTCCAAGGCGCCATGCACATTGCACGTGGGGTTGGGTTTTTTGCAGCAGGTTGCGAACCCCCATGGTTTTGGGGAGGAGGGAAAGAGGCCCCCAGGCTCCGAGGGGGGGCTGTGCTGAGAAGGGTGGCCCCTGCTGCTTCCTACCCTGGATTTTGGGATGGTGGGAGAGGATGAAGAGCAGCCCAGGGGACCTGGCGCCATGGGGCTTGTCGTCTCCTGTGGTCCCCAAGGGCAGGTACCGTGGCCAGGGTGGGCTGCAAAGGGGTGGGGGTGCCGGACTACGCGTACCCCACGCTGTCTCCCCCGCAGATCAACCTGCTGATCTTCATGAGGATTCTCAAGGTGATCCTGGCCAAGCTCCGCGCCAACCAGAAGGGCTACGCGGACTACAAGCTGCGGTGAGCCGGAGGGGAGGGTGGGGGCGGCCGGTCACGGGTCCTCCCTGGTCCTGCTCCTGGGTCCATGCCATCTCCACCTCCACCTCTACATCATTAAATGACCACCCTGAGGTTAACTAAGAGCTCGTCCCAGCTTGCACGTGTGCCCCCAGTACTCACTGCCGGAGGGGACCCCTTATGCTCTTTCAGGCTGGCCAAAGCCACGCTCACCCTCATC
Organism: Anarhynchus alexandrinus; assembly: GCA_008711295.1. NCBI lineage: Eukaryota > Metazoa > Chordata > Aves > Charadriiformes > Charadriidae > Anarhynchus > Anarhynchus alexandrinus. Next base: position 33,204 of record VUYV01000429.1, read on the forward strand.
CCCCTCTTTGGGATCCACGAGGTCGTCTTCATCTTTGCCACCGACGAGCAGACCACCGGCATCCTGCGCTACGTCAAGGTGTTCTTCACCCTCTTCCTCAACTCCTTCCAGGTGAGGTGGGAGGGTGATGTGTCCTCACTCTGCCCTGGGCATCACGGAGCCAGAATTAGGGGTCCCTCTTCCAGGTCCCTCTCCCCACAGTGCCCCAGTCTGCGGCTGGGCTCGGGGAGGGGGACACCAGCTCTCCCCCAGCCCTGTTGTTGAGTACGTGATGGTGCCTCCTGTGCCGTGGGTGCTCTCCAGGGCAGCAGTGGCAGGGAGACCTCAGCCCTAAAAGCAGCCTGGGGAGACATTATGCCCACCCCAGTCCCAGGAGAGGGGGTGGCGGTGGGGGCTCACTGCCCTGCTCTCCCTCCAGGGCTTCCTGGTGGCCGTGCTCTACTGCTTCGCCAATAAAGAGGTACGGACCCCTCTGCGGCTTCTCCTGCCCAGTGCTGGGCTGGTGGCTTTGTCATACTCCCCCCCTCTTGCCTTCCATGGTCTGTGGGGGGGGACACAGCCAGGGAAAAGCCCCTGCTCTCTCCCCCCACCATGGCAGGTGAAGTCGGAGATGAAGAAGAAGTGGCAGCTCTGGAAACTCGACCACCCAGCGCTCTGCTGCGCCCAGTGATGCGGTGACCGGCCCCGCCGAGCCAGAGGAGAGGAGCTGCTGGCCACCATGGCCCGGCTGGAGGGCAGGGAGCCACGGGGAAGCCGTGCTGCGGCAGCACCCGCCGGGGACGGTCAGGCTGGGACCGGCGTCTCGGCTGTGCTGCACCTGAGAACCATGGAACTGCTGGAGGGGACGTCCCCCCCGCTGCGGTCCGAGGCTCATCCCGGACATTGCTGCCCCCTCGGAAGAGCCTCACCTTGCCGGGGCTCAGTGAGCTGCGTGGGGAAGATGTTCCTGCTGCTTTCTGCTGCTGCCTGGACACCATCAGCTACCTCTGTTGGCATCTACCAGACACACTCACGGGAAACCATCTGCCCATCTGCACCAACCTGGGAACGAGGAGGGGACGAGCGTGGCTGGAGAGGGAGCCTGGCCAGTGCTGGCAGATGAGGGCAAGTGGCGGGGAACGGGAGACGCTGCCCCAATGAACAACCCCCTCCTTGTTGCACCCTGGGCCATGCCAGCACTGCTCGGACCTGGGCCACCACCTTCCTGCTCTCCTTGCCCTGAGCGAGGACCACCTCACCAACACCCCGAGATGTCATCCATCCCAGACTCATCCTGCATCCTCGTAGCGCAGTGCTGCTCCTCCAGCCGCGTGGAACCCCAGCTTTCCTCCTCTCCACGCTCCTCCCGCAGCAGGTCCCCCCTCCGCCGAGAGCAGAGCCACGGCAGCGGGCGCACACAACGCTCCCTGCTACGCTTGAGCACTTTTTGCCTGCTGTACTCGCCCCAGGCGCTCAGGGCAGCGCTGCTTCTCCTGCGGTGGCTGCGGGACTGAAGGACATCAGCTCGCCAGGAGAGCTGAGCCCGACCACCTCCCTCTTTGCAGCAGGGAGAGCTGTGAAGTCCCAGGCGGGAACCATTTTGCTGCCAAAAAGTTGGGTGTTTCTGGGCCCAGCTGTGCAACAGCTGGGGTTCAAGATGTTTGCTTTCACACACAGCTGCATGCATCTGGCTTACGGCTCCTTTCCCAGTGCTCTCCTGCAAGAGGCGAGAGCAGTGGCAGATGCCACCACCCCCCCAACCCCCTCGCTCTTACCTTCAGGACAGCCGTGCTGCCGCGTCCGTTGTTCCTACCGCGCGATGCTTTTGCCTTGCTAAAAAGGCCACTTGAAGAAGGAAAAAAAGCAGCTCTTGACTCTCCACTGGAGGCAAACGGTTCTCCATCTCCGGCCCCCTTCGCTCGCAGGCGGCGGGAGAGCCTCTCGCAGCTGCAGCGTCCCAAGGAGGGTCGCCTGGAGCACGGGAAGGACAGAGGCTGTGCCAGGCTCAGCTGCAGCTGGGGTCAAGGCTGGAGAGTCACGCAGGATCCATGTAACCCCCGTGAGGCCATTTTATACATTAACTCTCTTTTCAGATGTAAATAAACGTTTATTTTTCAGCAAGCGGCGCCACGCTGCTTCTGTCTGCTCAGCGGGAGGGACGCAGCGCTTGGGCACCGCGCTAAACGCAGCCATACGTGCGAAGGCAGCGACACGCACACGCTCCCGGCCATGGGGGTGTTAAACACATACCCGGAGCCCCTGGCTCGAGGTGGCACCGTGTTCCCCTCCCGAGGATTCCGTTACAGGTTACTTGAGGCCAGTAGCAAGATAAAATGCTTAACGTGATAGGGATAATACAAATAGAGATGCAAATCGCATCCCGGCCGCCCCGCACAGACCGAGGGGGCAGGCGGTTTCTCCGGGACAGGACTTGGGATTGCTGTCCGGGTTCTCCTCCGCTCTTCGCCGGGTGCTGTGGCCTCCAGCAGCCCAGCGCTGGTGTGGGGGGGCTGCTACGGGAGCTGATGCCACACCGCCTCAGGAGGAGATGGAAACTGGTCTCCCCCCTGAATCAATGCTCTGGAGTTTCAGAGTTGGGCAGAGAGAGAAAGCCCTGCTGGGCACTGGCCCACTGCTGGACTGAGAGGGTAGGGATACACAAGCACCTCTGCTCTGCTCTCCACCAGTCCAAACCCCGAGTCAGCTTAATTTATGTCGAGATACACCAAAAGCTTTAGTTTTGCCCAGAAAAAAAGATTTTTATCTTGCCCTATTTAAAACTTTTTGTGGTAGCTGCTCAGCAGTGTCCTCTTGACTGCCCGTCTCTGGTGACAAATCAGAGGTTGGCTGAAGGTTTAGAAGATCACTGTCACACCAACAGCTCACGCTGGTCTCAGACCAGAGCTGGACACACAATCACTACCAGCACACAACTCAACAAGGCCTAAATTAATTTCTGAATTAGCAAAGAGACAACTTTTGACGTACAACTGGGACCTTTAGGGGAGCAGAAGTGGCAGTCCCCAGCCAGGAAGGAGAGCGCTGAGCCCTCAGAGGAGCACACCCTTCGTTACCTGCGTGTGCTCCGGCGCTGCCTGACCGCAGGAATTCCCACAGCATGTACCCAGCAGCACTGCAAGGGCGTCCCCGCCGACAGGAGCCGGGCAGGACCGGGATGCCATGGATGAGGCAGCCCGAGACGCCCCAGTGTATAACCACCTGGGAGATGAAGCTGTACCTCTTCCCGATTGTCCTGAAATAAATCAGTGAGGTTATTCGTGATTCTACAGCTCCGGCTCCCTCCACAGAAACCCACACACCAGAAAGAGGTTTTTCAGGGCTTTTTTTATTATTTTATCCAAGTCAGCAAATACTATTTTATTCGGACAGCTTGCCTCAGGGTAGCACCAGACTCCCCGCCGCCTGCACAGCCGCCCTTTCAGCAACAAATGCTGTTTAACATCCTCCATTTAAGGGATTGCCTCCTCAAGGAAACACTATTCTATAAAATCCCCTCCCTGGCATCCCCCTCGGGCTACTCCAGCACCCCTTTAAACCTGTACATTGGGGCTCCTGCAGCACCTTTTCTGGGGGGCTCTCCTTTTCCTTCATACGTACACTGCTGCATCTCACCCACCCCTTTTCCCCAGTCCCCAAAGCACTGCAATCTACTGGATGTACCACCAACCCCCTCAAAAAAAACCATTTTTTTCCACCCCATGACCTAGCAAAGCCAGTTCCAAGCCTGTGTCATCTCTCCTTCCAGTCACCCACTTTCACAGAATCCCAGACTGGTGGGGTTGGAAGGGCCCTCTGGAGCTCCCCCAGTGCCACCCCCTGCCAGAGCAGGGGCACCTCCAGCAGTGGCACAGGATGGCGTCCAGGCGGGTTTGGAATGGCTCCAGAGGGGGAGACTCCCCCACCTCTCTGGGCAGCCTGTGCCACTGCTCTGCCACCCGCACAGGAGAGAAGTCCCTCCTCAGGTTCAGATGGAACTTCCTATGGTCACGTTTGTGCCCGTTCCCTCTTGTCCTGTCACTGGGCACCACTGAAGAAGACTGTTCCCATCCCCCTGGCACCCTCCCTTGAAGGATTTATCAGCATTGATAAGATCCCCCCTCAGTCTTCTCTTCTCCAGACTGAAAAGCCCCAAATCCCTCAGCCTTTCCTCATGAGAGATGCTCCAGTCCCCTCATCATCCCACAGAGCCTACCCAACTCTGAAGGCACTGCAGAGCCAGGGCTTCCCTTGCTCTCCAGATGCTCCCAGCCCCTTTCCCTTGGGTTTTGAATTCTTTTTTTGCTTCTGTGAAAGCTTTTGCCCTTTCCCCACAGAAATCTTGCCTTAAATTCAAGTGTGGGCTTCCGAGCGACACAGCACTGACAACCCTGTACTTGTGCAGCCAGAGACACCGCCAAGGCTGGGGAGAGGGCAGAGCAAACTGCCTTGGCGCTCCCCACCGTTCCTCCAGCAAAATAACTCTTCCCAGCCCAGCCTCAATCCTCTGAGAAGCTTTCAGGGATGCTCCATCTCACCAAAACTAATTTTTCAGGGTGAAATCTCCTGCAGCCTCATCCCATTCCTGCTGCACATCTGGTGCTAGCTGCCAGCGTGCGTACACCCACGTTATCTGCTAAAGGTGACAAAAAATAAGTGTGGCATGTGAAGTTTAAAAGTTAGACACGAGTAGAAAGCAGCGCCCCACAGCTGAGTGCGCTGCCAAGCACACACGAGCTGCCAGAGTGGGCCATACCGGCCCGGGTACCCCAGGACTGTCCCCCGGCAGCACAGACACCAGTTCAGTGGGACAGACAAACCTCTACCAAACACAGAGCAGCTTTCAACTCTGCCTAAACGGTCCCCAGCACCCGATCAGAAGGGGGGGGAACTAGCTCAAAGGATGGAGCCTGAGTGGATTTCTTTATTTGGGCATCTACAATCAAGGTCTAAAAAATGAAAATCAAAAGGAACACCCAATTTCTTCCCCTTCCTAAAGAGAACACCTCTTTTCCAGGCTCATCAAGGCCACTGCTCACAGACTTCAGGTTGTGTTGTTTGTGTTTTTCCCCCCGACAGGACTCGGCAGTACACAGGAACAGAGAGTCACTGGAAACCACTTTACATCAACGTAACTGCCACCAGAGCCCCTGTGGCTGCTCGCCCAGCTCCAAGAGATGGAGCAGTCTCTCCGGGGAGGCAGCCTCATCTTGCCCCACATGTCTGCCCTTTGAAAAGACCCACGCCACCAACACAAGAATGCCTCAGCAGAACTATTTCCAACCACTAAAGCCCGAAAACCAAAGGCAGGCAGTGATTGAGCACCAAAGCTTTGCACTGCAGTTACATTTGGGCTGTGATTTCTTTTGCCCATCTCCCATGCGGGGCTGATGTATCCCTCGGTTCTGGTTCTGCCCAACTCGGCACTCTGCCGCCTGCCAGAGGCACAGGAGACCAAACAGTCTCGAGCTGTTCCTTCTCTCTCATCTCCTTCCAGGGGAACATCTGCCTCGCAACCACTGTCAGCGTCGGGATCTTGGCACTGACAATCCAGACAGAGCCTCTGCCATAAAGCATTTGCCACAAAACCCAAAGTTCTTTGGGAGTGAATAACACGATCACAAACAAGCCCCGAGGGGGGCAAGCAGCTGAAGGGAACCAGGGTGGGCTGGCTGGAGGGAGAGGTTTTGAAGCCCAGATTTGGGGTGGCAGTAGGGCAGACATTCCTGCTAGAGATTTGGGCTGCGTGAGTTTCGCTGCAGCCCGATAAGCCAAACATTATAAACTCCACTCACTTTGCCCATTGGCGGCAAACCTGCCTTCCTTATCGCCTCCGATATATTTTCGGGGTCAGCTCCTGAGCAATCCGCACAGCACAGAAGGGGCCAGGGCAAGTGTCAGAGGTCTTGGGGAAGATAGGATGTGAAAAAGGATAATTGATTGCTGTGGGTAACTGGCAGCTTTTTAACACCGCACAGCCCTGAATGACAAGGGCTGCAGGAAGCTTAAGGCAGATAAGCCTTTTGGGCTCGGTGCTTCTCCTCCTTAACCTAACCTTTTGGTATGAACAACAATGATCCCGGGAACCCAGAAAACAGTCAGGCTCAAAGAGCTGCCGGGTTGTCGTCTTCTGCTGTCCCTCGTTCTCCCAGGCACGTTCTCCGATGGCCGAGACCTTCTTCCACGCATCCACCAGCTGCTGCGGCACTCTCAGCAGAGCTGCGGTGCTGCCAGCACGGCCCTCGCGCTCATTCTCCCAGGCACACTCAGCTTCCGGGTGGAACAGTCACCCGACGTCAGTATTCTTGCAGCCACCAGAAAAAAAAAAAAAATAATAAAGAGGACAGTCACCCTTTCAGTGGGGCAGAGGGACAAGGGGACTAAGAATTTTCCAAAGGGAAAACCAACCAGAGGGCACAGAAGGACTAGAGCCTCAGTGAGCGAGCACTGGGCACAAGCAGCAGCTGGCCGGTACTTGCTGGGAGGAACGATGTCCCCCCTGAATGTCACAGCCCTGTGGCTGTCATTAGCTCCCACTCACCCTCCTGCTTCGTTACGGCTCTAGCCAGCTCTGCCCGCTCTGCCCCGGGGCTTGGAGCCTTTGGAGGTTTTGAGTCACAGTTTGCAGAGCTTTTCCTGAGGACAAACCAAAAGGAAAATATCAGTGTTAGCAACAGGCCAGCAAGCGGTAAAGACCGCAGTCTGCATTGAGCCTCTGCTTTCCTGCCTCCATGCTGCCTTCTCCCCTGCAGCTGGAAACAGGAGCGTCTCTACTCTCTGACTGCCTGTTGCTGGGAGAAGCTCCTGTCATCAGGAGACCAGGACAGAGGCTTTGGGAACCACTTCACAACCAGCTCTGACCACTGAGCAGGAGAGATGCAGGGAGGGCACGTACCCCCTGCTCTCAGCCTGGACCTGGCAGCAGAGGATGAGGCAGAGCCCAGGATCTGGAGTGAGATTTAGCGCAAGAAAACGCTGCACCAACTTCAGAGCCTGGAGACTTCCTTGAATGAGGGGGGGGAATTGTTCAGTCCCTCCAACCTACCACTGCCAAATCATCAAAAACCTGCCCAGCCATACCTCCCCTCCAGCACAACAGCCACTTCGTGGCCAGCGTCCCCCCCACCTTACCCATTTCTCCCACACACTCCTCTAGGACAGCTGACAGCTCGGGCAAGCTCAGAGACTTCAAGGAAGGCGGCCATCCTTCCAGCACTGCAAGAAAGAGGAACCACACATTTCATCAATCTGCACATTCGCTGTGACAGAGCGGAGACAAGGGTTTGGTGTTGCTGTGAAGCATCCACAGCCAAAGCGGCTCCACTTAGGGGTTTTGAGTCACGAGGGAAGAGAGCTGCAACTGCCTGTGACAAACTGAGGGGGTTTTCTGGCAATTCTACCACTTAGGAACTTTTTTTTTTATAGTGGCTGGGTCATATATTAAGAGAATCTCAAAGAGATTAAGTGTAGTGGATAGAAATCCACAGGATCTCTTCCTTGTCTCACTTTTCAAACACGAGCAGCAAAGAGCATGTCTCTGGAAGAGCGTCACGGGCAGCAGGATCATTTGCTAACTCCTCACGGTAAGGAGCCGGTGGACCAAACCTGCCCAGCCACATACAGCCATTTGCCCCACGGACCAACCAGCACGATCCCCCAGACTGGGTTAGGGAACCAGCCACGGCTTCCGATTGAGACTTTGCTCTAGCGCGCAGCGCGGTAACACACCCGGAGCGCCCACGCGCTGCAGCGTAGGAAGGCAAAGCCACAGGCCTGCAAAGCAGGGCTGCCGCTGGGTGCCTGTGCTGCAGCTTTGCATTTTCTAACCACAAACACCCGCCAGACCCCAAAACTTCCCACTTGATGAGAATAAAAGCCGCTGAGAAACTCTGCTGCAGTTAAGTCCAAATGCCTCGAGTGCTTTAAATGCTTTCCCTCCGCACAAATTTTGATGTTGAATTTAAGAGTTGGGCTGCTCATCTGTTTCCAAATCACTTTTAACTTCATCCTTTCAGCGATGGAAGAGAAGCACGTGGCTTGCTCTGGGGTCTCCCGCTGTTTACCCACCCCCTGCACCCGTTTGTGTGGTTTGATAAGCTCTTCCTCACCCGGACGCTCACCAGGCCGCCTGCTCTCGCCGGTTCCCGGCTGCACCTTTGTGTCCAGCACTCTGCTGACGGCCACCTGCTCTTGGGTTAGCCGGGAGGACAGCTCTGCTTGACAGGATCTGCCAAACAAGACAAAGCCCATCAGAAGTGCACAGGGGCACTTCTTGGAACAACACGCCGATCTGTGCACTCCTACATCCTGCAAGTACCTGCTTGGGGTGCCGAGGGACCGCATCTAACGCCCTGGGTTACAAACTGCTCCTTGTTCCTTCCCAGGAAGAGGAAGACGTGCCCCAGACAAAGCTCAGGGCGCTCTCCACTGTGCCCCATCTCCACAGCAATCTCTGCCCCTGTCCACAGAGGAGCTGCGGGGGGAGAAGAGAAGGAGGGGGCGGGGTGAGCAGGAGGAAGCCCAAGCCAGGGGCTGTGCCTGGTTTATACCAGAATCAAGCCTGATCCAAGGTTTCTAACGGGCAAATGAAGCTCCCTCAGGACAGGCATCAGGTTAAAGCAAGAGAGGCACACAAAGTTCTCTGGCTAACATAATCACACCATCAGTTCCAACAGCATATCCTCAGAGCATGGCAGGGCCCTTCTACCAGACAGCCTCAGCTCCTCAGTCAGGGGGGAAAGAAGAGTTCTCTGCCCCTCGCAGCTGGCAGTATTGCTCAGCCGTCCTTCTGGAAGCCAATCCCAGTTCACCCTGCCTTGGTAGTGAGCGGGCCAGGAACTATAGCAGTAGCATTAATGCCACCTTCAAGGATGTGTCTGTTATCAGTGGACATAACAGGGCTCGTGAGAGGAGCCCAACTGGGGCAGGGAGAAAAGCACCACAAAGGCACCAAAAGATATATTAGGAGGTGGAGGAAGACTGAACTCAAAGGCAGCGGTGTGAATGAAAAGGGCAGGTTTTTCTGTGGGGTGTCAGAGTTGCAAGAAAAGTATTCTTCACTAGTCAGGGCAAGACATTGCAAGTCCTTTGATATGGTTTGGAAGTTAGGAACTCTTTCCTGCATTCACCCCATCACCAAGTCATACCCACGTAAGCACAAACAAAGCACTTAGCCTTTTGGTTCCAAAGGAGCTGAGGGCCTTCACCTTCTACTTGAAACAGGAGCACTCAGCATCTTTGAAAAGTCAAGCCATTTACAGCTCATGCATCTGATTAAGGCTTCACATCTGCTCACGTGGCTGCGGCTTTCCACTAGAAAAAGTCAGGCAGGACCCAAAATGGGTTCAGATGCCTGGGGAGCAATCCTGCCTCGCCCTAAGCATCACCTCTAAGGCTGCCAATATGACCTCTGATCTCTGTACGGCCCAAATTCCATTTCCCAGTAGCCTCAGTGCCATTTCCTGGGAATGACTTACTTGATCTGATCCAGCAGGACTCCAGCATCCTTGGTAATGGCCTGCACCTCTCTGAGCTGGCACTGGAGAGCATTCCAGGTCTCATCCCGCTCCATCAAACAGCTCTCAGCCACCGCACGTAGCTTCTGCTCCTGGCATACCTGGCCCTTCATCACCTCCACCTCTTCACACCTCTACAGCAGAGCAGAACAGAGGATTAGGCTGGGAGTACTGTACGTCACTCTCGTATGTGTCTGCTCTGACACATCCCTGAGTCCCGGCCATTTTAATGGCTTAGGCAGTCACAGGGTTCCTGCAAAAGTGTGCCCAACCCAGTGGGAAAGGAAGCTGGATAAGGCTTGTACACAGAATACAGTTTCTCTCCACACCAAGACCAGCCCCATGGTTACAATTCCCCCTTCCTCTCCATTTGCAAAGATACTCAGTAGGCCTAATTTCCTAAATCAACAGAAGCCTGTTCATTAATGGCTGCACAACTACACCATAAAAGTGACACTACTGAAAAAGAATAGGTGTTCAATTCCTCCCACTCACTGTTTTAGTTCTCAGGTGGATGGGAAACAGAGACATAGGAGATTCACAAGCAAGCAGATGGTGATGAGTGGATAAGCTGCAGTTACGGTGTTACCTGATCTACTTGACACCAAGTGTGTCCACTGAAAGTTATGTCTTTTCCTTTACCCCAGGACAATTAGAGGCACGACATAAAAATATGCTACCTATCACTTACTGCAGTGCGATACGGCATTGAGCAGCTCGTGGCAGACTTCTTACCTTGTGCAGCTGAATGGCCAATTCCTGCATCTCAGCCTCCAGCCGATCTGCGTAGGCCAGCTCCAGGGCGTCACTGGGCGGCCGAGCGTTGCTGTGCCATCGGGCAATGGCAGAAGTCATCTTCCTCTTGGGACCAAACAGCCTGGTGGGAGAAGAGCAAGTTGTCAGGGACCAAACACTGCACCACGTGTCCCCATTCCCAATGGGATGCCACGAGGACCTCTGCAGTTTCCTGGTTCCTCCAAGGCACCTCCAAAAAACCAGGAGCCTGTTGCAGCCAAGAACTAGAGGATATCTATACTGTGTGGGAGACGGCCAGAACAGAAAAGCACTCACTAGCTAAAAACTTTCCTGACCAGGTAGTGCACATGGTTTGTAAGGGGAAAGATAAAAACTACATTACAGACACTCACGTGATGCCTATTTCCTTCAGATCACTCTCTGTGAGGGTGAGGAAGATCCGGAGGTCAACATCTTGCTCCTCAAACACTTGCAGATACTTCAGGCACCCAATCTGCTCAAGGAACGTTGCCAGGTCCTGCAGCCCATCCAGAACAAACTTATTTATACCCTCACAAACAAAAGCATTGCCATGCCTCTTCATCATAAACATCCGTTTCCTCATGTTGCTGTTATGCCTTCCTGGGTTCTAGCAGCAATCATGACTTCCCCCAGTTAACTGCCCTTCTTCAGAGTCACACAACACAACAGGACTGGCTTGTCTGCTGCAGCCATTGCCTCTCGTAATAAACGCAGAGCAGACAGACGCCACAACATCTACCCTAGCCCCCACCACAGACACCTTCAGTAGCACACCCACAGGCCCGAGGGTCTAGAATACCCCTCCAAGCAACAGCAACACCTAAACAGACAGTTCTTTGAACAAGAAATTTCTGTTTCACAAGTATTTAAGTTTGGGCAGAGGTTTGTAATCAAGGGTGTTTTGGTGACAAATTCCCTTTTGTCTGAGAAGGCCAAGAAAGCAGCTTAGGTAACCCTGGAAAGGCCTCCCAAGCTTGATACGGTGACGTGGTCTGCATTACTTCCGAGACAGCTTTCTGTGCCTACTTACCTGGGGCCCTGTATAGGCAGGGGGCTCAGGAAGGATTAGGTGCTGACTAGAGCCCCCAGCTTTCCCTGGGCAGTGGGTCCACTGGCTATCACTGTTGCTGTAGCGATTCTTGATCTTGAAGCTCTTGGCTTGTTTCCGACTAGGAGGACTGTTTGCATGGTCAGAATCCTGAAAAAGAAGGAAAAAACACCCCACAAAATGCAAAGGTCAAGGATGATCACGCAAAGATGGCAGGAGCACTACAGCTAACAAGCGCAGACTCCAAGCCTCAAGCTCTAAATCCAGGTAGGTGCCCACAAACACAGGCAAAGACTAACAAAGCCCTTATTAGGACGGGCTGAGTCAAGTCACTCCCAAGATGGCAGCTTGGTACCACAGAATGGTATCAGGCTCTTGCAATCCCAGCTTAGGAAGCAACATGCCAGAGCAAGCCAGAGCAAAGAGCAAGGCTGAATCCTCCCTGAACCAATACAATGCACTGAGATTCCATCTGTTAGAAGCTCCTCAAGATAGAGGACTTTTGGTCACATTCAGCTATATCACCCTTGTGTAGATGAGCTGTGACTGAAACCATTGAGTAACCTCCAACCTCCTCCCCTTTCCGTACTTCAGGAATGCCAATACAGCACTGCTGAGCTTCTCTAAATCTTACTATACTGCCTGCTATCACACCAAGCTCAAGGACTGACCCAGCTCTAGCAAGTCACATCCTTTCTTGACCACCACCTAGCTAGAAGTCTACAAAGAGTTTAGAAGCTGGAGAGAACTTAAAAATGACTGACTAGCCATCAACAACCTGTTCTAGAGTGAGTGTACTCAGAGTTGGCTACTAGCTGGAGATCAAACAGGCCAACCCACAACCTTCAAACATGGAAATTGATTTTCTTGTCCCTGTAATACTGCTTTCCTCACCCAACCTGGTACTACAGCCTCCTGTGGAGGTAGAGTCATAGCAGGCTGTGGAAGGGAAGCACTGGCCATGCTGAAGGCAGATAAAGGAAAATTGAAAACCCAACCTCATTGCTTTCCAAGGAGCCTTCACTGCTGACCCCCAGGGCTTTGATCAAGCATTCACTGCTGCTGCTGCTGCTCCTGACAGTTGCTAAGTTGTTGGTGAAGAAAACATTATCCTCTGGAAAGGAATACAGAAAAGTTTGAGGTTCAGCTTCCTTACATTCAATGCTGGTTTTGCTACACAATTACCAGCAAAACCTGCTGGAGGTATAAAGCAAGGAGAAACCCAGAGCAAGGCTTCATATGCAGCACTCATGACATAAGACGATTCTGAGACAGAAACACCATGTGTCTGATCCCATGCACTAATCTTTCTCCAAGTCTGTTTAGTACCACAGAGAGCAGGAAGGCTGTGTGTGTTTCTGTGAGGTTCTCAGTTATGGGGTGGCAAAGCGGGTTAATTACTACCAAGCCTGCACTCCCATTAGTGAAGTTCAGGAAAGGCCTTTCCTTGAGCCCAGAGCCAATGCAGAGCCACATTATCCTTTATTCATTTAGGAACTGCCCATAGATCCTTCCTTTGTGCTGCTTCACAGAATGGTGAGGCCGGAAGGGACTTCTGGAAGTCATCTCGTCCAAACCCCTGCTCAAGCAGGGCCACCTACACCAGGTTGCCCAGGACCATGTCCAAGGATGGAGACTCCACAACCTCTGACACCCTGCCTCAGTGTGCAGTCCCCCTCAGAGTGGAAAAAATAAACCAGAACACACCACAAACCCCCAAACCAGCACTTCCTTACGCTCAGAGGGAACCTCCTGTCTTTTGGTTTGTGCCCATTGCCTCTTGTCCTGTCACCGGACACAACTGAAAACAGCCCTGCTCCACCTTCTTTACACCCTCCCTTCAGATTATTTGTACAAATTGATGAGTTCCCCACTAAGCTTTCTCTTCTGTAGGCTAAACCACCCCAGCTCTCTCAGCCTTTCCGCATGAGAGATACTCCAATCCTCAACATTTTAGTGGGAAAGGAATGTGAAAGCCAAAGGGTTGGTCTCACATCCAGGTGCACACTGCAAGCCAGACTACTTTCCGAGACAGTGACTTACCCCTGCTGCTGCTGCTCTCCACATCCTGCTCATTAATTGGAGAGGTAACGTCCCGGTTCCGGATATCATCTGCTTCACAGCTGCCATCATCATTGAAGGTAACATAGCCCTGAGGAGGGACCTGCTCTGTGTGCAAGAGGAAGGGAGAACCAATAAAGATTAGGATGCAAGTTACCAGAGAGGCTCCAGCAGGAAAAACAACCACTCGGGGATTTGAAAATAATCGAAAGGAGAGACTTGCCTTCTCAACTAGCAGGCTCCATTCTAAAAAGCACACAGAAAAACTGCAATACATATGCCTACAGCCTCCCTCACACAAACGCACATCAGCTTTACTTGATTGGTTGCATTGAAAAAACTCAAAGGAAACAGCTTCATAGCAGAGATGCACCTTAAATAGCAGCTTTCAGCATTTCCTCTTCTCTTCATACCCAAGCTCTCAAAGGGGAAAACCATCTGCTTAAGAGAGCAAGGTGCCACCTATGTCCCATCGGCAGACAAGCATACCCTGTAAAAACCAACCCCTCCGCATCTGTTTTAAAACACTAGTAGCATCCTGCTACCAGTTCAGAAGCTGACAGTATCATTGTGATACAGCCACTGCCCATGGCATAGTATGCGTCTGTATTAAGAGAAGGAACTGAACTTTGAACATGCTTTTAAGTCCACATTCTTGGCTATTCTAGACAACTAGGTAATCAGCCTGTGAAATACTTGTGGCTATGACGCACGCAAAAAACCAAAACTCATAACCCTGCATCTAGTGGTTGATGTCTGAACTGAGATGATCCTTCTCTATTGCAAAGGTTTTCTAATCTCATTTTCAGTAGTATTTCAAGCATCAGGAAAAACAAAACTGAGAGGTCTAGGAGCACCGAGATCACTCTCATGATCAATGATTTCTTGGCCTGTGTAACCACTTCCTCTGCCATCAGCTCGAGAAGGGTTCTCAAACTTTTGAGCCTACCTCAAAAAGGGAAGCTGGACTGTTCTCAAGAGTCAGGGGAACAGTAATTGAGGTAAGAGCAGTGTTTGTTCCACAGAAATGTTCCACTCATCAATAACCAGCCCTGACAAGAGAGTTCAAAGGGGTTTCTTTTTAAACCAGAGATTGGATAGCTTTGTACGATGGTGTTCGCTACCTTTGTTTCTGTACAAGCCACACATGAATCCCAAATCAAAAGTAAAAAAATGTTGGCACAGAAATGGCTGCAAAGCATTTGAGGGACTTCAAAGGACTCTCAATTATGCTTCTAACTATTCTCACCAAAGCGTGACTGCTTCTTTCCCCCGATTCCAACTGCTGTTATCTTAGCCAAAGCCTGGGGCCCATCATGGATGCTGGGACCTTTGGTTCTACGAACAGGTCTCTGTCTCTGGGGAGCAGAACATGATTCATCTGAGGAACTCAGCTCTTCATATTTTCCTGTAGTTCAAACAAAGATTGTTAGCAGCATAGGAATTCATTTACCTACTTTATTTGCTACTGGTCCTATAAATGCAGTGGAAAATAAAATGGAACTGTTAAATGAGGGAGGGTGTAGCAGTTTAAATAGGCCAGAAAGGGCCAGTAGACAAAAAAAAACCAAAACAACGTTCAATCCATGCCTCTTCCATCTGCAGAAATGCTGGAATTTCCAGGACAGACCAGCTCATACTACCCCATACACATAGTAACATACTTTCAAAATATCAAGCACCTCTTCAGGTTCTGTCTTAAAATGAAGAAGCTCACACATCTGTTACCTGGACCCCTGCAGAAGACCTTGGGCACTGGGGCTGCATGCAAATCTATCAGCCCCACAATCTTCGTATGTCCATACTTCATGGCCAGTGTCCGTGCTGTGGCCCCAGTGTTATCTCTGACATCTGCCTTCACTCCCTATAGAGAAAAAAAAATGTTTAAAATGTACAGGGCAGAGGGCGCTATACACAAAAATTCAAGGGAGCCAAAGAATCATCTTCGTTCCTCCAAGCCCATCAGAAATTGAGTCTCACCTTTGATAGACAGTTCAAGCTCTGCTAACACCTTGTTGCCTTTCTAGTTATCCACAGGATCTCCAATCCCTGAATGCCAAGTAGCCCAGGTACATGGCTCTTGTGCATTGCCACGGGGAACTAGTTTGTTTTATCTGAAAAATGTTTTGTGTTGCTGCCTCCTTCTGGAAGTAAGCTGGACCAGTTAAATGGGATATTAAAACCGACTTGTTTAAGAGACATGCACGCTCATAGCTTTTGGAGGCAGAAGATGCCCCCTAGCCCAAGCATGCAAGCCTGTAAATAATATGGAGATAACTGCACTGTTTTCTAATTCAGTCATTATTCAGTTAAATCTGGTCAGTTAGACCTCACTCCTGTTCATGCAAGGCCAGTGTAAAATCAGAGTACTAGCCTTCAGAAAGGAGACACTTTGAGAACAGACCTGGAAGTCTGGGACTTCAGAGGTGACTGTCATTAAGGATCAAACACAAGACTGCAAGAAATCTGCAGTCAAATTTGTGGTTCTTCCTCTCTAACAGCTGGAACCACAGAGTTTCAGCTTTACAGAGACCTGTCTAGACACTTACATGATTGAGAAGGTACTGAACAATTATCTCATGGCCAGAAGCAGCTGCTTCCATCAGAGGCGTATATCCATACACAGGCTCCCTAGAGAGAGAACAAACACGCACACACGGACTAGAATAATCAAAGCTGAAATATGCTGCAGTCTTTGCCATAGCCTAATAGGGCATTTCTAGCCTCTACCCTCGGCTGTTTACAAACTGTATCATGTATTGGCTGTTCCACTGCACTCTGGTCTATCTCCATAAAACTCCCAGCGGAGATTCAGTAAGCGTTACTCTATTGGCTGGTTATTCTTCCAGTTGTAGATTTGCCTTTCAGTAGCAAAATCAGTTTTGCAGGAGCTAACAAAGCAAGAACCTCTTGTTGACCTCAGGCAATTCAATATGCATAAACGTACAGGCAGTTCCCAAGGCAGGGGAATGCACTGACCACTTCAGAAAAAACAAACTGAACTCCAAGTACACAGAAAATTCAATAGAAAGACTTGTGAAGTGCACTTGAGTTCAGAAGGTGTTACGCCTGTTTGCTTTCAGAGTTTAGCCCATAATTAAACAAGCAGTAAATCTAATTTCTCTTGATCCTAGTTAAATTAACAGTGACAACACAGGCAGACTTCACTGTTCAGTTTGCAGGTCACCTGCCCTTGTGTTAGCTAGTAGAGGGTGCCACACTTCCTAAGGTACAGGAGGAAAGACAACAGCAGGCGTCTTCTCCCTGTCCGTGTTTGAACCCATTCATAAGCCAACTGCTGCTTCTGCATCTGAAATATATTTTGAGAAACGAAATGACAGATTCCTCCTTACTTGCAGTTGGCATTTGCCCCATTGTCCAGTAAGAACTTGACCATCTGCTGATGTCCGGCACTGGTGCAGTGAAATAAGGCAGTCCAACCATGAATATCCTTCATCTCCAGCTCTGCGCCTTGCTTCAAGAGAACAGAGAATGTTCTTTACTGCACCCCCTCTGCCGGGTCGCTTAGCCACTGCCCCTCTGCACTGTGACACCGAGAGAGTTTAAATCCCTGTCAGTAAGCTGAACTTGCAACAGAACATAAATTGCACACTTTGGTTGCAACTGATGGAGAATCCTACACTGTGTATTTAAACCACGCGCTGCGGCTTTACCTATTTATTATGGGATACACACCTGTAGAAGAAAGTAAGCAACACTTTCATTTCCACAGCTGGAGGCCAGCATGAGCGGCGTCTGCCCTTCTGGTGTTGGGATGTTCACATTCACTCCCGCTTCCAGCAGCAGGTGCACAATGGTGTCGTGGCCAATGTAGGAGGCGTACATCAGTGGAGTCCAGCCACCACAATTCCTCTTATTTAAATCCAGATCTCCACTAAACAGAGAAAAGAATTCAGCTGAACTGCTGTCCTGGAGCTGTAGATCACAGAAGGCTGAACAAAGTTCTAGCCCTGAAGCCTGCATGGGACTTCCTACTAGCTCCAGCACAACTTCCACCAAATCACTAAGGAGATAGTTTTTTTAATCAGCAGATTTGCTCCTTGAAACTTTGTGCCCAAGAACCCTTTGGGAGTTCCAGTGATATGCCCCCATTGCAATGATAGACCGACCTGTACGGCAGCCAGTGAAAAACCGTAACTGGCAGAGAGTAACCACAGACATGTGCCCTCCCCATCTCCTCCTTACCGCTGAATACACTCCTGCACCACTTCATACTGCCCGACGGAGGAGGCCGTATGCAAGTCCAGGGGAACGTCCAGCTCTTCCCGACAGATCATCTGACCGACCCCATGCCACATGGAAAGACTGCGGCTCAGCAGCTCCGACTCACTGGCTTCATCACTCAGCTCCGACATCCCCCCTGAGCAACCAAAGCAAAGCAGAACATTTAACTGCTGATCTCCATTTTCTACAGAACATGGCATCACTTGGTGGTGCTACAGCTCCAAGGTGCCACGGGCTTGGAAGGTGAGGTCATCTCAGAGGTATAGCATTTCAAATTCCTACCTCTACTTTGATTGCCTTCTTAGCCTGAAGCAATAAGACTTGATGAGGAGTTTTTGCTGGCAGTTCTTTCTCGCTGCAGTAGACTCTGGGATTTGAATACACTGGAAAAATAAAACCCAGTAATGCTAAAAAAACATCTTTCAAATCTCATTTTAAGACTTCAGAAGCACTGGCTTTATTTCCTCCCCTTCTAATCAGAATAGGCCTAAGGCAGCTTTGGATACCCCCATCAAGAGAAGACTAAATGCCTATTTAAGTGCTGATGGCATGCTCAGTGTTATCCAAAAGGATGTAATTCTTGGTCTGTATGTTTTATAATTCAGAAAGAGAATTAAGAATTCATGTGTCAGATGTTCCTGGTCTTTGTCCTTATCTGTCTTACATTACAGGATGGTCCTGCCTCAATTAAGACACAGTCATTAATAATGACAACTGTCCACTGCTCTCAAAAGTAGTTAATATCACCTGAATAAGTTGCACACTTCATCATGTCGTCAGGGTGTAAGTAGATAATTTCTACCATTTATTGTTTCAGCACTTCAGAAGCAGCCCAGTCCTGTCTCTGTGAATCCTAGAAATTGCTGAAACACCTCGAGCAGCCATGCACCTGCCCATTCATTATCTGAGCATGTCCGCCATCCTGCAGACAGTAACTTAATTACAAAGCTAGTACAGTTTCACAATTGCCTGAAAGGTTTATTTCCCATCCCTAGCCTTAGGGAGCAATTGCATATTAATCATTTTAACCACTCACAGGAGAGTGTTCTTGTTTAGCACTTCATAAAAAAGCTGCTCGACACAGCTGCATCTATCATCCAAGGTCTTCAGCTGCAGTTTCAGGCTACATCCACGTGAATCCAACAGGAAGCACATTCCCCTGCCTGTCGTCTCCCCACCCCTCATACAGCCCTTCTGGGGTTTGCCTGGTCCCGCTACATATTATGTTGGGCAGCTAAGCCAACATAAAGTATTCTTCCTTTTTCCTGATAATTTCTTGCCAGTTTAAGTCCTCAGACTGATTGATTCTGGGGTCATGCAAATGCCAAATTTGGCATTGGTGAAGGATCGTGATTCTTCCCCTCTACTCTGCCCTGGTGAGACCCCACCTGCAGTGCTGCGTCCAGCTCTGGAGCCCACAACATAGGAAAGACATGGACCTGTTGGAGCAGGGCCAGAGGTGGCCACAAAGATGCTCCAAGGGCTGGAGGACCTCTCCTATGAGAACAGGCTGAGAGAGTTGGGGTTGTTCAGCCTGTTGAAGAGAAGGCTCTGGGGAGACCTTGTAGCAGCCTTCCAGTACCTAAAGGGGCTACAGAAGAGCTGGGGAAGGACTTCTTACAAGGGCATGTAGTGATAGGATGAGGGATAATGGCCTCAAACTGGAAAAAAAGTAGCTTTAGATTAGATATTAGGAAGAAATTTTTCACTTTGAGGGCGGTGAGGCACTGCAACAGGTTGCCCAGAGAAGCTGTGGCTGCCCCATCCCTGGAAGTGTTCAAGGCCAGGTTGGATGGGGCTTGGAGCAACCTGGGCTGGTGAGAGGTGTCCCTGCCCAGGGCAGGGGGGTGGGAACTGGATGATCTTTAAGGTCCCTTCCAACCTAAACCATTCTATGATTCTATGAAAAATAAGAGAGCAGGAACAAGCTTTTCAGCAGCAGTTGCTCTCTAGATTGCCCCAGCTGTAACATTTCAAAACCATACTTATATTTTCTGAAGAATGGAGAGTCTTTGTGTTGCAAGCACCAGCCCCTTTTCTTACAGCATACGCAAAACACCTTTAATTCCTACCTCTTCACTCCCCATGTGGATCCTTTCTCCCACACCTTGCTTTTTTTCCCCTCCTTCTTCTTCAGTGTGTTAAGACTACAAAAGCACCATCCATTCTGCCTAATCAGCATGTGCTGGTAATAAATGATTCCTTTCTTAAGATATCTGCACAAGCACCTATTTTACCTAATAGTAGCAATTTGTATTACACTGGAAACACAGAGGCCTCAGGCAACAATATGCAGGGCTGAACACAAATGAAAGACCTGAACACCTCACAATCAAAACACAAGGAGATAAGTGGACTTAAGTGGATCATAAGGGGGAAAAGTAGGAGCGTTCCTCACTATAACAGATTAAAGCTGCCCCTGGAAGGCAAAAACGCACATTCACAGTTAGTTAAAGGAGGTAAAATCCAGGACAGTTTGTAGAAACACATTCAGATGAAAGCAAAGCTCATTGTTCTCTCTGCAGACCACCTTGTTAATTGGATACATTAACTATAAAACCCCACAGATGTTAGGTCTTTGTCAGAATCAGCCCCACATCAGGTACTAGTTACCAACACAACTCTGGCAGGCTGATCCACAGTCAACAGGGCAATACTGGCAGGACAGAAAGGTTATGCTTCACTCCAGAACATTGAAGACCCTCAGCCTCATTCCTACCACCTCCACTGTGCTCTAACTGCCTATGTCTTTGCTTTTTTTTATTCTGAGATTTCACCCCAATCTGAACTGGAGCACGATGTCAGCTGTGCAAGCACCTGAGAAAATACAGGGGACAGCTGAGCAGAATCTACAGGAGAACAACAAAAGTGATCAGAGCCCTAAGGATTGAAATGAGAAGACTGGGTGAAATGAAATCAGGGTTGTCTGGACTAAAGAGGAGATGCCTGGAGGGGATACATGATAGCAGCCTTCAAATAGATAAATGGTTGCTGCAGAGAGGAGAGAAATAATGCGTTCCTTGTGGCCACGGTCAATATGACAGGCTTAAGTTGTAGCATGGAAGACTTTGGTTAAAGACCACAAAAATCCTTGTAAAATAAAAGCCAAAAGCACCAGGATGGATTAGCAGCAGAGGTTTGGTTGCTAAGAATAAGCTAGACAAACACCTCCTGAACATTTACAGGCTGTTCTTGCTTTTGGGCACAGCAATTAAGTTAACATTTGTTAGAGACCTTGCCCAGCCCCACGAGGCTGTGGTTATTAATTATATTTAATACATCTACACCTAGCTATTTATCAGGATCAGAACTCTACAGTGCTGAGACTCAAGAGCAGGTAGGAAACACCACACTGTCCTGGATTCACAGTTTGCTGCCCGAGAAGATGAGAAAACCAGAAGGCAGAAAAAAAGAAACATACCATAAAAACTTAGTATGAAAACTACAGCAAAAAGCACCCTAGTAAGTCTTTATGGAGGATAAACCAAATGAACAAATGACAGTAAATGAAAGAGTGGCGGAAGAGCTGTACTAAAATAAATTGGAGGCAATTTGAGAAGCAACTGAGGCAACCAGTCCCCAACAGAACAAACCCAACACTGCTCATTAATCACCACTCATCAGGCACCATTAAGCTGCACTGGTTCTGCTAATTTCATTCTCTCACATCCTCTTCCACAAGCACAGGTAACATCCACACAGATCCTTCTGTCCCAAAGGACACAAGACGCCCAAGACAGCACAAGTGTGGAGGTTGTTGGAGTTTCCAGCTAAGCCATCAAGCTGATAACAGGCTTCACTTCTGCTCCTGACTTAGTTCTATCTCCACTAAATTCAGGAACAAGCTACTGGAAAAAATAAGAAGCCTTATTGCATCCTTGTATAGGTACAAATAGTTGTTACCAGCTCAGTTGCAACAACAAGCATTCCCAGAGCCAGAACATCTCATCATAGAATTATCTAGGTAGGAAGGGTCCCTTTAAGACCATCAAGTCCAACCATCAATCTAACCTTGCCAAACCCACCACTAAACCACGTCTGTCTACCCATCTTTTAAATACTTTCAGGGATAGTGATTGCATCACTTCCCTGGGCAGCCTGTTCCAGTGCTTAACAACACTTTTGGTGAAGAATTATTTCCCAGTATCTAATCTAAACCTCCCCTGGCACAACTTGAGGCCATTTCCATGTCCTATTGCTTGTTACTTGGGAGAAGAGACTGACACCCCCCCCACTACACCCTCCTTTCAGGTAGTTGTAGAGAGCGATAAGGTCTCCCCTCAGCCTCCTTTTCTCCAGNCCCCCCCCTTGCTACAACCTCCTTTTCATCTTTGCACTACTGTTGCCTGCTGACTGACCAGAGCTAGGTACACACGTTACAGCTATAGGAACCGCATAAGGTTTCACAGGATATTGTGGTGTGCGAGAGAAGGCACTCCTGCAGCATGAGCTCCAGCTGAGGACCCACAACACCTAGATTCAATCCTACGCATGCCTGTTAAAAAGACACCAAGCTCTTCACCTGTACCACAAGCTTGGCACTCTCAGGCATGTTAAAGCACATAAAACGTTCCCAAAAAGACAAGATAAGAGGCAGAAACGCACTTCAAGAACCACATTAAGGACTGCATTTCCCAGGACAGGGGCTATGCCGGATGTAGAGAAGCACTCCAAGGCTGCCAGACCCCACAGCCCCCAGGGCTTGGTGCCGGGCAGGCTCCAGTCACACTACAACGCACCTGAAGAGGAGCAAGCCCGGTTGTAGCTGTCAAAACCAGTAATTATGAGGCTGTTACCAGAAGGCTCACAGCAAAACGGTCTCCCGGCACGTTATGCCCATACCTCGCCGGGCCACGGTTCCCCCGACACCCTCCTAAGAGCTCGGTCTCAACCCAGCATCGGGGTAGGCCGGGGCACCCCAGCGGCGCGGGCCCGCGCCGCTGGGGTGCCCCGGCCTACCCCGCCGCGGTGCCGGTAAACCTCAGCTAACGGAGTAAAACCGCTCCGGCCGCGGGCCCACCGAGACCGGCCACCGCCTGGGGACGGCCCCATAGGCGGCTGCACCCAAGCCGGCCCTTCCCACAACCACCGCCCCGGCCGACAGGCCCCGCCGCCCCTCACCTGCCCGCCCGGTGAGCTCCGCTACCGGAAGTCGCCCCGCCCGCGCAAGGAATGCTGGGAAACCTCGGCCCCGCCGAGCCTACAGACTATAAGGCCCATCAGCCCCCGCGGCGGACGCGAAGGCCCCGCCCCCCGGGGCGTGCGGCCAATACACGGTGTCGCTGTGAGGAGGCGGAGCGAAGGATAGCCAATGGGATTCGAGCCCCGCGGGAGGGCGGGCGGGTGGGAGGTTCTAGCAGGCGGGGCGGACCCGAGCCGGTGGCTGAGGTACGAGAGGGGGAAAATGAAGAGTACCGGCAGTGATAGGGGCGGGCGGAGCTGCCAGGACCTCAGGCCGGGGCTGAGTGGGCTGGCGGGGCTCCGAGGCCCCTGGGTGTTAGTGAGGGGACGGGGGTCCCGCGGCGGGGAGCGGCGGGCAACCGCCGGCCGCGTTGCCATGGCGACGAGGGGCGCAGGCGCAGCGGCGCGTGCGCCGGCCCGGCCGCCATTTTGATGGCTGTGAGGGAGTTCCCTCAGCGGGTTCCCTCGCCGTCTCCGTCTCGCAGTGGGGGTCCTCAGAGCTGTCGGTGTGGTGTGACAAGTACTGAGGGCAGGGGTTAGCTCATCCCCTGGTCTACAGGGGGCTGCGTGCCCGTGAGCATCGCCTCAAAGTGAAGGTTTGTTTCCCGCCATTGCCTTCGTCGTCTTGGCTTCTCCCTCGTTGCCATTGCACCCAGACAGCGAGGCTCCCAAGATGGACCTGACAGGATATGTCAGTTCTGGTGACATGGAGAGGCTCAGGACTTCACGTCTCAATTGGCCCAAGCTCTCCAGAAAGCGCCTGTTGTGGTACAGCTGTCTAACAAGTCTGCACTTTGTTTTAAACATGAGTCCTGCTTGATCCCAGAGAACATGCTGGATTAGATGACTGATAAGTCTGATCCAGTATAACACCCTTAACCTTGGGAGACTGACCTTCTGTCAAGCAGGCAGAGGGAGCCACAGTAGGCAGTTTGTTTTTAGCAACAACCTCTGCTTACGGACAGAGTGTAGTACTTCAGCCTTGGGGATTTCCTTCCATTTTACCTAAATCAGATTCAGGGGTTGTTTCACATGAGCAAAGCCGCCACTGTATGGATATGGCATATGAAGTATTTGCAAAGGCATTTTTTGAGTTGTAAACTCCCAGGGCATAAGATGAGTTTCACTTTACATTTAGAGGAGTGTTACTGGTCTATGCCAATGCAAACAATAGCCACAGTGTAATCATATGAACAGTTATTTCAGTACTGATCAACGTACAGTCACAAACCTCCTAACCTTTCTTGACAAACAGAAATTATTTACTCCCACATTTGATTTCCCAGCAAACCATGCAATTGTAGCATAAGATTCAAAAAGCAAAGGTTTTCCTTGAAGATTATCTGACCTGTTAGTACAGCAATGGTCCCTACTGCGTTGTCTCAACTCCTCATGTACATCAAGGAAAACATGAGGAAAGAGTCTGCTTTATAAACACTTTTGAGAGGTCAGAATCCAAGACCGTGCCTGCTTTCTACTATTTTTGTACAAATCTAGTGACAAAAAGCAAACATAAATAATTTTACCTATCATTTGAGCAGTGAGGAGGGGAACGCGAGACAAATAGGCAGGAGGAAAAAAGACCAGCTCAGAGCAGAGATGTCAGCCTTGCCTTCCCTGCGTACCTTCCCTCTCCCTGCAGCAGTGTGAACGTGCTTTTCTGAGAACACAATTACAAGTCAGTCTGGCTAAGAATCCCCAAAATGCTTTGTAAATGAGGGGCTAAACTGCCCCCTCACATGGCTGCAATTATGAGTGTATATGGTGAGCAGGGCAAAAAGCTCTCAGCCCTCTGAACTCAGGTGGGAAGGAAGGACTCCAAAAATGCAGATTTTATCCTTCGCTGCTGACAGTGAAAACTCTGGGAGTGCTGAGAATTATGCTGACCCTGAATGCATATGCTTTGTTCTTGCTTTGTACTGATGTTATCCTTTGTGTTCTTTTGTGAGGTGTACTTAAGCTCATCTTTCATTTGATTGAAGGGAAGCTGTTCGAATGGCCTCCAAAGGGCAAAGTGAGGATACAGAGCATCCATCTGAGCCTCCTGCAGCTCCTGTTCAGAGGGACAGAACATTTCAATGGGGAGCCATACTCGCTGCAGTGAAAGATCAGCTCCCATCTCTGGACTCTGACACCTCCACAGTAAGCACTGGAACCTGCCTTTCTTTCTCACTGTCTTTTAGAAAAATCTCTCAAAAGCAAGAGAAGGTCACCTTAGCCAGGCATTTCTGAATAGCTAGTACGCTATCCTTGATGGACTACTTGTTCTGACTGTTGTAACACTGCATTAATCCACAGCCTTCTGGATTATCTCTAATTGTCAAAGAGTAATTGCCATCTCGCTGTATTCTTTGGAACCTGAAAATGGGACTGATTTTTCCAGATGATAATTATTCCTAGGTTGGGAAGAGGAGGGTAGTGGACATCTTGCAGAACGATGCAAGTTTTGCAGAACAAAACTTCTTAGTTTGTTTGGTGAAAAATACAGCATGAAAGAAGCATACTGCTGATTTAAAATTAAATTATAAGGTTTTATCTTTGAGAGTATTATGCTATTCGTTCTGATAATGTACTTGCCAGACGGTAGGCCTGTCAATATGTTTTTCTATGTATGAGGATCACAGGAAAGTCATATTCCTGAAGACGTTGTGGTCCACTGGAAAAAAGCATTTGACAGATATTTCAATCCTGAATTCTGTTTTTTTTTTCCCTGCCTGTAATTCTCTGCAAACCATGTTGCCTTTTTGTGTTTCAGTTCTACCTGCAAAGAAACATAATGGCACTAACCTTTTCATGTAAAGCATAAGATTGATAAATGTGGTGCAGAATTCTTCACTGTTAAAGGTTTTTTACTTGCTGAGTCTTAATGTCTGGGACAGGCTGCCTTTTGGCTGCTGAAGACCTCTTCACAGGACAGCACCAATCTGATTGAAAGAATAAAAGTGCCTGCCTCTGTAGCCCGAGATGCTAGCTCTGGCATTGACTTTGCCAAGGTCATAGTGTGTCTCAAGACTCGATTATTAGTGGCCTTCTGTGCAAATCAGAATATTTTTTTTAATTTTCAAACATGTATATGCTTGCAAAAATATTTTTGAACACTTAAAGGACATATTTTATTCTAGCTTAGCGTGGCCCATAATGATACAAAGGGGTTCTTGTGAGCAGTGAAGGAGCCAGAAATGCCTCCATGGGGTATTTATTACTTATTATTAATCAGTCATCAGAAGCAGTGTGACCTAGTGGATAAAGTGTTGATACAGGTTCCATGACTTTGGCTCTCTCACTAACATGTTGGACAAGTTATATTGCCTCACTGTTTCCAAGCTCCCCTCTACCTACATTCTGTTTCAGTTACTTGAAACAACCATTGCATTTTAATAAGTGTCTATAAAGTATAGATTAAGGCCCAACACTCAGAAGTTATTTTCAGGCATTCTTGTTGTAGAAGTGTACAATAAGGTTACGACAGAGAGGTAGCTTTTTGCTTTGGTGCCAAATACCATTCTATAACTAAATCACACCGAACATTTTTTTACTTATAATCTCCAAATTCTCTGTTTCTATTACATGTGGAAAAAATTTCCTGCTGAAGGAACTGAGGCAATCTATTTGGCACTTATGTGCTACCCTTAATTTGCATTCAAAAGATCGGGCTGTATAATCCTTCTCCTGCTTAATATGAAACAGTAGCCTGCTGAGCCTGCAGTTTCAGTGCTACACCTTTGTCCGAGCGGTTTCCACTTGCGTGAAGATACATTTATATGTCTGAGATCTGTAACCTCAATGGGCTGTGCTCCTGCATTCGAAAAGGGCATTGACAAATGTGTTTTATGCTGTGAAGTACTTTCATTACCCTGATATGCAATTTATTAAGAGGAAAGAAGTTCTGTTGCAGTTTGCTTCGTGTTAGGAGAAATTAATTATACCAGATGGAGAGAATTCTCTAAAGTGTCAGTTACTGAAAATGCACGCTTGCAAAACAAAGGGACAAGCAGGAAATCTGAGTCCTGACAGCTGAGGAGGTGCTTAATCTCATTTTGGTGTCTATGCATAAGGATTAATCTCAAATGTGTATCTTATGTTCAGAAAAGAGATTTTCAAAGCTATTTAAACTCTGTCCAACCAAATATAGATACTGCTTTGCATTCTGAATGGTGAATGTCAGGGTCCTGATTGCAACAATAAGCCTTCAAGGCTGTGACCAGCCTCACCTGGGGCTCCCACCCACATGCCCAGCAGCTCTATTTAAGCTCAGCTCTGGGCCTTTGCTCTTTGTCTGAACAATGTTGGGGGAGGACTGGTTTCTAGCTATAGTCTTGCTTGAGCCAGGCTTTCCTCTGTGAATTGACTTCCAGGTTTGATTTCTGGCAACCACCACTGCAATGTTGTCTGGATTATTGACTCAACCTGGTTACTCCTCTGGGTGCTGTGGGGCTGGACTTTGGCTGCTGAGGCTGTTGCTCTTCCAGTTATGTGCTTCCCTTCCCTTAGGGAGCAGCTCTCTTCTAAGAATCGCTTGGGAGTTAGAGAACTTGCCCACTCTTGTCATCACTTTGCTCAGAGGGATGTTAGTCATCAACCTCCATGGTAGTTCAATGTTTTATGTGGTTTTTACAATTGTCGCTTGCTCGAGTGTTAGGCCACTGTAAGACAGCTTAGGTTGCTGAGTGTTGGGCTATCGGACTGTCTAGTGAAGATGTGACTGCAGAGAAAATTCTGGTCTCTCAACTTCAGCCAAGTGGTGACAACATAAGATTTTTCACTGTAAATCAGATATTTAGGTGAGTATTAGTCTCTCATTTAATTTCTATTCTTTTTTTTATTTGTAGTCTGATTGTGAGAGTGATGGGGAACTTTTCATCTTCCAGCGGGAACAGCCGAACTTAATTCCTGACCTGTCAGAAGAACTGATGGAGTTTTCCCTGGAAGACTCAAACGTGCAGGTTGTTGATTGTTGTGTGCAGGCTGTGCTGCTGTAACCCCACTCTTCTAGTTGTCTCCAGTGTGGGCACCCACTGTTGTTTGACTGAATTGTGTGATAGAAGAGCATAGTCCCCTGTACTTTCTCCCTCTAGAGACTAGATCTTTCTTTCTCTTTATATAATGACATTTTTAAGCTCTCTGCTCTTAAGACCTTTTTTGTCTCGTCTCCTTGCAGTTTTTGTTATTGTCCTTTCACTGTTGGTTTTTTTTTCCTGTGCACTAACAGTACCACTGTGCAATGACTCCTAAATTTTTCAGGGTTTGAAATAGTTTAAGCCACCATTTTATATATCGAGAAAATGTAGAATTATGTAGTGGGTCCTGACTAAGGAGGACGAGTATGAACTTTATCCCTTGAACAGCTTTTCTGAGATAAAATGATTACCTTGCTTTTGCAGTGGTGAAGGTTAGTCATCATAGGAAGCTGGAAGAGGAGCCAGCTGACCCTGCTCTCCCATCATGGGAAGACTGACATTGTGCTGCTTTTTCCCAGTTGTTTATCTTGGTGTAAGGGGTGTCATATGATGAGCACATGTAAGGAACATTAATTTCAAGGATGTTTAGCACTTCCTGGAGTTATGGTCTCTGGAAAGTAAACAGTCTTACTGTTTTCCATGGTGGATATGGTGTGTGCTGTTACCAGATGGTGTCTGAGTTGGAGCTGCTATCTGCCAATCACTTAGTTTTGATTTACTGTCAGCTTCTAAAGCTTAGGGAGATGTGACTTTCTGCATGCCTGTATTTTCTCTACCCGTAGCAAATCCAGGAAACAGAAAGACACCCATGGGAGATCTGGAATGGAGATGTGGAAAGCTTTGGCTTTCAGAAAAAAACAGATGGTGCCCAAGTTATTGCAAAAGAAGATGTACAAACGATTAAAGATGAGGCTTCCAATCTTGCCAGCCATAGTGAAGAAGTTCCAAGCCAAAAGGAAGCTGTTCTTGAAGAGTGTCTTGCAGATTCCACAGATCACCTTGAAGAGAAAGAACTGGACAGGAGACAAGTCAGGGAAAGAGGGAACCCTTGGCTTAATACAGCATTGCCTGTGGAAGAGCTTGGCAGTCAAAAAGAGAGAAGACAGCTGATAGAGACAAAGATACTCTCCAAAATAATTCTGGAGCCCTCACCAGGCCACCCAGAGCTAGATGTCAAGCCTCCCATACGTGGCATTAGCAACAATCTAGAAAGAATAGCTAAGGAAGAAACCTGCTCAGACAATAATCTCCAAGAACTAACCCACTTGTCATTGCAGGTAAGCAGCCCAAACAAACAAAAAAATTTGGGGAGTGCTGCTTGTGAGGTGGAGGGCACAGTGATTTGCTTGCAGAATCCTACTAAAATAAAGAACTGAAATGCCAAATTCTGCACACACCACAGTGTTCTTTGTTGCTTTCATTGTTGTCCTGAATTTGGGTTTTGTTGGATCACTTGCTATACAAGCTACAAACAAACCATCTTTGTCTCATAGAGCTGTGATTAAAAGCCCATAATGGTAGCAAAAGCCATCAGTCTGCAGCATGGTTGATGGTCTTATTCAGGAAAGCCAACCACAACATCTGCCCCTGGAAAGGCAGCGATCTTTTCTGTTCCCAGGCAGACTTTGTGTTAAAACAGTGACCTTTCGGCCTTCCAACGTCTTGTCTATTCTGTAGCACTGTGGTCGTGCTGGAGGTGAGAGGAGAAGGTGGTGAGGGTTGTTCCTGAAATTTTGGATCTCTTCTACCTAAGGCAGGTGCTTAGGTCTGTTACTTGCTTGTTACTTCCCAGCTCAGCAAGCTAATGTCAAGTAAAGCTGTTAAAACTATATACAGGTTCTTCTTTAATTATATCAGTTCATTTGAAAATGATTTTTTTCTAAAAGGATATTTAAGTCCCTTTCTACATTAGAAATGGAATTGTGCAAATCTTAATTTCTTTTTCTTTTGGACCCTGCATAGTATCTTACAATAGTACTGTTTCCGTTAAGGTTTAGGAGGATAAAACCTTAATAGAGCAGGTTAGATAGTAGTTTGTGGTGTTTTTTTGTTATAATGTTTTTTAAGCACTGTTATTGAAAAAGAAGCTTAATACCAACTGCTTCATAATTAAAGCAAATGCATGTGTTGTCTTTCCCTTCAGGCTGTTTGATAAAACAGCACCTGTACTGACCTGTGACATGGTCTTGTTGTTGTCAGTCATTCTTCACTCTTCCAGACCAATACATCTCAATGATATTGTTGAACCAGTATTAGGTTGGTGTTGGTGTGAGAGACTTCAGCTGGTGGCTCTCATCAGGCTTTTTAACATTTCATCAGCTGCAGTGTGTAATATTAGAATAGATCTAATCATGGTTCAGGTGTGTGTGAAGACTTATTGCTCAGGAGAGAGTGAGATCTTCCCTTAAATGGGAGGGGCAGATGACAGGTTTTTACAAGGTGAAACTGCTTGTTTTGAAGGTGGCTGCTTCTTTTCTAAAGCCCTGGAGTGGTCATATGAAATGCATGTTAGTTGTAGTTGTGACATAATTGTAATAATTGACAGCCACCTTCCTTTTTTAAAAGTCATGAATATTTCTAAGTTCTGGTGATGATATTTCAGATGGATGTGGATATTTTTAATTAAAACTTTCATTTCCAATAATGTTCAGAGGAGAAAGCGATCAGTGTTTTAAATGCACATGAACTTTTGTCATTGCAGACTGGTTCTCCTACCTAAATTAGCAGTGTGCAGTGCGAGCATACCCTCAGTCAGTGTATGTGTGATTCAGAGCCACGAAATTGATGATCCTGTCTTCAGTATAGGATAAGCGGCTGAGAGATTGCAGCTGATGCTGACTGTACCTATAGGAATGGGAATTTGCCCTGGTGGGAAGTTGGAGGGGGAGGAAAAGGCTATGGGCCTCATCTCAAAGAACTGGAAAGCCAAAAGGCCTTCTCATGTTAGTGGCAGTGAGAAGTTCTCAGCATTATTCAGGATCAGAATATGTATGCTTGGTCTTGTATCAGGCCATCTTTGAATCTGTTTTACTCTCTCCAGTGGTTTTCTGTAGTCTATATCAAAAGGGTTCATGATTGTCAGAGAAAAAGCCTCAGCAGAGGCAGGTGAAGCAGCTGGATAGATGCACTGTCCAAAGAGATATAGTATATGCATTCCTTTCACTACAGCACTTCCTTGTGGAACTGCTTAAAGCAAGCTGGCGGTGTAGTTAGGGGCATCATCTTTTGGAGATGGTGAAAGGGTGAGGAAAGGTACTTGGAGGGATGGACAGAGGGAAATAAAATCTGGTATCTGGTACTGTTAGTGGGTTTGAGGGATGAAGGGGAGTACTTTCTGTTGGAAAGACTCCACCATGGCAATGAAAGTGGAAGACTGAGCCATGTGCAGGACATAACAGGAGTTATGTCCCAGCCAATGGTGAGACAGGTCGGGTGGATATTTAGGATGGACTTGTGTTTCTCCTTTTAAGGAGCTGTCAGTTCAGTCCATTCTAGAAACCTCTTCTAGACCTTGCAGTTTTAAGTGCAGAAGGAGAAGGTACTCCACCTTTGTTATATTTGAATGAACATCAGTTAATCCTTCACTGGTTTCTCTTGGTAACTACACTGCACTTGCCTATGCTAGATGTGCAGAGCCTTGGCAATGACGTGAGGCAAGCCATGTTCAAACAGTAAATATCCTTTTGTTAGTCATGCCAATTGTTGTGGCTCCTGCTGAAGCAACTGTGTCCAAAGTGACACACTGGTTCATCTACTGGCAAGTGACAGTGGCATAGTGCTGGAGATAAGTGAACTTCAATGCCATTTGTGTATTTATATGTGGTGGAAAAATCTTGATGGAGTTACTACAAAGAATGTGAGTCAAAGGAACTTTTATTTTGTAGTAGTCTTGGGAGTGATTTTTCCATTACTTTTTGGCTGTCTTCTTTCAGAATATTGAGAAATGGGATCTAGACAAGATTCTTGAGGAGTGGAAGCAGCAGAAAGATAACACTCTTGCAGAAGGTGCTTTCTCCTCAGCAGATCATGGTAACATTGCTAAATTAATACCAATTTTGCTGAAAGTGCATAAAAATAAATAAAATTCAGGTTCCTGTGTTTAAGTAATTCCCTGCAGCATTCATCTTGAATGTCGAAATCATAGTGGCTTTTCTAATACCTCTGTAAAACATTTTTAATTAGCTTCCCTTAAGATTTCATCTGCTTTCATAGCTTGAAACCAGTGCTTTGTTGCCTGTCATGGCTTAAGAGTGACTCACACAAAATGGATGAAGGTTTGAAGTGAGTTAGAGCCAGATGACAATAGTATCTTTATCCTTCCCCTTCTGACAGGCTGTAGAGAAAGGGACTGTGTGAAAATGGGGGAAGGGTATATTGGGTGATCCCATGGCAGAAGACCACAACTGGTGATTTCTTTTTGTTCCTTTTCCATAGAGACCTTCAGGAGTAGGTCTGAAAATCAGCTCATGGAGAAGCTAGAAGAGCTGTGTGCTAGGCAGTCCAGGACAGTGTCAGCCAAGCTCTCCTCCTTTCAAGAACAGCAAGAGAATAAGTAGGTTCTTTTCTGTCATATACACTGAGTAATTACGACTGCCAGTAGGGATGCCTGGAAACTCATGGTGTTCTATAGGTTCTTTTCTCTGTAACCTCTGCAGAAAGCTAGTATTGTAGTTGGAATATACTACAAGGATGTTAAAGGGAAGAAAAACTAAGACTCAGTCATTCATGTACATTGGA
The DNA here is from genome assembly GCA_008711295.1 of Anarhynchus alexandrinus. NCBI lineage: Eukaryota > Metazoa > Chordata > Aves > Charadriiformes > Charadriidae > Anarhynchus > Anarhynchus alexandrinus. The sequence continues at coordinate 65,702 of VUYV01000429.1, forward strand.
TGATAAACAGTCAGTGTCCTGCCACCTTGGCATTCTCCATCAACCACCACCTTTGTCTAGACCTTACCAGACACTTGGGACAAATGGGAATGGCAGGAGAATGAGGTTAAGCAAATTATCATGGCCACGGTTTTTTGGTTTTTAGGGTACCAGTTTCTCTTACTTTAGCTAAATTGAGGTACGAATATACAGGATGATTTTTTTTTTTAGGTATCAGTGGAGATGTCAGTGCATCTTGGAGGGCTCTGTGTCAAGGAAGTGGATTTCCTGACTGTTCGGAGGGAAAACAACAATAGTGGCAGCACAGAGGAAACAGTAGTGAAACAAGCCTGTAGAGGGGAAAGTGAAAAGTATCCTCATTGCCAGACCAGGGAGAGCTATGAAGATGATTTGTACTTCGTATGCTCTGAAGAACAAAATAGAATTGGCAAAGGAGGCAGAAAGGAAAAAAAGGACCTGTTTTTACTGATTGACACTGGGCTCTTAAAACTTGTAAGCCCTTTGATACCATAACTGCCTGCCTTTGTTCTACAGAACGATCTGACACTGTCAGTTTTTAAGAACTAAATATCCCTCCTCATGCTGCCTGTGATTTGTATTCCTCAGGGGAAGCTGAATCTTGGAGTTCAGCTTTGAAAGGTGGTGGAGAGTAGGCAGAAGCAGAGTTTGAATCTGTACAGTAGCCAGGCACAAAGCTCCTTTCACAATCCAATTTTCATCACAATCCACACCCTGCAGGACTTCTTGTCTGGATAAGGCAGAGAACATGCTAAAACAGTGTTTTCTATACTTAGGGATGTTGCCTTGCTATCTTCTTCACGAAGTTCTCTAAGGATGGACATGAGGTTACCATGCCTGCCAGAGCCTGTAACTGTGTACATAGATTTAAGAGATGCTAAACCACACAAGTCAGTAAAATCTTCTGATGAGAAGCAAAGGTAATTTCTGGCTTTACTGTTAGTGAGAAGGAAGTAACAAAAAATAGGAAACTGAAACCTTTTCTCTTCATCTCGTACTTGTGAAATATAACTTTAAAAGTGTTCTCTTCTTCCACACCTCTGTGACCTAGTAGGAAGGCATAGCCCCTGTTGGAGCACAGATGTATTCTCAGGAGAGAATAACTTGTCTCAGAAAAAGCAAATGTGTGGGGATGCAGCACAGAAAGGACACGCAAATCATCCAGGGAAATTACATTTAGAAAGTTTCCATGTATAAAAGAGTGGGCAGTGAGTGACTGCAAAGCAACGCTTGCAGCTGTCTGAGTTGGGCTAGCATTCTGACAGCACTGTGTATGAAATGGACATCCTGGACTATGTTCCTGGCAAGCAACTGTAGGAGCTGATTTGTCTCCTGTGTGATAAGAGGGCCTTATATAGTCATTTATGGGAGGCCAAATCTTTCTAAATCTGCAACAAATTCTGACAAATGTGTCCTTCCACTAGAGCTAATGGTGTCTGGAAGTAGTTGTTTGCTCCCTTCTCAGGATGTATATTTGCTGCAGCAAGGGGTAGAAGAAAACAGTCACCAGAAGAAACCTTGTAGTTAATAAACAGCTAACATGTTTTGTTGTAGCTGCTTAAGTATTTTTTTTCTAGAGTAATAGTGTGAAGAACTATCCATAACACCTGGAAGTATCTCTTTTTTTTCATAATGGTTCTGAACTTGCATCCTAGAAATGACAAAAAGCCAACACCCAGCTGGAACAGAGTTAACCAATATGCTCTAATTTGTTTCATAGTGCAAGCGACAGCTCCACTGAAGAAGAAGAGACTGTGACAATTAAGGACCAAGCAGGAAGGAGAATGTAAGAGCCTTTACGAGGACCCTAATTCAAATTATGTTGTGTTCTTTTTTTCTGAAACTAAAATAGTTGCCCTAACAGTGATTAGAGTGAGAACTCGTGTACTGAAATGTCTCCATTCCTGGTCTTCACAGCAAAAAAGCCCAATAATGAAAGTGTTTCAGTCTGGCCCCAGGAGATCACTCTCTTCTGTTGCATGGTAAAGATACTGAAGCTAGAAAGTAATTGTTGATTCTTGAGGCAGTATAGCACCTTGCTCCTGTACAGCTGCATGGAAACGGCTCCAAAGACAAATAGAGTAGACCTGGGGGGCTTGGAAACCTGACTCTTCCTCCAGACATGTTTGAGTGACATGAGAACTGGTTTTAAATGACTCAGAACCAAACTTTGAAAACGTTGTAGGGAGTTGACTCAGACAAACCTTTATTTTTAGAAATAATAAAATAGGCCAGAATGGATGTTGATTTTTAAAGAGAATATTGAATACATTGTGTGGGCAGGGATGCTCTCAATTTTCCTTAACAGGTGGGGGGAGAGGAAGAGGGGAAAGGGGAGAGTGTGTGATGGATGGAATCCTAAACTGTAAATTCTTCAATATGCACAGATGCCAGCCTTTTCCTGTTGCTAAACTCAGGGCTTGATTCATACCCATAGGTTGTTAGACATTTGTTTAATATGAAGCAGATATGTCAAGCTTTAAACATCTTACTGTATTTATGCCCTGGATTACATTTAGAAGTCTGATGCATGTAAGTTCACATTACAGCAGTGCAGAGGACAAGCAGAACATTTATATTGTTGTGCAAGCCAATTACTCTTACTCTTTTTTTGCTTTTAATAGTTTGAAAGAATAAATGCTTCAGCAAGGAACGGAGCCTGAACTCTCAATGTAATTTAGAACATCTAATACAAAGCCAGCATAAAGCAGGGATGAGATGATGCTTGGGGAACTCTCACTGACACTGATGCAAATGCAGAAGTTGCATCAGTGTAAATCTGAAGTGATGGAGGGTAGAGCTTAGCCGATTGGATTTTGATTCATTTTAATGTTGCTAAAGAATATACACAAATGAAATGCCTGGCAAATGTTATTCAGTTCTGTTTCTAAATAAGAAAGCCTTATAGTCTCAGCAGGGCAAGATTCTGATCTCATTCACAAGGGGTCAATGCTGGTTTCAGTCTTATTTGGATGGAATTATTACAGGGCTACACATTCTGTGGTACAATATACCTACATATTAGGGCCCTGGGGGGGTTCGTCATCTTGATCTCCAGGCACTTCGCCTAGAAAATACACCACTGGATTGTCCCTGGAGTGGTCAGGTAGTCAGTGCCACCTCTAGCACTATACCATGAGGCTGCTCTCCAATACATGGCGCTCTCCTAAAATTCCAGCTGCTTAGGCATACTCCTTAGTAGTCCAGCCATCAATGTTAAATATTGATATAAAGGAGCTGGTTTTCTTTTTTTCTTCTGAGAAGCATAGGTTTAGCTTTGGTAAGTACGGCAGTATGATGCTGTGTACTCAGACATGCCACGTAGCAACATCATCAATATCCAACTCAATCTGTTACTCAGTCCATGTGCTTTCCAGCTACCACTAAAATAAGGTATATTATTTGCTCATAATCACCAGATGAGCTACAAATTCATGGTGTGGTTAGGTGAACTGCAAGGTCCTTTCCAACTCTAGTTCCACACCCCCCTGCGATGGGCAGGGACACCTCCCACCATCCCAGGTTGCTCAAAGCCCCGTCTAACCTGGCCTTGAACACATCCAGGGACAGGGCATCCATGGCAGTCTTCCTGTAGCGGGGGAGACTCATTCAACAGAACTTCAAGACAAAATAGCCATATCTGTCCCTTATGTCATGATAGGACACTTCACAACAGAATACTATCACAACATTGTGGTTGCTAACAGTTCAGCAGTGTCATTAATTTGAAGGAGACACAGATAAAGTGAGGCCAAACACTCAATCCTACAAATTAGTAGAAGAACTCTTCTTCTGTATGTATTTGAGTCCCAATCCCTGTATCCAAAGGGGACAAAAATCTGTAGACTCTAATTTCCGTGCTAACATTACATTTGTTCAGGGCTCTACTAGTACTTGTGTGTTTGTACCTCAAATCCAGAACAGGTAGGTAAATTGCCAGTACAATTGGTTTTGTGTTCTCTCACTGTAGTGTTTTACATGTTGCTTGTGTGCTGGTGCTGCTATTATCAATAGCTACTATTTGTGTAAATGCCCAGTCGTAGTTTTGAGCTGTCACTCATATGAGAAGTTCCTCAGAGTTTGAATTTATTCATATAATGCTGTATCTTGATTAAATCAGTTTATTTTCTTTGTAGGAGGAATTGCTCAGGGAAAAGCCTGCTACTGCAACAACTCCATACAGCTCGAAAAGAAGCCTCGGAGCTTCTTCGTAAAACACCTACCCCAGCTGAAAAACTTGAAGGTCTAAAACAGGATCCAGGAAGTCTGGAAGAGATAGGTTGCTCTATAATAAGTCAAAAGCAATATTTTAAAGTGAAGCAAGAGACAAATAAGGAGATTCCCAGGAGACTGAGGTTGAAACCAGAGAAAAGAAATAGCACCTTGTCAAGTCATGGGGACAATGGAGCTGACATAGAAAAACAAAACAAAATGGAAGCTGAGGAAGTTCAAAATTCAGGAAATGCTCCAGATTCTCCTCTAACTGCAACAGAATGGCCAAGGTATCACAAGAAAAGTCATCAGTGGTTTTGATTATGGCTTATCTTATTGCCTAAGATTAAAGAACATTACTTATCTGGTCTGTAAGTTGGAGGAAAAGAGTGTCTGGTATTCTTACCTAGAAAGACAGCCTATCTGGGCAGCTGTTGCTTAAAGGTTTAGACACAGCCAGATTTAATAGATAGCAAACTGGCCTGGGATCAGACATGCTATGGCACTTCTGACATAGTAAATTTACTCATTTCCTTTAGTTTCTATTCTATGTAAGAGGAGGATAACACGGTATTGACCTCCTTTATGAAGAACAGTACTGAGATTTACTAAGCATAGCATCATACAAGATAGGTCTGGTCTGGAAGGGTCTGTCTCCCTGTACCAATATAATGAGGTAAAATTTAAGCTTTTCCTGGCAGATCTTTATAGAACTTGGTCTTGAACTCCTCAATGGTGAGGATTTCTTGACTCCCCAGGTTGTACAGTTTGCTGCTTAATTATCCTTACAATTGTAAAGCTTTTTCTTAAGTCTAATTTAAATTACCCTATCTCAAATTTAAGCTTATTTTTTGTCATGTTCCCAGGAGGTATGGAAAACAGTTTATTCTATTTCTCAGCACAAAAAGCCTTTTACAAACTGGAAGATGATCTTGTCTTCCTTTGTAACTTTTTTCCCCAAACAAAGCAATTTGGACTCTGCCATCAAGAAAAGTGCAAGAGCTTAGAGGGACAAAATATATCTATGAGGAATGGGTCATACTGCAGGAATATCTTGGAAAGCTTTAAAAAAAAAACCCACCCAGGATTAATAAGAATGGTATCAATTGAGGAAACAGTAGAGTTATTTGGGCCTCTGCCTCCCTGGGCTTAGTTTAAGGTAGTGTATCCTGCATAAGGTCTAATTTTAAAGTGAAATCAGGTGGTTGCCTTATGCACCTGCCCAGCTATTTGAGAGAGCTCCATTATACTGGCTTTTCAAAGGTTATATTCTGCCTGCTATTTTCAGAGTGAAATTTAACATTTTGACGTTGACATATGAGCCCTTGAAAGAATTAGAATCTGCCTGCTCTAGAGACTATTACTTTTGCAGTGTTAAACAGTTGCCTACCCTGCCACTTAGACACTTCAGCTACTGTGTACTTGGTTTAAATGGCAGATGGTTGGTTGTAGGGTTTTTTTCTCTATGGGATTCCTGACATTAAAGCTCATTGCTTCCATCAGTTCTATAAAACTCCATTTTGTCTACCTGCTAGTCTGCCACATAAATGGCAGACCATGGCTTGGCAAGAATCTGGGTTATCTGTTGTTGCTGAGTAATAGCTCACAATGATTTTAATGAATTTAAGGTTTCTTTGTTGCTATTCTATTTATTGTTGGGGCACTTGGGGCTTGAAAAATTCAGAAGAAATTGAACTTAATATGGAAATGGTAGGTGGAATCTTTCTGCAGACATCAAAATAGGGAAAGGTGGAAGGCCTTGGTTCAATGGAAACTTGTCACTTCTTTATAGCAGATAGGAAAGGAAACGGAGTTAGGAGACTGAGAATTTTGGTGTGGAAACAGGGAGTGAAACATCACAAACACGCCTCTGCTTAACGGAGTTCCGGTCTCCAAATAGATTGTCACTGCTTATCAGAGGTTTGAGGTTTGCTCCTTTTCTTTTTTTTTTTTTTGAGAGATNAGAGATGACTTCATCTAATGACAAGTTCTTGTGTGTTCCCCTCCCCCCCCCAACCACCACAAGTGCTTTCTAAATCTATTTCAGTCTTTTGTGTCATGATTCACCCTCAAGTGTGTGGTATAAATATAAGAAAAAAGAAACGCAAACAGATGAACAAGGGTGCTTTTTCTCCCAAGTGAAAAGCTTAAGCGAAGCAGAATCTGTATATTTTTCAGGACAGAAGAAAGTAAAAGAGAGCTATCCCAAAAGGAAGAACAGATGAAAGAGAGACACAGGAGACACAGATTCCAGGAGCAGCTGGAGAGATTGCAGCCTCAGCAGTCAGTTACTGGAAAGCAGCCCATGGCAGAGAAAACCCCCGTTTTGTTCCACATGGTTAGTAGCTCAGTGTAGGATGGGCCCTTTCACAACGGCTTCCTGGCCAAATGCAACCATGATCCTAGGAGCAAAAAGTAATTGTCATTGCATTGTTAAAAATCTGTTTGTTATGGAGCACCGTTACCTGATGAGATGAGCAGTCCTACAGCTCTTCTTACGCTAATAATATTTTTCTCACCTTTCCTGTGTGGGGAGTGCTCCCCTTACAGCTGCCCACCAGGTTGGACATGTTGGGGTATGGCAGGAGTCCTGGCTTGACGAAGTCGGTGGGCTCAGTGTCATCTACTTCACGGGAGCCAGGCTTTCACACATGATTCTTCATAACTTTTTAGAAAAAGTGAAATATTTTTACTGATAAACTTCTAAAGCAAAGCCTGTGCTGAGTCTTGTCTGGTTGTCTGCCCCTGGCAGCTTTATATTTCAGGTTTGTGGGTAGGTTTTGACAAATGTGGTTTTAGTAATAGGTTTTGCTTTTGGCTGATGTCCTAATTAAGGGAGTACGAAATTATGCTGATTTTTCCCAAAGCCTAAAATATGGCTCAGAGGACAGGGCTGGTTTTCCTCCTGAGAAGACTTGTATATGTAGTCCTAATTCATCTTTGCACTGATTTCACTGAACGCGAGGCCAGCTGAGAAGGTAAGAGGAGATGACAAACTCCAGAATTTGTCCATGAGTCCACCATAATGATTTATTTGGGCTAATAGCAATAACAAAGCTCTTCTGTCAGTACAAAAGTTGAAAGACCTTACAGCCCTAAATTGAGGGATGGACCATTCAGATTTGCTTGCTTTGTAAGCAGTTGACTACTGTCTTTCTGCAGATATAAAGCTCTTTTTTTTTTTTAAACGCTGGATTGATCACTGATGAGAAGTAAAGGACTAAGAAACTGAGAGCTGAATTTCCCTCTGTCAGCCTGCTCCGGCGAGGACAGTGCACTGCACAGAGCTCTGTCTTGAAGACTGTAAAAGTGGTGAATCTAGTCTGCAGACTTGCTCCTTTCTCAGTCTGCTGGGAGGTACCGCCAAATTCCGGTTAGCCCTTAAGAAGATGCAGGCACTTACTTGCTCATCACAAACATGCTTGAGCCTTGTTAGCTCATTCCTGACAATGCACCGAGCAATTGCTGGATTGTTCTGTATCTCAGCCATTTCCCATATTTGCTGCGATGAAGCCAATAAAATGAATATAATGGCTTGGTAATGTGGTTTCTCTCAAGTACGGCTTAGGGTATATCTACGCTGTAGTCTTTCTGTAGCTGAATTGCAGTGTAAATATGCCTTTAATAGCTTTAATGGTGTTGCTGCCAGCTAGTCATGGCAGCACGGACATTGGCATAAGCTAACCAGCCCTGGATTTACGCTGCTTCTGATGCTTGTAGGAACAGCTAACTGGTACCTAAACTAACTGACAGCCTGCTTGAGGGAAACCTGCCTGAACTCACGAGGTGCTGTTGGTAGAAACAAAATCAGCACAACCCATAATAACTGTGTTCTGTGGGCAACTTTGCTCTTAGTTCTTCTTCAGAAATAGTCATTATTAAAATTAAGAATGAAAAATGTATCAGCATCATCTATCAAATACAACAGTCATTTATAAGATTACTTGAAATGCATCTTGACAGCAGCATTTTCTCTTTGAATTAGAACAGGTTTTTCTTTTCTTTCTTTTTTTTCCTTTGCTGCACATAGGAAGACAGGAAAACTTGAATGTTTTGACATTTAAAACTAAAGAAGCTGTAATTTGGCAGCTGTGTCTCTCAGTGAAAATATCTAGTATCTATATATAAACATGTATATTCAAAGAACAAGTCACAGTGTTTGACAGAGTAGCACACTTTCAAATTTGTTTTTTAAGTCCTTTGTTTTGGCAATGATAGATGTTCAAATCTGGAACGCTTGTCATGGTTTCCAGTATTCCTCTGACCATTTATAATGTACATAAATAATTGAATTGAATAATAATCAGAGGGAAAGTTTAGTAACTCTGCAATTACTGTAACTGAGGTACTGGGAAAGAAACGCAAAGGAAATTAAGGAAGCTGCATTAGGGTTACATTAGAGTTCTTGTCTGAAATTTAAAAGCAGTGAAATTCAGATTTAATGCTGCTGTCTTATTTTTTTCTTAACCTAGTTCAGTCAAACTCTGTTCTTGGCTTCACTCTGTGGTAAGCGCTAATGTAAATGAGAATCAGGTTTGGGAAGAACGCTTTCAAAACAGTGCAGGTAACTTAGGATACTGAGAACGAACTTTCAGAGGTATTTCAGCATCTAAAGAAGGGGCTGATATCCAGTGGTGTTTTCAAAATATGCAAGTACCAAGTTCTCCTGCAAATCAGTGGGTTAATTCTAAGAATTCTGCCTGTCAAGTCTTTCTCTTTAGGTGTCTGAATACTTTTGCAATCTGGGCCACCTCTTCTAAAAATGCATGGAAGAACCTGATTTTTTTTTTAATGACTTTTCTTTTCCTGCTCCCCTCCATCACCCAAATTTTCAGTGAAACTTAAGACTGGCCTGAGTTGATCTCTTATGAAAATGGGCCCCTTAACCACATTTTAACCTTTGGGTCTAATTCAGAGCTGATTCGAGCACCTACAGTTCTGCTGAAAGCCAGCGGAGTGGTGATGTGATCTGTGCTGTAAGGTCAGGTTGAATTAATAGTTTAGAATAACACGCGTAGGGTTTGTTTCAGTGTTTGAGCAGAGTAAGTGTTATTGACAAGGGAGACAGAGAAGGAATGCTGTGCGATATGTAAAACAGTTAAGTGGAGGATGTAAAATGAAATGGGCTTGATCTGTCATTTTGTTCATTTTTCATATTATGATTAACTTGGTACTAATGTAGATTTCTGTATTACATTTCCATCAGATGGGATCCAGATAATACTTGTTACTTCTGTCAAGCTCATATCTGAGTTTCATGTTGGGGAGTAGCACAAGCAGGTTCCTCTGTAAGGGAAGATGAGCTGGAGGTGACAGCAAAGCAGGCAGGGGCAGAGACCTCACCAGCAAGGAACGCTGTCCCACAGTACCCAAACAAGAAAAGCAGAGCAGGTCCCTTGAGGGTAACCAGTTGGCAAATCTGTGGTAATGAGGTAGGTCCAAGATCAAGGCCAGAAAGTCAAGTCAGGGCCAGGGCAGCACGCCGGGTCAGCCAGCAGCCAGTGATCACCCAGGAAGTCTATAGCGATGAAGCAGGTCTGAGATCGAGTCACAAAGTCGTATCAGTTAAGGGCAGGGCTTAGATGAGTGAGGTGAGGCCAGGCAGAGGTGTAGCTCAGTCAAGGACCAAGGGCAAGTGTCTCAGCTTAAATGCAGCTCCCAGGCACGGGGGGAGGGCCCAGCAGAGGCTTCACACAGCTCTTCTCACAGCACTCTCATCTGAAGTTACACCACTGAGCTTGTGTCAGAACTGGCCTTGAACATGGGCAGCTAAACCACTGAAGGGGTTGTGCTCATGGCCCTGATACTTTATATCAAGCTATGGAATTAATTTAATGTGGCAAATAGCACTTAGCTTTTGTTAAGCACTTTTATTATTGGGACAAAATAGGTGTTTTCAACAAGGTTTCAGCTTGCTTCTCTACCTTTATTGCTATATCGTGACAATAGCAGAACAAGATAATGTAGTTTGAAAGTTATTAGGAACCACCTTATTACCAGTACTTCTTAAACACTGTTTTATCTACCTTGAACAGCCAAACTGGTTGGAAAATGAATGTGTTGACTCATACTGAGGCATCTAATTTTTCTTGGCTACACAATCACTTTGGCTAACCTTGTATTAGTAATTATATTACCACGATCATCATATTGCAGCTTAGCCTTACAGCGGGCTTGCAAAACAAAAACATTCAGGCATGCAACCGAGTCATTCTATTCTAACAAATATATTCTGCGGATACTTTCTTTTTTATCTTGTAAACATAGACTCTATAACCTTTCTGTCAAAATTGGTAGGGTTTTTTATATTAATATGCCATTGACTCAGCTTACTGATATCAGGTAAAATTCTCAACTGGAAGATTTCCTGCTTGCATTCCGACAAAGTGAAAATGAACAATATGCTATGGTCAAAATCTTCCTTGCCCTTTTGCTGCCTTATTTTCACTTTGGTCTGATATCAATTCTATAGGAAAAATCCCTGACAAAATTCCTGGGTCGTCCTTACATTCAGGAGTAGTGCTGAAGCATTGTATGTTCAGTTACTGTGATGGCTATCGTGGATTAGCACATTATGACTGAGTGTAGAGACTGATTTCCAAAACTTGTAGAAATATTTTTAATTCAATTATTGGTCCCGTATGTTTTTATGTACTAGGTGCATTGATCTGTGCAGTTGTCAGTGAAAGGCTTTTACTAAAATAGGTGTCTGTTATTTCCATTACTATTGTATGGGTGTCTTGATCTTTTTAAGGCAATAGTGCTGACATCAACACTGGAAATTGCCTTTTTCTTACATCTTATCTGAGCACAAAGGGTTGTTCAAGGACGTTGACTGTGGGTCCCAGGAACCCAACGCAGCACTTTACCAGCCCGATCACACTACTTGGGCATCTCACCAACTCCATTGTAGAGCTGCTTACATGAGTGCACTTTGGTGATGTCCTAAGCAGTATTTAAAAATTCTTCATTTTTATTGCTGCGTGGAAAATGCATAAAGGAAAAGAACTGTAAGAAAGTGAAATTTATGTCTCGGTAGAAAGAATGTGCAAGGGCCTGATCCACTAGTTATGAAAGGACTAGGTTTTGTGCTAGTTCTGCACAGAAATGCCAATTTATCTCCAACAAAATGGTGCCATATACATATTTGGAGAAGTCAAGGAAAATTGTTAAATCTTCTTTCAGTTATAATGATCTTGTGACACAGTAACTGACTATTTCTATGTCTGTATTACTCTAAAACTGATCTTATAAATCACTCAGTGGCCAAATGTTCTCATTTACATGGGGCCACAGCAGCCGCTACATTTGCACCTGTGTGAGTGTAACTGAATCCAGCATTTAGCCCTTACTAGTATTTTTACTATAGCTTAAAAAAAGCCCATTAATTAGAAATATTTTTCAATTTATACAACACTAAATCTTTTTCTGGCATCAGAGCTGAATTTGGCTTGTGCTTCGCTCTAGGTCCTCTCACTCTCTTGGACTGACTCTGCGGGGTTGTGGCCAGTAGTGATGTGCCAAACAGCCAGCAGATGGCCCCTGAATCCCTCCTTTTTTTTTTTTACAGGGAGGTATTTAATGAGTTCCTGAAACAAGATTAAAATCTCTTGTACTTAATGAACCTGCTGCCTCAACTCAAAGGCTTAAAAATAAACTAAGGCAATTAGACATGTAGTTAAATTTAGCATGCAAAAACAGAAGGCCAAGATTCCTGTTTGTACCACCAGTCCAGCACACAGGATTCAGAATAGCATGGAAGTTCCCAAGAAAATTGTTTTTCTAGCACAGGCGACTGTTAGCTGGCACAGAGCCTATGTTTCTGGCCTCCTCTTCATCTTCCCACTTGGTACTGGTGAAAGAGAATGGGGGGATTTGCTGGCACAGTATGTTATCCTTAGGTTGAATTTAGCTGGTTTATGGTCTCCTTGGCTGTGGTCAGCAAGCCAGAGGAGCTGAGGCTGCTACAGCCTCTGCCACCACCTGGGATGGCACAGATCCATCCTAAGGATTTGCCTCAACGGGCAAAGGGGAGAATCTATGCCTTAAATGTCTGTTATAAACAACTTGCTTTACACAGGCAGAGCCTGCTTGCTTGCTCTCTGTGTCCTCTGAGTCAGAGATGTTATGGAATCGTGTGCTTTGGCACTCTTAGGGCACAGATTAAAGCGAGTCAGGAACTTTACAGACATATGACTCTTCTCAGTAGTTCTGCTCACGCAACCAGAGAAGTTAAAAAATGGCATACAGTAATCCTGCTTTAATAACTCGTTGTCTGCTTCAGTAGGTTTCTCAGCTGAATTGCTGCGTATGTCGTCAGGACCAGGAAATTCACCGTCTGTACTGAATGCAACAGGACCACCAAAAAGCCGTAGAGAACCTTCCATTTAAACTTCTGCACGGAGACCCAGTCTGGTGGTCTCACGGGGGCTCCCACTTTTGTCTCTTGCACTTTCCAGCTATGGAACGAATGGAACAGTCAGGTCTTGAAAAAAGAAATGACTGCTTTCAGTGCTGTTTCTGTGATTGGAGTTTGAATTTGCCCCAGGAAAATGTGAAATATTTAATCCTTTATATTCCTTGGCATATCTTGGAAGTGATTAAAATGAGTTTAGGCTTATTCTTGAATATACTTATGCATGATCTTGACAGATGGGAACATTCGTTGCTGTTGCTTAAAGGAAAGGTTAATATAAGTAAAAAGAATATAGTTTCCAGAATTACATGCATGAACTTGCTGCCAGTAGAGGTCCTAAATACTCCTCCATTCACGTTAGCAGGATGGTTCAGATTAAACTTGAAGAGAAGACAATAATGTAAAATGTCCACGGGCTAAATTCTATTTCTCATTAGAAAGAGGGCAGAAAATCATTTCTGTACCTTTTTGTCTTTTCAGGTCTTGCTCTTTGACAGGGCCTGTGTTTGTTGGCAGAAGGAATAGCAACCATAAGTTTGCCATGTGTATGAACAAGTGCCAGTCACATTTAATTATACAGAGAAATACTTTCTGCCCTGCATCTCTCTTGGAATCGGAATAGAATTCACAACTCCTGGCCTCGCCTCAGGGCTGTGATCAGTGATGTTATTTGTAGATGGAAGGAGGTTGAACCTGTCCCTCTGTTTTTCAAAGGGGCTGTACAGGCTTGTCTGACACAGCCATGCTACTGTTAAAGAAGCTGTATAGTTTAAACTGTATTCCTAGTTTTTCCTCATGCTTTCTTGTTTAGCATTATGACTTAGGTTGGACTACAATTCCAAATCTTAGCACACTGGGGGATAAGCTTGGTCACAACTTGTAAACATGTTATTACACAAATAATAATTATGGAAGCATTATTCTTAGTGGCAGGGAATGGAATTCAAGGCTTTATCTGAGATTATGGAGTGAAAGTATCATGCAGTTATTTTTATTTTGAAAACATAGACCTCTGGCCAGCTCTGTGCCGAGCACTGGGACTTCTCCCACAAGCTCCAGTGGACATTGTAAGCACTTCACAGTTCTCAGAATTACACCCCACCCCACCCCTCCCCATATTTACTGCCTTGGAAAATTCACAGGTCTGAAGGGTTATATGCATAGTGTTTTGCAGCTGGATGCAAGTTCGCAGAGCCTGTATGTCAGACTGGACATAATCCGTTTCTAAACTGGAAGCTGGTGGTTTGACAAGCAAGCTGCTTGAGCTCTGGTAAAACATCCTGATAAAGCAGCTGAGCATAATGTAGATAAATAAATTAAAGACTAGAAAAAATGAGGCTTTACCGAAGTTGATAAGTATATGGTGAATCTCCTGGAGTGTCAAACTAGAGCCATTTCAACTGTATTTAAAGCCAGCTGGGAGCATGTGCCAAATCCCAGCCTGGTTTTCAGATGGCTGAGGACCAATTCCATTTCAAAGTGACCGTGCAGGATTTCCTTCCCTGCTGTGGGTCTGGAAATTGTGGCACGTTGTAAGGCAGTTTGAAAATCATGTGAAGAGCAATGCTATGGAAGATGCAGATACTACTCTCTGGGTTTTGGAGGACATGATACTATTTCAGGAATGTCAAGAAAGGAAATGGAGATTAATATTGAAAGTTTCTTGATAATCTTATGCTATTCCTCTTCAGAGTGTTTTACAGACTTTTGATAATTAATGCAGCTAGACAGGGACTAGGGTAAGGAAATAATATCCCCACTTTACAGTTTCACAGAGAAATACTCCATTGCAGAGCCAGGACAAGTTCCTGATTCCCAGTCTTGTGCTCACATGAAATGTGTGAGTAATTAAACTTCTTTTACTTATTTCAGCTGCTTCTCGTTAACCAGGAGTATAAACTCATTAGAGGAGGCACTTTTTGTTACATGTGCTCAGAACACCAGCACAATGAGGCTATGAATCCCTCTAAGCCTCTGTAAGTGTTACTGTAGCGTAAACACCAATCATGGAAAAGGCACTTCTCATTTTTAATGATTATGTCTCAGAATGCAAACAAAATCAAATAGGATTCAATGTTACTTTAATTTAAATGTTAGCGCAATTTTCAGAGCAGTTCTTTGTTTACCTGAGGAGTTGAGCCTGTGTCAGAAAATTTTCCCACTTCTAACAAATAAAGAAGAAATTGTTCCCACTTCTAACAAATAAAGAAGCTGCTTGTTACCAGTTATTTGTGCCAGCTATTTGAATGTTTTTTTAGTTGTGCTCAGATTTGTTGCTAAATGGCCTCAATTTACACCATTTTTCTTGAATATATTTGCGTGCGAATACCCATTTTCAAAGATTTTTGGTTTGTTAACATACTTCACGACCATGTGAATGTTCTGTGTTCTAATGAACATTAGGATCCCATTGAAATTGGTCCTTAGTCATCTGAAAGCCAGGCTGGTGTTTGACACATGCTCCTAGCTGGCTTTAAACACTAATCAGAACATTCGATGTCCTAATGAAGTAATTCAAGTGCAAGTCTATCAAGGAAGTCATCGTTACTTTGACTGTGCTTGCTTATCAGTGCTGACTGATAGATATTCTCGTTTCAGTCACAGTATTCTGGTCTAGTGAACTCAGCCTGACTGGAAAGATACAGTCCAAAAAAGAACATGATCTGGTTGTGCAGGGCTCTCTAATAGTAAGTAATAACATTCTAGGACAGGCCAAAGCAAGAGATCACAGTAAGACACGCTGCATATACAGGAGAGGCAGCGTGGCAGGGGCAGCGCTGTGTACTCGCATCGGGGGTGCTGGCAGGACAGGCAGAAGGGAGCAGATTAGGACAGGGAGCACGCTCTAGGGTACAAGATTATTCTTATTCAGGAGAAAATGTTTGATGCTGTGGAGTTGTTTTCTTCGCTGCAGATAGCAGAATAAATGTATGTTGGATTTTGGGCCAAAAATACTTTCTGCCTGTGTGATCAGTGTGTCTCTGCTGACATAGTGTATGGGCCATGATCCTTGACTCTTGCCAGAGGGGTTATGCGTATCTTTGATAGCACAGATGAGCCATTAACTCTAGCCAAGCAGCCGAGAATTCCCTTACTGTAGGCTAATGCAGAAGTGCCATAGAACAGTGTAATTCACACTACATCACATCTCTTTGTTGTCTTCATTTGTGTTGAGAGGGATTATGGATAGGATGAAGAGGGATTTTTGTAGAACACTGATATGTCCTGAGCCAGAAATGTAACTGATCCTGGCTGTCATTAACTGTCTGCCACTGTTGTGGTGGCTGAAAAGTGACTTTAAATTGCACTTGGGGTTGACCATGCTCAGCTAGCAGCAACATGAAAAAGTATACAGAGTGAATTTTGCTCTCCTTGGTTCCTGTGCCGAGCAGAGCTCAGTTCCTTTCTGTGCGTCACATCTGAACTGCGCTCCTGTATCCAGTAATTTCTGGTGGCGAGCTGACGTTTCTCTTTGACACTTGCCCTCTTTATGCTCCAGCAGAGACGCTGTCTAGCTTTAGCACACTTGTGCTGCCAGAGGTAGAAAAGTGGTTTCTTCTGAATCAGGAGAGGTTATATTCTTCATGCGCAAGACTAAGAATAACAAGAAGATAAATTTCAGCACAGAAATTTTCGTTATTACTTTTTTTTTTTGTTAACTTAAACTCACAGGATATGTAATGCCCTAATTGAATCGGGGAACTATGGGGTTCATAGGCAATAATGCTTCCATTATGCAGCTCTCTGAATGCCTGCAATCTTCCTTTGGCAGAGTTGTCTGCTTTGGAGCATCATAACTCCTCCATTTTAGCAATCTGAAGCTCAGTTCAGATAGGAACATTTCAATAACATCTTGCCACTGTCATATTTTTCAGATCCATAACCTCAGGATGTTTGATACTCAGAAAGCCATTGGTGCTATAGAGAGTGAGTCCAGTACAAAAATGCATTAACAGAAAGACCATTAACATCAATCGTACTCTCCTTTTTGATATTAAATGTTGCCTTCCTAATTACAGTGTGTTCTGCCAGTTGCATGCAGGAAATGCAGATACTTTCCTCATTCTTACCCATTGCTCCCACTTTGCAATGATAAAGCAGTTCTTTGAATGGTTTCAGGGTTTATTCCACAATTTAATGTGGAATTTCAAATAATCTAACAGATGGCATTGTCATCATTTTTCCTTCCCCACAGAATGAAAATGAACAAACACTTGACATTTCCAATATGTCTTCATCTAATGCAAGAATTTTTAGAAGCTATGAAGAGCATTATCTGCTTTGCCTTAGATGGACAGAATCGTTAAATGTGTCCTAACTCTCTCTTCTCCTACATTAGCAACATGACCGCATGGAAAATAGATGTATAACCACATAATCAACACACTTGCATTTTATACTGTGAGCTCTGTCTATAATGAAGCATGAACATGCAATGCTAGAGCTATTTCAGCACAAGAGTATAGAATTTTCATTAGAGAAATTAGCTGGAGCTGCTAAAGCACCTAGAAATCAGCTCACATTTACAAACGTACAGCAGATGCATCATTTGGCAAAAGATTTCTGCAGTCGGTAATTTGCCGTTCATCAGGGATTGCCTCTTAAATCTGTGATTCAAGCTAGGGTGCAGATGACATAGGAGGATAAATTTAGACATGGCTGAAAACAATTATTTTGATTAAGCCTCCAGCCAATGAGAGTAAGATTCTTCCTATTCCTCCCCTTCCCCCTCACTCACCCCATCCAGTAAAGAAGGAGGAGACTGTGTGAGTATAACTTATCTTCGTTTTACATGCAGTGGATGTTTTGATTTAGCTCTCGCTGTTGTAGACTCTGCTCAACATAGTAGAGTGTTTTTTTAACAAATATGACACCTTGTTTCAGGTTTAGCATTGTTTACTTAGTATTGGAAAAGGTGCTAGAAGGGAAATATTGAATTTTTGTTTACCTGCGAAAGAGAGACCGTATCTTTAAAATAAATTGCCTTCTCCCTGACCTATCATTCTCCTGGGAGAAACCCTCCGACTGGGTGAGCTGATTCTGCTGGGAAATACTCACTACTTTCTTGGGTCTAGTGGTGAAATGGACTTTCCAAATGTGTAACGTTCCCAAACAGCAGTTGATAGTAACTACTCTCCCTTGCTGTCAGCCTTGTACCTCGCTGGAAACCGGCAGCAAAGTCGTCCCCTGGCCCTCTTGGCTCCTGAGCTGCTACTCGGTCATTCCAGCCTCTAACAGTTTTGATAATTTTTCCCAGTTTTAGGGCAACAGAGCTGTTTATCCAGTCTAGTGTGGAGGCGTAGGGAAAGCAATGCCAACTAGTCTCTTAAAAAAACATCAACACGAGCATCATTTAACCAATTAGAGCTATTTTATTAGAAACAAAATTAATCTTGGCTGGCAAACTTGTATCTACTAAGCTTCAGTTTGCTGTGATCATAAATAGCTCTGCTTTTGGGTTGGCTTTTTCTTTTTTTTAAAAAAGGAGGTAAAATGCCACTTTTTTAATGATTGTCTGGATGCCTTCACATTACAGATTTTTTTTTTATGAACAGTCGTTTCATTTGGGGCTGTGTCTCTGAGTGTGTAACTTCAACACCGCTGTGGCTGAAGGCTAGAAGATATGGGTGTGCTTAAGTGTCTTGCAATTCCTTCTTCCTATTTCTTTTTTGGTGTGGATTTAGGGGGAGGTTATTTCTTGGCTGGTTAGTGCTTCTACTTGCATTGTTGTTATGAGTGGAGAACGATGGCCAGAGCTGGGGGTGGAGGGGCAGTTGGAAAATGGAGCTGAAAGGTTGTAAGTTGCAATATTGTAAACTATAATTGCAAAATGAAATAGCAAGCACTTCAGAAATAGGAAATTTTATCTTATTTACTCTATGGTAATTGTTGGCACTTGACTACAATCAGCTGCAAGCCTGTCTGTGACTGACAGCACAGTTCTAGCCAGAGCAACCAAAAATNGAGCTATTTTATTAGAAACAAAATTAATCTTGGCTGGCAAACTTGTATCTACTAAGCTTCAGTTTGCTGTGATCATAAATAGCTCTGCTTTTGGGTTGGCTTTTTCTTTTTTTAAAAAAGGAGGTAAAATGCCACTTTTTTAATGATTGTCTGGATGCCTTCACATTACAGATTTTTTTTTTATGAACAGTCGTTTCATTTGGGGCTGTGCCTCTGAGTGTGTAACTTCAACACCGCTGTGGCTGAAGGCTAGAAGATATGGGTGTGCTTAAGTGTCTTGCAATTCCTTCTTCCTATTTCTTTTTTGGTGTGGATTTAGGGGGAGGTTATTTCTTGGCTGGTTAGTGCTTCTACTTGCATTGTTGTTATGAGTGGAGAAAGATGGCCAGAGCTGGGGGTGGAGGGGCAGTTGGAAAATGGAGCTGAAAGGTTGTAAGTTGCAATATTGTAAACTATAATTGCAAAATGAAATAGCAAGCACTTCAGAAATAGGAAATTTTATCTTATTTACTCTATGGTAATTGTTGGCACTTGACTACAATCAGCTGCAAGCCTGTCTGTGACTGACAGCACAGTTCTAGCCAGAGCAACCAAAAATAGCCCAGCATTTGAGTAATTCTAGTCTTTTTATAATCTAATACTGTCACAAATAAAAGCCAGTGTAACATGTAGGCAAACTGAATTCTCTTCATAGGTAGACTAGGGTAAATCGGGCGATGCCGTGGGAAGGCATACTAAGAAAGCACTGAATGTATCTTACTTCAGCAATTCTTGCCCAGAATTAAATAGGATTAGCTCCTTTTTTTTTTGTTGTTCATTAGCCATAATATTTCTGAAATTAGTTAAGTTCTTCTATGCCTAGATTCTTGTTGGGGTAAGGAGGCTGTCAGAGGGAGGAGAGGGAAGGACCAACATTGATCAAAACCTCACTCATTCTCAGAAAGAACCTTAATAAGTAAAATTCCTAGCTGATCTTGGTCAGAAGGCCTATTGAGCCCTCCCCTGCTGCTCGGCCAAACAAATTTGAAATAGTTGGAAAGCATTAGTAGATACTGTTTTAATCTTTAGCTCTTAAGTTGCCTCCTATCATCAATCCCCACGCTCTTGTTGAGGGATGAAGAAAGAATTATTTCTCCAATACAGGATGTAGAAGAAGGTCATCTTTTCCTGAAAGTCTCCGAGTTTCTTTTAAGACCTCTTCCTCAGAGAATTGCAATGGTAGGGTCAAAGCCCTGATGCAGTCTGTTAGCTCCCCAGCATGACAGTGACATTAGTAATGTGGATCTGCAGCATCAGAAACGTTTGCATTACTGTTTTTCCTTTATTACTAATTGCAATTTTTATTTGGTACTTGCAGGCTGTGCTGTGGCAGATATTTCAACACCAAAACACTGGATGTCATGATAGATCTGCTTGTGGCTTTTTATTAGTGTATTTTTTTGAAAACTGTTTTAAGGAATTGTCTATATTGAGGATAGGTGCAAAAGTCAAGCTACATTAACTTGTCAAGTGGATTAGTCATTAAACACCTTTGTGGACATTTTAACTCAGAATTAAAGTGGCTTTAATTGGATTTAGCTTACTTTGCTTCCAAAGTAAATTCAGGTAAATCAAATTAAGGTTAATTCAGTGTAAAGGCGTGGGCAGACGTCCTCGTTATGGGCCATGTGGAGCAACTGAAAACGTAGCTGCTTAGCTGCTCCTCAACACCCTCCTGCTTCCACGGTGTTCCTATGGCATTCCACAGCTCAGCTCACAGAAGGGGATGCTCACTAGTCTGGTACTACCGTAGGTTATTTCAGATTAATTCTGCTCACTTTAATTAGCAGTTTAGTCTGTTGGCTGGTCACGTTGACATGTACAAGCAATGCAGTCGTGTTGTACTTTGCTGACTCTGCAGTGGGTAGCTGATGCTCTAACAAGTAGCTTGGAAATGTTAACTGCATAAACAGCTCCAGCTATTTGCAATGTGACTGTATGTCCATGCCTGTAGAATATATGCCCTCAGGATGCCCTGGGGGGACCCTGAGGGTCCTTATTAAAGGATCACAATTGTTGAGGAGCAATACTCGTGTATACTGGAGAATCTTTGCGGTTTTAGGGACTAGCTTCCTAATTTACAAAAGAAATACCAGGGAATAGAAAGCCAGCTAATAATTACAGCTGCAGCTAGTGCACCTTTGGAAGAAAAAAAGAGATCCCATGAACTATAACCCCATGATTCAGGCTTGAGGTTGTTTCTTAACGAACAAGTCTCTTAAAGGAGAGGGAGTTTGCATCCTAAATAACCGAGTATGAATACTAAAGTAAAGGAAGGAGATGAGTTCACTTAAATGTAACATCATCTATGAAATGAGGTTCATTAGATGAAGCAGAAAATAATTAAAGTTGTTTTGAAGGCATTTCACTGATTAAAAAAAAAAACCACAAAAACAAAATCACTGAATCTTAAAGAATACAGAATAAATTTGATCATACTATTTCCAGCTGTGACCATGTAATCTTCTATTCACCATGCAGCGTTTGACTAAATGAAGACCCAGGTGACAGCTCTCCAAGAAAAACTGAAGTGCTCAAGAAGGTGTCACTGATATAATGACCTAGCTTTTATGGCTCATGCTTCCTCTTTGATAAATGCTCGCTAGATATTAATTGCCCCTCCTGTGATGGCAATGAATGTAATTCATTCACGATGATGAATACAGTTCCAGTAATCCAAATCACTTCCATTTTCATACTTTTTTTTTTTACAGGAAGCCTCTTATTTGCCAGATATTGACACATTGCCTGGACCACACAGTGTGAAAAATGAGGTGCTGCTTATGACCATTTGCCTGTCAAGTTGTGGCCAAGTAGCTACAGATCAGTGCGGTGGGCAGGTGCCTGACATGGTGCTGAGAGCAGCCAACATCTACCAGGCCCTTGTGACATGGCTTCTCTCTCTGGTGAGTATGAGCAGTGACAGTGTGCAAAAGAAGGTTCTGCATGATTAAGGCTGTGTTTTGCCCTCCGGTGAATATATAATAATTCTTAAAATCTCCTTCTTCCAACAGCTATGAAACAGTGGCTGGACAAAGGGGAAATTATGTTCTAACTCACCTTAAAGTCAATAAATAAAAGTCTTGGTGAAGTCAGTGGGAGCTGGATTGTGCCTGTAGTTTACGAAGAACAGGGCACAGAAAGTAAAAAATTGTTGAGCCAGACTCGTAGTAGTCCAAAGTGACTACTGGAAGTGGAATG
Source organism: Anarhynchus alexandrinus (assembly GCA_008711295.1). Lineage (NCBI taxonomy): Eukaryota > Metazoa > Chordata > Aves > Charadriiformes > Charadriidae > Anarhynchus > Anarhynchus alexandrinus. Next base: position 87,552 of record VUYV01000429.1, read on the forward strand.
CTGTCTAACTATTATACTTTGTCCTTAGCAAAAGAAGCAAATGGACACAGGTGCCTATTTCTTACTGCTTGTTCTAATTAGGAATAGATCCTTCTGATAGTTGAGGTCTATAAACAAGTGATTGTCTGTTTCATCTTAATTGTCCTTTGGATCATGTATTTTTCTCCTCTGAAGAAGCCACCTTTTCCTCACTCTTTCCATTAATCCCATATTAGCCTTTTCCGGTAGGGAAAGCAGGCTATGTGTATTTTTCCTCCCCACCCTGCATTGTTGGCCTCATTCTTTTCCCTGGTTAAAGACATTGGCATAGCAATACCAATCTGTGTGCTTCAGGTAGACTTCACCCTGAGTGGGCAGCCTGCACAAGGCTTTTAAATCACTTAAATTCCATTTCAACAGTATTAATTGTTAATCATGTTCACACTTCCATTAAAACACCACTAACATTCTTTAACATTAGTACAATGCTAATGAAAATTGCCACTTGAATAGCCCCAGAGTCTGAATCTTCCGTTTAGAAACTAGTTAGCTCATGAACAGCTGCAGTGTGAACTTTCTTCTGTTGTGTTATTCCCATTTAAAAAAAAAACACAACTGAGCTCTGATTTGTAGCAGTTATCTCCAAGCCTGAAAGGTTATCTCAGCATTCAGGGCTCCGCGTCTCTCTGCTGAGACTGTAGAGTCAAATGTTGTGATTGACTTTGTGCCCAAGAGAAACTGGGGGAAAATCCACTGGTTTATTTCACAGAATCACAGAATGGTCAGGGTTGGAAGGGACCTCTGGAGATCATCTAGTCCAACACAGGTTCTCAAACAGCTGTTGGATAGCAATGAAAGGGTTTGCATTTCTTTAATTAAAAAAGTGGAAGTGTTGAGGCATTTTTAGACCAAATCGTCATCTGGTTGTAATCTATGTAATTCCAGTGATTCGCTGGCTTCCTGGTGTGTATAAATCAGCATATCTTTATTGATTTCCTTGGACATACACTGATTTCTACCAGTTGAGAACATGATGCTGCAGATGCGAGCATTCCCTAGTGACAGAGCAGCTACGGCATTTCCCATGTGAAACCCAAGTTCAAAGCAGTCAAGGACTTGGTAGTGCTATTTTGAGTGATGCAGCTGACCTATGCAACAGTTTGAAAATCCACTCAGGCCCTGTGTTGAGAACATATTTCTAAAGGCGTTTATCTCGCTCTAAATAGTTTTGGTTTATACATGCAGTAAATAGCAGAGCTGTTAATCCATCTAGAGATCACAGTGATGGTATAAACCATGAGAACAAGACTTAGTGGTTTCTGTATTCACCAGAGTCCTAGGAAGGAATTATAGTCCTGTAATTCAGACTTGCCTGTCTCTTTACCTAGCGTGTGATCTGGTTCAGGCATCTCTGCCTCACATGGCTGCTGTTTCTTTCTTGTGGTTTTGCTGGTTGCCTGTGTCTGACTTTCCCATAGCCTTCTGCCCTCTTTCACCTGCTACCCAGGTTTCAGGATGCTTTGCAGCACTACAGTACCTCCCTGGTTCATTTAGGGTATCTTTCCTGTCTCTTTTCTACCCTGTAATACGTGTATTCTCTATGATAAAGTACATCACATTTCAGCCTGAGGTTGAGCGGCCTTATGAGCCCAATGAGTGGTCTATCTCTGGAACTAACCTGGTATTTATGATAAAAGATGTCCAGTGTTCATCTTGGGGTTGGTAGAAGCTGCTTTTTACCCTTCTTGTTTTGGATCAGATATGTATGTTGGAAAATGGAACATTTGCCTCCCACACGCACGTGCACACAAAAAAATCTATCAAAAAGAAATCACCTCAGTCTAACTAAAAGGTGTGTTCACTGGATGGGGATTGATGGGGTTTTGCTATTAGTGATCACTAATAGGGAAGACAAAGACTACTTAAGGAAGCCTGCACTAGCTCCTTGGAATGGCATAATCACTTAGCATTGATTTTTGAACTGAGATTGCATTGATCTCATTATCATTAATAAAGGCAGCACACGATGCCACTGTGACAAGAACATGCAGTGCGGCGTTGACAGGGACTCTGTTCTCCTTTCTTGCTAGACTAGGGAACTGGTGCAAGTTCTTGCTTTCACATTCTGAAACTGGTGGAAGTTGGAGCTTGCAAGTCCTCATTGAGAAAATAAATCCTATGACTTATCAAAACCTACATGCTATTCCTATTTAATTTGGTCTTTATTGATTTTTCTACTGGCTAAACCACAGCTAATCCACTAATCAAGCAAGAGTGCTCCCTGGATTATTGTACATTATGGGGCTCTACTCAAAAGCAATAGAGCAAGATAACGGGTTTACAGCCTCTAAATACAGTCATTTAAAAATGAAATTATGTTCAAATGGATTCGCAGGTGCCTCCTGTGAAAATGAAAGATGGACCCGAGGCTCCGTTTCAGGTGGTGGGGCTGCAGCAGGCCTGGCGAGAGGGTGGCTTGTCCCTATATGCTTGTCTCATGCCAGCAGAGGAGTCTTCAGCGCAGAACAGCACCAAGATCCAGAAGATAAAAGTGAGTAGCGGCATTTACACTTGCTAGTGATGCACATCTGCCATAGGCAGCTACCACTGTTTTTTACTAAGGACCATTGGATATGCGAATTCGAATTCGAACTTCAGCGAGTCAGGATAGAGCAGCGTAAGCGCTGCTCTAAATTAGAATGGGGGAACCGCCCAGTACTGTGGGAACTGAAAGATTGCATACAGCTAATTGCCAGCTCAAGCTGTCCTCAGTTATGCTGAATTTAGATTATGTGCAGATGAGAAACCAGCTTTCTGTGGCATAGTCTTTTGTCTCTGCTGCTCATTAGCTGTTAATATATTTTTGGTGGCTGTAACCCCACAGTGCAGAAATTTGACTGGATTCAGACGAGACATATCTTTGGCGGGTATTATGGTTTTTGCTTTTATATTTTAACCATGTGAAGAGTGTGGCCTCCGAGAGGGAATATTGTCTTGTTTGGCTCCCAGGAGTCGGGGCCCGGAGATGGGACCCGAGAATCCATTCCCTCAACTCCGGTAGACTACAGAGTCTGTGCTGTGCAATAAAGCGCCAAGCTGAGAGGTCTAGCATGCAAGCTGAAAATCTATCACATGTAGGTGGCACAGTGTAACGTAGGGCATGATATATATGAGCTTGTGTCCTGAAAACAGCGGAGCTATGAGGTAGCAGCTCTGGGCCCTAGTTTGTTGGCTCTGTCTTTTCACAGAGCTAATGTGATACAGATTGGTACTCTGAGCATCTTGTTCTGGTTTCATTTTTGGAGACAGCTCATTAGGTATAATTGCTACTCTTGCCTGGTATAAATACCTATCCTGCCTGTGCAGTATAGCTGACTCTTGCTGGAAAATGGACCCAGGTATGGATGGGGAGCAGCGATCCTTGTGTACCCAAGATCTCCTGTGGGTCACTTGCTTGAATAGCTATCCTGTTACTGAATAACCTTTGAGATGTTGGCCCTGTGCTCTGTTGAGGCTGGTGAGTTTCTCTCAGGTGGCTTAATGCTTGTGGCTTTAGCGAGCTGGTAGTGGATTTTCTACTCTATTTTTGTCTGCCTCAACCCTGGTGATGTTAACAGGAATGTGACGATGTAAGTGGTTGTTATTGATAGTTCCTCTATGCAGAAAAGACCCCATAGGACCCAATAGCAAGTGGTCTTAGGGGGGCCCCAGGTATGTGAGTCACACCTGCTGGACACATTGTGTGAAGTTTAAATGGAAGAGGAAGCGTAAACATGTTTTAAAAACACGCTTAAGCTTCCCCTACTCAGCTGCAGTAAGCATTCTTCACTTGCAGCTGCCTGCCTGTGAGCAGTAAAGATTAAATTTCCCATGATGTATCATAAAGCCTGGAGTATGACAGCTGGGGCTCCAGTGCTCCTGCAAGTAAATGATTGATGCTGGCAACAAATGTCATGATTAAAACACTACCAAAAAAAAAACCAACCCAACCCCAAAACAATAAGCAACCTTTCCGGTTGTGTTTGAGCACCTGTCAGCAGAAGCAGCAGGGCTGAGACTAAGCAGTCTGCTAGACTGGACAAGGGCTTGATGTTGATTTCTGTATAAGGCAACTGAATTCAAGATGTTCGCTTTATGGAGCAAGGAAAATGGAGGAACAGAGACTCACCTGCCTTCTGTCCCCTTGCCTTGTTGCTCTCTGCTGATTTTGGCTGAGGAGTTGGCCAAAGCATCAAAATCATCTAGCACCGAGTATGCTCAAAATATGTATCCGGTGTTATGTAATTGAATGAACTTTTGAAGCTGCAGGCTTGGACTGCTCTGAACGTTTGGTTGGAGCTGGGAAGGGTTGTGTCACAAGTCGGTGGAACGAGCCAGAGTTTCCAGTCCGTGTATAAATTGGAAATGCTATTCTGCTGCCCCATTTATCAGTACTGACACTGCTGCTGAGTTCAGCTAGTATGTGCAGCAGCGAACACACAAGGCATTTGGACAGCGTTCCTCAAAGCAAGACTATGTGTAACTGAGGTTTCCTGTCATTACAGGCTCTACCGTATGTCTTTGTGGTAACAGTGACTTTTGTCAATTTTGCTTTCCTGAGGCATTTGTAAAGCTGCTGCTTTCCCCAACAGAGATCTAAGCTCATAGGAACAAGAAAAGTCTTTCAGAAATGTCAGCCAGGGCAGAGACAAGGAAAACAACAGCAACTACTCCTCTGTCCCCATTCCTCCCCTTGAGCAGCTTCAGGTTTTTGCTGGAGAGAAATTTAGATTTCACTCTTCATGCTTAAGTCTTCAGTCTCTCAGTGTTAATGTACAGCTTTTTAATGGTTCAATCAGATAACAAAATTCTGTTGTGACACTTATTGGTTCTTGTTCTGGTTGTCTCCTATGGGCACAAAGAGAACCACTTCTTGGGGCTTACCTTCAAAATTTGACTGGGTTCCCAAGCATTTTTGTTGCATCTCTTTGGTATGAGACTGTAGGGAAATCTTAGTTACTTTTTTGGGGTGATATAAAAAAGACACACCAAGTAGTGTAAATGTTAACCAGAAGCAGTATGACAAATTGATATTTTGATGTTCTTAACGTGTAGAGTCCATTTTCAGTGCCAAAGATGGGTATGTACAAGACTGCGCAACATATTAGGCACAGATTTATGCCTGCTTCATGCTAAGAGGGAAATGCCCATCTTTCTCTGTGTATCTCGTAATAGCAGCAAAATAATAGTTGTCCATGGATTTTCTTCAGATTGGAATATGAATATGATTTTCACAGCAGATGTTGGATTGCTAGTCTGAGAGCCTCAGGACTGACCTGTTTCAATGAGGGCAAGGTTTTGCTTTGCCCAACTTGCCCCCCTGTCAATTCCCAACCCTGGTGTGATGGAACGTGCTGAGTGCGTTTATCAGTCTCATTGGCTGTGATGTTATTTGATCATCCTGTGTCTTGTTCCCTGCTGTAGGGTCACAGCTCTGATGGTGGGGTACCCAGGTTTTTTGTTGGTTTAGTTTGGTTCCGCCCTCTCCAGTTATCATTAACTGGAGCTGAGCTATATTCCAGACCTCTAAGCAATCAACTTCTTATTTACTGGCCACTTCACTGTATCTATGTGTCTTTTATTGTTTGTCACATTTTATTTCTCCATCCCAAGGTCTAATGGTTATGAATACAAATATAGTAGTGGTTTCTCAAGGCAAAAGCTCCTGTTCTTAGCAGATCAAGAAGCCTTTTGGCTTATTCAACCAGGATGGCATCTATTCCTGTATCAAGTGGTTCTGCTACGTTTCCTCCCATTTTTGTCAGTTTTGGGGGTTGAGTTTGATTTTTATTTCTGTCCTCCTACAAACAACTGACAGAAGTGAGGCAAATTTGAACATCCCTGCATGGTTTTGGTTTCTTGACTTGCTGTCAGAACAAATGCTTATACGCTCACCTCTTGTAATTCGTGCATGCTGATAGACAAGCTGCAGTTATGAGCATGTCTGATGGGAATTAGATTTGTACAGAGTATGCTTTCTAAGAATCTACTAAGCATTCCCAATTAGGCACACGAACGCTGCGCAGAGCAACGTGGTTCTTGTCTGTACACTTCGATCACTTAACACTTCTGTGGTGGCTCAGAAGAGCTCACAATCTCTGTTATTAGATTTGCCTTTTTGCAGACCTTTCCTGCTTGAGCTCTAATTTCTAGGCGCACTAATAACTGGTGTAGAGAAGATGTTTTGCATAATTTTTGATTCTGTTTATTTCTAATTGGGTCTTATTGAGGTCACCAATTTTGTTCTCTGAAAGTCCTGCTAATTAAGAACCAACTTTGAAGAACAAAAGGACTTAGAGCGGAGGTTGAATGATGGAAAACTGTAATTTAGCAGTGCAGTATTCAATATTAATGTATCAATATTAATATTAGTATCAATCTTTTTAAAAAAATTTAAATTAATAAATCTTTTAATTTATATCCCCTATGAAATCCTTTGCAAATTAATGTTTCATTGTATTGGGCTGTTTTATGGTCCTGTTTATGGCATTTTATCCCTCTTTGTGTGGTATGCAATCTGCTTCAGAGTAATATTTGTGGGCTGATGGATGTCATGAACCAGTTATTTTATACCGGTGTCTTTCAACCAACTGAAGATTGCTATTAACTCACCAGTCATCATCTCTGGTGGAGTTTTATAGCTGAGCAGTGTGAGTGCATCGAGAGCTCTGGTGGAAGGGCAACACTGCTAATTTCCCCAGTGCCTTCATCAAGGGGCACTTTGAGTCAAGTCTGTGTGGGGGCATGTCCCCAAGTCATGGAGAGAGCCCTTCCACACAGCTAGATGGGTGCAACTGACTGTTGCAGACAGCATCGGCTCTCAATTCCCATCTCCTGGGTCAGGAACCCCGACATCAAGTCTGTCTTTGGACCTGGGAGTAGAGACTTTGTGGGATATTACCAGGATGGTGGGAGGAGTGGGCTGTCTGCGGGTGAGGGGACAAGTTTAGAGCTCTGGTTGCAGGGATGCAGGGTGTGATGGTTTGGGAGCCTGAGGGATGTTACATTAGGGCTTTGGTTCGGAGAATCTGGAGTGCGGCTGCATGGCAGATGCATGAAGCATGAGGCTGGGATGGTTGCAGACAGAGAAAGAGCTGCTACAGGTGTACGGTACAGAGCAGAAAGTTCCTGAGGCCATCATCAATGCTTTTTAACCATTGACTCTTTGCAGACTGAAGAAGATCTACGAGGAACATCCACTTTTTACCAGAAGGTTTCTGCGTTTCTAGCCTGTACGTGGCTTCCGGATGTTATCTGGTGGAGGGCAGAACTGGCCAATTGCTTCCAAAACCAGCTGTGTCCACTTCTTCCTGAAATCCCTTCTGTCCTGCTCAGTCATGTCACTGCTGTTAATCCTGATCCTCAGGTACCGTACAGAAATGCTTGGACTTCTGGTAATTTTTTTCTCATTAGGTCCAGTAAAACTTGTTTGTTTTTCCAGTGTTAACAGGTATTCTCTTTTGCTTTAGCTAAGGATTTAAACAGAGTTTGAAAACAAATGCTTCTATGCTGTGTAGATTTCCACTGAAGTGTCTGAGATTACAAGGACATAGCACCTCTTAAAAGCAAGGGCTTAAAATGACTCTGCCTAAAGACATCTGCAAGAGTATTCACCTCATGCTGTCTATAAGTAGAATGATAATTAACTTTTTCGCTTCTGTCAAGTTAGCAAGTGCTCCCTTACAAATATTCAAGTGAATGAAATATTACAAGAATTCATTATACTTATTGGGGCCGTTTATTCCTTGAGGGCATCCAGTATTGCTTTTAGTCTTTTAACAGCCTATCCTACCTTGGTGTAAATATTTAGACCAGGTTTTCAAAGAAGTGCTGAATATGACCTGATTTCCATACCTTTTGAGGGAATGTTCTACTTATTTTTTTCCTGTGACATCAAGAGCCTTTGGACAATCGTGGTCTTTTTGCAATATTTCTAAATCAACAAAAACCTTGGGACACAATTCCAGGCAATGGTGAAGACTCCAATTCTGGTTCACAGCGAAGTTCAGTTCTAAAAATAATGTAGCATGAGAACTTTTCTGCAATTTCAACCAGACTTGGGGATTACTATTACTCTGTGAGAATCCATGCCATGGAATCTTAGGGGCTTAGCAGTGCACTTAGCAATTTGCCTAAAGGTTTATCCCACTTCTATGGAGGAAAAGGAGGCTTAATGCTGTTGATTTGCAGTCACTGTAGCTTTCAAGTAGAAGCAAGTGCTATAAAGCAGTCTGACGTACTTGTAAAAGATAAATCTGCTGTACGCTTTTAAGGCATAAAATAAGGCATCATTTAAAACAGTCAGGGCTTTTATGCAAATCCCTTATTAGGGGAATTATAAATCATTAGACGTTGAACAGCAAGATAGCAGGCACTTTCTGGGGGTGGATCTTTGCCTTGATGCCATAGAAAAACTGGAGTCGATTTAAAGACCACGTTCTCTTCCGAAGTTCAAATGCTGTGTGCCACCCAGGTTCCCAGGCCTGAATTACACTGAGACCACTATGTATCATGGCTTTTTGATAGATGTATCTTGCGGTTATAAAGAAAGGCTGGTTTCTCAAAGCGAGGCTCAATGAGCCAGACTCTCAGCAGGCAGCAGCTAACCCTGTTGTCTGCCCTGAAGCTTTACAAAGTGATACCGACTGAGAATGTTCCCAAGTGTCATTAAAATACAACCAAAAAGCGCTGCATAGAGAATTCAATATCATATTCTTTTAACTTCATTGGTTTGAATATTTTGTACAAGGCCAGTGATCTGTGCTTGCTTTCTCTATATTTATATTTATTTTGAAGTGGTGTATACAAAACTAAGTAGCCCGAGGAACCTGTTGGAAAAGCATGCAGTGAATACCCATTTTTGCTCCAGGTAGCTTAGAGTCAGAGACAAAAATCCTGGGAGGTTGATGAAACAAATGGGTAGGAGTGGAAGGAGAGGGAACGTCAGGTAAAATTGCTGTCTGCTTGTGTACTGACGAGCTCTGTGTAAGATTTTATGAGCAATTGTTAGCAGTAATTGTAATAACTTTTAAGCACATTGTTTGTTAGTGTATGAGCCAATAGCTTGTTTTCAGTCAATTGTTCTAGTGCTTTTTCAGTCTGCTCTGAACCCCAAACAGATTGCTTTTTTCTTGCTATTTTCCTTTGAGGCTTTCTTATTAACGCTCTGCGTACAGCCTGTTAACCTGCAGTAATTCACTTTTGATATGAAGAGTAAACTCACAGTGCAGTCATTAACACCCCAGGTTAGGTTAGGAGTGACATAATCCCTGAGGAAGTTATTAACTGCAATGTCCCTTGTCAGCAAAAAGAGGATTGCTTCATTTTACCGTAAAATAAAAGTACTTTCTCCTGTTAAACCTTAGGATGCAGGCATTAACCTTAGGGATACAGACGACACACGTAACCAGTGTTGATGCTGCTTTCCCTCTGCCTGTTTGTTCCATTAAGGCACACTGGATTTCTCTCACTCTATCAGTTGTTCTGGGCACTGGGATGTTTGCCCAAAGGGTGCAACCCCTAATGCTCACCATCTTTTTGGTCACCTCCCAGAGCATCTCCTTGAACTCCCAACCTATCCAGGTACCTGCCATGACAGAGGAGTGAGGGCACAACAGAATTGCGTGGCTGACTTTGTGAGATTTCAAGGAAGGAGGGGAACCTCCATCCCTACGTCGAGGTGAATGAGATTTTTTTTTTTCTTTTAGTTCAAAAAAATTGATTTTTTTGCACCTCCTGGTGATCAGCTCCCTACTTGCTGCTCCTTTAGGTAGTTTCCCTGCTGACTTCCAGCACAAGGGTTGTGTTTTCTTTTTTGACACAGTGGCACTGGCTAAGGGCAGGTCTACACAAAGTTCCTTCCTTGCTTTTTTTTCTGTTTTTTTTTTTTTTAATGCAATTTTGCCTAAACATAGCTAAGAATTGCAGACCTGGGTCCAAGGAGCTACATTTGCCTCAATGTTGTAACTCAAAGCTGCCAAGTTTGACGCCTGGGAGTGGACTCGTGGAAAGCACAGCAGCTCTTTAATGTGGTTTTTCAGACTTTTGGGATTTCCCTGCTAGAGAGTTGATGGCAACTGTGTTACCAGAGGAGCTCTACCTGTATACGCATATACACAAGGTTTGAAAGTTGCAAACTTTTTTCAAAGGCTGAAATAACCATGTAGCAGAAGAGCTGTGCATTGCTGATGGAATTAGATATCACTGTTTCATGTTGTGGAAACCCAGCCCGGGTGTATCGCTTGTTACTTTGTGCACTTAAGGCACCTAATTTAGTTATGTGATTGCCCGGAGTCTGTGTATAGTCCCTGAAGAGCGAGTGAGAAGCATTGCCACAGGATATTTCAGATCTGTGAATCTGTGTTTTAGTGTAGGCTTGCCAAGAAGACTGTGAGCTTTAGAGTTTGAGTGCTGTGATGTTATTTCTTTGACAAGCATCATGGCCTCAGCCCTGCTGAGTGGCTTCAGCGTCTTCCACTGTCTTTTACCATAACTTCTTCTAACCTCAATGCTAATGAGAGGCTTGCTCCGAGAACTGCTGTTTACTGCCACATCAGCTTTTCACCCAACTCTCTTCAGGCCCTTGGCTGTGTGGGCATTGCCTTTCGCACATCTCAAATTGTAGTAGCTGGTGGTACGCTGTGGTTCAGGGCCTCGTAGTGTTGGCAATCATGATTGATTTCGGGTTATTGCCCCTTATGTTCTCTTTCTTCTTTCATGCTGTGTGAGAAGCAGCAAACTAGCGGCTTTAAGCAGAACCTAAGATGGGCCGTGTGATGTTTTGTGGGTGGAGAGTGCAGATGGAGCTACCTGGAGTGCAGCACAATTTGGCCAGCTGCTAGACCTGATCCGCATGTTGCTGTAAGCTCTCGGATTTAGTGTATGGCTCAGGGCTGTGCTTTCCTCCTCCCAAGCTTCTGCTGAGCCTGATGCGAAAGCATGAAAGACTTGATTGTTGTGTAGCTGAAATGAGCATTAGGGAGGGATAAAACACCCAGAACAGCACCTCCGCATCTGCTTCCCCAAACCAGACCCAGCAGGATGTTGAGACTTAGAGCATGGCAGGTGCCAGCTGCTAAGTCCTGCAGCTTGAGGCTTTGAAATCCAGGCTAAAGTTGTAAAACAGGAGGTTCAAAAGGACAGGTTCATCCTGCCCTTTGCTTTCCAAATCTTGCTCCTGTCTTGTCTTTATCTAAGTTGGTGCTAAGGGCCAGGTCTCAGGTGTCTGGCACCCTGAGTCTGCTGTGCAGCCTGATGAAGTTGTATCAACAGTTTTAGCGAGAACATGTCATCTGACTGATGATTCCATATGGATATGACTTGTCTGTGGGTGAGACGTTTGTCCTGGGGCCTCATCTGTATCCATATATAGAAATTAATCCATAGCTGCATGGCTATATCTTTGCGAGGCAGAAGGGAGAAGGTGGCATCCTGGCTTTAGCTGAGTCCTGTTGGAGTTTGTGATTGATTTTAGTGGGACCAGGAGTTCAGGCTGTCGTTAGTATTTGTAACTAAAAAACCCTGACCTTTAAAAGGAGAAAGGATTACAGTGATGTCTAACAGAGTTGGCACAAAGATGAAGGCATAGCTTCGGGAGGAATAAACCATTATAGTTTTCCATTCATCCTAAAATTTGATAGCTCGCATTTAAATTGTGGCCGTTGCTAATTATTCCAGAAAAGAGCAGCTTAAAAGAACTATCAAGCTAATGTGCTTAGCTATTAGGATTGTCCATGAGGGGTGGAAGGGGTGGAAGTTATTGTCTCATCCTTTCTCTTCTATGTTTTAAGAGATCCCTTTCCCTATCCAGAAGGGGGGCAAGGGAAAGTGAGATGCATCTTCAAACTGCCTGAAATACAGCCACCAGAATTGTATGTCTTCAATGGCAAAGCTCTTAATTAGCCCTGTCTATCCCCAGCTTTTTTGCTGCCTGGGATCTTCCTACTGTGCTTCCACGTTTCCTAGACTAAAATCTGGAGCCGTCTGAAATGATGGGGAGGGAAGATGTGCAGGAAACAAATTCAAATTTGTGTTAATCTGGAATTCCTCAAGGAATACTACACTGATGCACTGGGACTCATGACAGTGGGGAGAGGAGAGAGTTTGAGGATAATGCTGCCTAATTCAGGGCCATGATTCAGTGAATCGCATCAGACACGAGCCTTGCCTGTGTGTTAGCATCGAGGCCTTTGCTAGAGTGAGAACAGCGATTCCTCTGCTGCCACCAATGTGGTCAGTGGAGTTGAAAGGGAGAGGTTATATACATACAGAATTTAGAATCTGTCTCTGGAGGTAGTGGAGGATGCAGCTTCTTTCTCCAAGGAATTTGAGTGTTTTCTCATCATGAAAATGGCTGAGCAGATCTTTGCCTTGGAAAGTACCTTGCATGTGAGGAGATGAGATTGTGGAGTACATAGAAATTCTTCCTGCAGTTTCTGTTTTCCTGCTGTGGCTGGGAAGCAGTCTAGAAGACTCGTTGCAACTTAAAAGGCTCTCTTAGATCATCTGACAGCAAAAGCTATTTCTTTGTTGTCGGAAATGAGAACAGAATACACTGTAAGCAAGAAGAAGAGATATCGGATTTGGTCATATTTCCGTATGACAGTTAAAGATTCATGGTTTTGCTGCACGCAGCTCCAGTCTTCTCTAAATGTCCTTATTCTTGTTTCTGCTCAGTATTTTACAACACGTTTTTGTTCAGCTGTGAATTTCCTTCCCATAACTGGCTGGTTTCATCTTGGTAATATTGTCTGAAACAAAGCAGTAGCTCTACGTTTCTTTTTAACGCTTTTTGAAAAAGTGGTACGCATTCAATCCTAGCTATGGTATAAATCTGTCTTTTCCAGTGTCTTAAGGTAGCAGAAATCTGAATTTTTATCCCAAAGCAAATAAGAAAAAGGATAGTTAATAAAAAAGAATAACTACAAATGGGAGGTTTTGGACATTCCCTCCCTTCCTGCCTGCTCTTTCTGGTCATGACAGTATGGATGAAGAGGATATCAGTGCTGTAAGAAAGCAGGGTTTCTTACAGCAGAGGGTGGAGGAGACATGGTCATGCAAATGGTTATGGTTAAGTGATTCTGGGTTTTGAAGCCTGTCACAGCATCAGTCAGAGTATCCCTGGGGCTGCTGTAGCTGCTGTTGGCTGACTGGAGCCTACCTTTCCTCCCTGGTATAATGCCTTTTCCACGAGACGTAAGATTATTACAGTGCTCTGAGTCTGCAGAGCCTTAGAAAAGAGGAATTTTCGGGTAGGTATCGGCGGCTGGACTGCTTCTTCACCATTCTGTGCAGTGCATGGGGAGGGAGTCTCCTCTCCTCCGCGCCAAGAGATAGGTCAGCATTCAGACATGATGTATCAGCTATCCTGGGAGAGACTTTCTGAACTGCTGTGTTTGCACAGAAGCTTTACAGCTACTGTAATGTTGTTGGAGGTGTAAGAGAGGAACCAGCCCTGTGGTGAAACCGATACAATTCTCACACCTACCCTCTCTCATTGTGGAACTTTAAAAGTAGCACCAAAGTAGCGTGAAGATAAATAGTTTCAAAATCACCAAAATGATTTCAATAAGAGTGGGATCATGTAACTGCCTACGGAGGGTCCCTCTGCATTATATGTCAAATAGGGCTCATGACAATATTGTAACAACTGATGCAATTCACTCCTGTGTGGATGGGAAAGTTGCTTTCTTCCTATTTCTCCTGTGCATTGCATAGGAAGGCAGTGTCAGGAGTTCTCCTCCACTGGCACATTTTAGCTAGACTGGAAAAAGCAGGAGCTGTCGTACTGCAGCCATCTATGTGTATTTTCTTACCCATGAGGAAAAGGATTTTCTAGGAGAACTGAGACTTTTCAAGCTTCATTTTCTGTTGCTTTGTGAAACCGCATTCGGGTTGGCTGCTAGAAAACAGAATCTGACAGATCAGAGTAACGATTTTCCACAGGCCTTGATTCCCTGATAGATGTGGCCAGATCCCTGCTGTGGCGGGGAGGGAGGCTGACCATTCAGCAGCGTGCCGGCGATCACAGCTGATCCACAGCTGACGCCGTGGCACTTCCTAAAGGTCAGCTTTTTACCTTGGATTTCCCAACTTGCATCCTCTGCGTCCTAACTAGGGCTGGATGTTTATAATGAATGTTTCTGTTGAAATGTAGGCTGGAATCGATTTAACCACATTTGTCCCTTCTCTTTTCCTTCTTCTTGAAAGCTCACAGGCTTGAGGTTTGTTCGAGGAAGAGCCTGAACCACAGAAAACTGGGGTCTTGCTGCATTTCCATTTTGAAGGGCTTGTCTGTGCTCACTGCATCGTGCCAGTGTTGCATGCAGAAGCTGGCAGCAAACACTGGCAACGGAGAACATCTTCTGTTTCCTTAAATCAGCAGTTTCTTGCTTTTGCTCTGATGATATTTTCCACAGCAACTGAGTGTAATATCACAAGTGGAGGCTGATGAATGATTGTTTGCAGGACAAAATGGACAAATCCATTGAGAGATGTCCAAGGTCTTGGTTTGGTGTAGTTGTGTTGGCTGAGACAGGGTGAAAAGTGAAATCCCCAGTTCTGCTTTTAGGCAAATATCTCACGAAGCACAGGAAATAGAGGAAGGAGAAAACACAAAAGGTTGCTGAAGCAGAAAGGCAGATATCAGAGGGGTTTTAATATTATTCAAATTCATTTAATTTTCTGGTTATTGTTTTCAAACATTTGTGGAATAATATGAATTGCTTATCATTTGCCAAGCAGCGCAAAAAAAAAAATATCTCTGAGGTGATTACACAATTAAACAGCATTGTATGTACCTCATAATCCAGGATGGATGCTTCATGCAGTGTTAGTCCGTTTTCTGTCCGTAATAAAAGTCCCGATGAGACCATCTAGATATTTAATTCCTTTTTTTCTTTTTTGAAAAGGTCTGTCCACATGAGAGGAAGCCAGATTAACAACTGCTGTGAATCAAAGTAGTCTTTAAAAAATAGCGAAGCTACTCTGAGATATTCCACCTGAGCCTATGTCTCAAAAGTGACCGTTGGGTTTTTGGGGGTTTTTTTTGTTTGATTTTTTTTTTTTTCAGTCTTGGAGTGAATCCTGCCCTATGTGAACTCTGCCTAAATGCATCCGTATTTCTGGAATGCTTAATTGTGGCATAGCTGCGAACATCACTTCTTCCCAAACCAGAACGTGACAAACGTAACTTAAAAGCTGCATTTGTTCCTGGACTGTGGCCTTGCTTACTGAGCGTGCAGGCACAGCAAATTCTTCTGAGTGACACATTCTTAAACTTGCACTTGTACAAGTTGCTTGCTTGGCTGCCCAGAAAATGTATGAGAAACAAAATAAGGTGCTGAGATTGGGAAATGCTACGCTTCTGTAAAGCTGTGACCTAAATGCCAGAGTCTTTTTGCCTATCTGTGAGTATGTGGCACAATAAGACCTACAGATAGGTGTCACTTGTGGTGACATGAGCACAGGAGAAATGTCCTATTTTGGTTACAGGCATGTAGAAGTTCATGCAGTTCTTTCCCTACCTTTCCATTTGATTAGTTAATTAGAGCGTTCCTTTAACAAAGCCCTTTTCTGCTGGATGCTCAGCATGATCGTGGAGAATCAAGGTCTTGAGCTGCTCGGCCTGATCCTGCAGTGCCTTTTGCATGTGACTCCTGTTCATGTCAGTGGGTGCTCTGCGTGTTGGAGTCACTGGGTTGGACCTTAGGAATGTTCAATCTCAGGAAGCAGTTGAAGACTTGTGTTCTTGGGATATCACTTGAATGGAGCTAGTTGTATGGTTGTAAGAAAGCAAATGATAGATTAACAACACTAGAGTAATGAGTTTAACCCATTAATGTGCATCTTTATTTGCTCTCTAGGCATAAAATACTATTTTTTCCAAGCCCTTTATTTTTAGGGATCAAGATAACATACAGGTAAGAGATGTCCTTTGTGCATTTCAGGCTGTGGAGAAGGTGTTTGCAGTGCCAAATGGATTTTACTGGCAGACAGTTGAAACTGATGAAGAATACTTCCCTAACAGCAGCGACATGGAGGCTTGTAGAGATATAGACACTGAGGTAAAAAAATAAAAATGAACAAACCACTCCTCTCTGACTTGTGGGATGATGTGGGAAGTTGAGAGATGATTAAGTGACCTGGACTATTTCAATTTTGACATTTGGTACAAATACTGATCTTGAAGTATTTCTCGCTCAGACCTAAATATATCAGCTGAGTATTTTCTGTCATCAGTATTGATGTGCTGATTGCTCTGAGCCACAGAAGATTAAACTATGAAATGTGCGGGTTGAAGAAATTGCTACCAACCAGGTGCAAATCAGTAACAGTAGACAAAATTTTGATAACCCAAACCCACTTGCCTGCAAGCCAATATACAACACAACTCTCTTTTTAAACTTGCGCTCAGAAACATTAAAAAAAAAAATTTGGAAGCTTCTGGTACTGTCTGCCTGACCTGCAGTAACTGTGCATGTGTTGTATAAACAAGTAGGAAGTAATTCTGCTTGGTTGACCCCAGAAGAGGAGAAGGCTAAGGTAACTTAAATTAGCTGATATTTACCTCTGTTTAGGAGTGTGTACCAAAACGTACTGGACCTCCACCCATGTATGATAACTTGTTAACTATGGTAACTCACCTTTCTTTGCTTTTCTTTGATCTGACAAGAGCTCAGTTCCCTGTGAGTGTTGGTTTGGGGAGATGCCGATATATTAAGTTCCTCCTGAACATGCAGCAATCCTCACCAGTTGCTGAGGGTGTACCACACTTGCTCCAGGGAGGTGCTTGAAGTCCTAAATTAGGAGCTGAAGATACCTGGCACTTGGCGCAGTCAGGAAATGCCTCGTGTCTTCATTACAGTTTCCTGATGTGCCGCAGGTGTGCTGTTCGGGGGTCCGTACAGACCTTCTCACAGCAAGGGCAGGGTGCCCTGTAAGGGAAGGCAAGCCAGGAGCTGGGACTGACGGCAAGGCAGGCAGGGCTGGTGGCCTCAGGGCAGGGTACCCTCCCACGCTACCCAAGCAAGGAGAGCAGAGCAGATCCAGCAGCAGTAATCAGGGCCAGCCAAGAGGTCACAGTGACAAGACCAAGCCAGAAAGTGAAGTCAGCGGGTTAGGAGAATGGCCAGAACCAGTGATGTGTGGGACTGAGCCAAGGCATACCTGCAGCAAAGCTCAGACGGAGACCAAAGCCGAGCGCCTGTCTCCTAAGCGAAGGGGAGACAGGCAGTTACTGAGGTTTTTCAATCCTGGACGGCTGCGTTGGCGAAGCTGGCCCTGAGCCCAGGCAGCCAAACCCCAGGGACTCTTATACAGAATAATACTTCCTTAGTGGCTGCTGTGAACATTGGGTTAATATCAGGAGAGCTTGAGCTCGACAAACATAAAGAAATAGAGCTTTTATTCCTAATTAGACCACTTTTTTATGATTTGAGTAAATTTATATCTTCATTTATCATGATGGTATAAGCCTCATAATGTGTTTATGGGGGAGTAGCATTTCATTTAAAGTGTCCGATAGTGATGAATTCCTCTGGCGTTCACTGCAGCCATAAAGCTTGCTGCTGGGGATAGCGTTGTGTTGCTTTACGTCCAGGAGAACCAGGCACAAATTTGAGGCCAGTACAATCACGCTTGTCTGATCTACAGCTGGACAATTTATTACCCACAGCACCACACGACTTCCCATCATAAAGCACCTGCTTTTTGAAACAATATGTTTCTGCTGATGGGAAAGCGATAGTAATTTGCTTCCCTTTTGGGTATAGACATTCAGTATGTGTCAATGTATGTTGTCCTACGTGCAAGAATGGGCTGAATTGGATTAATCTGGTAAAGAAGATTTCAAAATGTAAATTTGGGACAGTACCAGTGATGTGTCTGCCTTTTGATATTATTTTTTCTCATGTTGATTTTGGCACTTTTGCAGGTATAAAGAAACAACCAGTTGGTTTATTATTATTTAACCATCTTTCTGTAGTACGCGAAGTTAAACAGCAGGAGTGATATGCTTCAGTCTCTGCCCTAGAGAACTTGTGGTTTTTTACTGGTAGGCTTATGTGACAAAAGGCACAATTATATCAGCAGAAATAGACTCAATCATAATTATCATAGATAGTTATGATTCAATCTGAAACTAAGAGCCTACTGTGCTGAACTGCATGTAAATATAGAATAAAAGCAAGCTTCTTTGTAGCTCTTCCAATATAGATAAAGCATGGGAACTAAAGGTGAGCAGAAGAGATACAGCTGTGTGGTCACTGAGGGCTTGGAAGCATTTGGCTCATTCCTCCAATGTGCTCTTGCTGTTCAGGTTGCCATGGTGCTGCTGTTTGAAACTCTCTTCCGAAGTCCCCTAGCTACCCATCACATGTTGCAGCTGGTACTCAGTTCTGGTCTGGATATCTGTGGCCTCCGTCTGCTCTATCCTCAGCAGGATGTGCTGCTCTCTAGCTCAGGTGAGGTCTAGTTTCCCTTCAGAGATTCCGTCACGTGATGAAGCAAAGATCTGTAAATGTACGAAGGTGAAGAGTGATGCGGTGCTGTGGGCATGGGGGAGAGGGTATCAGATTTACATGAGTTTTGCTTTATCAGTGCCTGTATCTTTCCCAAAAGAAATTATAAAAGATCTTGGGCTGTTTCTTTCATTTTTTTTCCCCCAGTGTTGAATATCCACAAGTTGAATTTTTAACCCTTGACACAAAAAGTGTCTCAAACCGCTTTAGTTGTTGTTCCTTTGCGGTGATCTTTTCCCAGATTGCAGTGCCCTGAGCTCCAGGGTTAGACTCGTGTAAGTTCAGTTTACTAAACTAGTTCTCACTGATTTTCCTGAAGGTTTTAGCTGCAGAAAACTCCCCCTTCCACAATTCCCCCCATCTCATTGCCTGTGGGACTCCAGAAGCACGGGCAAAAGTAGTGATCTAGCCATCCTGTAATTGCATTGCTTGATAAGCCACTGCCAAAGTGTCACATTTGCTAATAGAAGGTGGTCTGAGATGAGAGACCAAGAAGATGAGGTAAACAAAACTGATGTGGGTCTCTGAACTCAAATCACTAAGTCTTTAACATTAGACACCAATGTCTTCAAATATTGGCATGTACCACTCGAGTCTTTATTTATTTTGCATTCGTAAAATAGAGATAATGAAGCCTGTCTTAAAGTGTGTATGGAATAGTATTAGTTGCTAATGCAATATAACCCTAGAGGAACAGGTGTTACATTAGCTGCGAAGTACAGCGATTGCCTCTGCAGTACAGTATGGTTTGTACTGTCTTTTAAGACAAGAAGTTCTCCTGGAAGGTTTGTTCATGACACCATCACGAATACAGGCAATCCATTTCTTTTGGGGGAAAGGTATAGGCAGGCTAGGAGTGAGAGAAATGGGTTTCCTTTTCCTCAGGCAGAAGGTGAGTGAAGACCAGCTTAATTGGAGACAAATTCTACAGTCTCCCTGCCCCCTTATTCCATTTGAAAACAATAGGAGCAGACTGCCTTAGAAATGGGATTGCAGTTGGAGTTGTTCAGCGCTGTGCACGTAATACATTCATACTGATAGCTGGAGAAATGAAGAAGGACTCCAGAAATGAATAAGAAAACCATAAAATCACCAGTCATTAGGAGATGACAGGCAGCAGATCTGCTTCAATGCTCTCTACTGTGCACCATTATTTAGGAACATTTCGTATGAAGAGACAATTCATTTGAGCTGAAAACTGCTATGCGAGTTTGTAAATTAGATTTTTACCCTTAGCTTGAAAACTTTAAAATGATTATTTTAAATATTTACAGCCAGTTTCTCCATTATCTACCTGCTCTGGAGACTTATGTTCTGGCTTCTGATTCTTATGCAACAAATGATGTAATTGAATATGTTTTTAAACCTCAGGGAAGAAAATGACGCACCTTGCTGCTTTTTCTAACATCTGCAGTAAGAACTGCAGAGGAGCCAGACTTGCTCTTTTGCTGAGGTTATTTATGGGACCCCAACCATGCTGACAGTAGACATGGAGAAAGGTTTGCCAGAGGCGTAGGGAAGAGTTGTTGCAGGAAACAAGGGAAGCTACAGTTCAAGTCCTGGCAGGGAAATAAGGGCGGCTAATCAAATATTTGCCTGAACATGTCATCTTACAACATAGCACAAAATCTGTATTTGATGCGGAAGGAAATAATCTAGAAAAGAAGTCCACAAACTTCCAGTTTGTGAATCCCCTTCCCAGTTTTCTGATGAAAATTACAGAAAACATCGCTCTCCTCAGGCCCGTGTTCTTCTCCTGTCTCGCCTTCGATCCCTCAGCCTTCCTTGTGGGCACGGACAACATACTGCACAAGAAGTTAAAGTGCTGACTTCTCGTGGATCAGCTGCTCTCTAGTAACTAACCCTGGGCACGTTCCTTTCCGCAGCAAATTTGAGGCAAGCAGCTTCTCTTTCTTTAACAGACTACCTTGAATAATCTTAATTTACTCTTGGGTAAACACGTGCAGCTGGTTGCCAGCGTATCCCCCACAGGACAGGTAACCAGTAGGTTACTTTGGCTAAGTCTGAAAAGGGCACTTGTGTGGAATGAATGACCTTGGGGGGGGTTGTTTCATGTTTTAGTCACACATATGTTTGTCTTTCACAGAAAAGCTGCCTTCTTCCTATGCTTCAAAGACTGGTGAGGTGCCCCCAGTGCTGGCGTTAGGCATGAGAGGGCCTAAAGCACCTAGCACCTTGCAGAATGTCATCGGGCCGTCTGACCCACAGCTGGCGAGCGTGACCGACGGCAGTTCCATCAATGCCATCTACTGCAGGAGCCAAGCGGAGCCTCTTGTCTACCTGCCCCACCTGGACAGCCGTGTGCACCGGGAGCTGTGCCTCTGGTTCGGAGGGAGGGCTGCTGGCGCAGCGCTGCACGCTGGCGTCCCACATCCAGCTCCCCTATGCAACAACACAGCAAGGTGACGGTGTTTGAACTGTGGTTGTTCTCACAGGCAGAGTGTGACGTGGTGGCCAGGCAGGCACACAGCTCGCGTGCTTTGTCTTTACCTATCAGCCTTCTGCTAAAGGTCTCAGTGAACAGGAGTGCAGGGTGGGAGCAATCTGTCTACTTTCACATTTTCAAATCAGTTACTAGAGTCTGCAAAAGCCCCTCTTTCACAGGAATGTCTCTTCTGCGGCACATAATAGAGGTGTTGGGTGTGGGACTCTTGCAGTTGGTTCCCATCACTTGTTCCCTGGTAGCTAGCCATGTAACTCATACGCTTGCAGCACCTGCTTTTGGGCCCTGTGTGCCTGAAACTCCTGTTCAGACTGATCTGAGACCTCCTCCAGCTGTGCCTGGTGCTGAAGAAGGGCTGCAAGTGTGT
>VUYV01000429.1:109764-174254 GCA_008711295.1 Anarhynchus alexandrinus
CTTGGGTAAACACGTGCAGCTGGTTGCCAGCGTATCCCCCACAGGACAGGTAACCAGTAGGTTACTCTGGCTAAGTCTGAAAAGGGCACTTGTGTGGAATGAATGACCTTGGGGGGGGTTGTTTCATGTTTTAGTCACACATATGTTTGTCTTTCACAGAAAAGCTGCCTTCTTCCTATGCTTCAAAGACTGGTGAGGTGCCCCCAGTGCTGGCGTTAGGCATGAGAGGGGCTAAAGCACGTAGCACCTTGCAGAATGTCATTGGGCCATCTGACCCACAGCTGGCGAGCATGACTGACGGCAGTTCCATCAATGCCATCTACTGCAGGAGCCAAGCGGAGCCTCTTGTCTACCTGCCCCACCTGGACAGCCGTGTGCACCGGGAGCTGTGCCTCTGGTTCGGAGGGAGGGCTGCTGGCGCAGCGCTGCACGCTGGCGTCCCACATCCAGCTCCCCTATGCAACAACACAGCAAGGTGACGGTGTTTGAACTGTGGTTGTTCTCACAGGCAGAGTGTGACGTGGTGGCCAGGCAGGCACACAGCTCGCGTGCTTTGTCTTTACCTATCAGCCTTCTGCTAAAGGTCTCAGTGAACAGGAGTGCAGGGTGGGAGCAATCTGTCTACTTTCACATTTCCAAACCAGTTACTAGAGTCTGCAAAAGCCCCTCTTTCACAGGAATGTCTCTTCTGCGGCACATAATAGAGGTGTTGGGTGTGGGACTCTTGCAGTTGGTTCCCATCACTTGTTCCCTGGTAGCTAGCCATGTAACTCATACGCTTGCAGCACCTGCTTTTGGGCCCTGTGTGCCTGAAACTCCTGTTCAGACTGATCTGAGACCTCCTCCAGCTGTGCCTGGTGCTGGAGAAGGGCTGCAAGTGTGTTCCACTGAGTGGCCCTTTGCTAGAAAGGCTGCTCTAGCTTTGTGCTATGTCCCTTCTCTATCAGCTGGTTAGAGGTGAGGGGCTTCAGGTGGAAAAGGTTCTTTGGAGGATTATGACAGAAGTGTGTGACAATGAAGGGTGGCTTGTAAACTTTTAACTCTAGCAAACAGCATGAGAAATGCAATTTAGGAACTGATGGCATAGCAATAGGCTGCCAGAAAGTGTTGGGAACAAGGGACGTTCAGGAGTCTTGCTCTCAGATGAGTCTGGATATGGCTGCAGAGGGAACCGGGCTTGTAAGCATCTATTAATCCACCGTGCAACCTAGACTGTGTGTGCTCTGCTGTGTAGTGCTACAGGGAGGGGGGCTACAGCTCCCAAAGAATCACTTAGACTGTCTTGTACAGAAATGGATTTACCTAATGCTTTTTAATTTAAAAGTTGCTTGGTTTGTAACACTGATGTTAGGCTGCCGGAATGCCTGCTGCTGGCCATGCTCAGCAGAGCAGAGGTGCATGACGGAAAGAGGGAGGGTGGCAGGGAGCAAAACTTCAGCAGCTCTGTGGAAGTTGGCGCTGAGCAGCCCTTGCACACCATCTGCACCTGCAGGGAGGCAGAGGGAAGGCTGGATCGGTAGCCTGGACTCTCTCACACTCCTTCCCAGCGCTCTTTTCCCAAACCTCTCTGCAGCTTTTCCTTGATGAAGATGGGTACTTTCTACAGCACAAAACAATCACTTCCCTTCCTGACAATCTTGCAGCTTCCTGGACAGAGACTCAAACCTAAGGATGAAGGAAGCACATTTAATCCTGTGTGTGTAAATGAAGGGCTCTGCTGTGCTCGGAGGTCCCTTTCCTCTGCCCTGCAGAGGGAAGAAGAGAGGCACTTGTCTTTTTTTGGCTGCTGAAGGACACACCTCTGGTTGTTCCGAGCATAGGTAGATCTGTGGCTTGAAGGATTTGTTTTACAGTGCTTTATCAAAAGATTTGGCTTGGGGCGTCAGGGAATTTCCACCAACTGGGTGAATAACAAACTACGTGTCTCCTCTCCCTGACTGTCATGCTTGTCATGCAGGCGTGTGTAATCATGTGGGGTGCCAACCTCTACACTGGGGTTTTCAGGCTCTGGGCATCTCCTTTTAATGTTGTGAAACTGAATAAATGATGCTGTGGTGATACTCCCCGGCAGAAAGCTCANCCACTTGTCTTTTTTTGGCTGCTGAAAGACACCCCTCTGGTTGTTCCGAGCATAGGTAGATCTGTGGCTTGAAGGATTTGTTTTACAGTGCTTTATCAGAAGATTTGGCTTAGGGCGTCAAGGAACTTCCACCAACTGGGTGAATAACAAACTATGTGTCTCCTCTCCCTGACTGTCATGCTTGTCACGCAGGCCTGTGTAACCACGTGGGGTGCCAACCTCTACACTGGGGTTTTCAGACTCTGGGCATCTCCTTTTAATGTTGTGGAACTGAATAAATGATGCTGTGGTGATACTCCCCGGCAGAAAGCTCAGACAGGGCTCTCCACCTGCAAGTTCTGGATGGATTTTTAAAGATCCCTTCTGATCCTGGATGCTGGGTGCAGTGTGGCACACTGTGTCAGTGACAGCAGGCTGGAGGTGAGGTAACGTGCAGTCCCGTTGGTGCTTTCTGCAGAGTGGCAAAGTGTACCCATGTAGAATTCATCTGATGCTCACGGAGGGATTATGTGTCAGAGTTCAGTTCTGCTGGGCCATGAACAGTGGCTCTCATCACTTTTAATATTTGAAAAAAGAAAACAATTTGGTAGAGTTTCATTCTCTTTCTTTATTTGTTTGTTTTCCTCAGGGATGCTTTTTTCCTCTTACAAAGATGATGAATTCTGCTCCTCTGTTATAACTTAGCCAGTCCAGAGCGGTGGTACATTCTAAATAATGCACTTGTCTGTCTTCTAATGCTGGTAATTTGGTCCATTGGGAGACAAGAATACAAACTGCAACTCAGATTGCAGTTTTCAGATTATACTTGCAAATGCCGTGGTCTCCTGGGAGCGAACAGGCAGGATGTATTCCCGCCAACTCGGTGGTGGCAAGGGATGAGGCAGGCAGGTTTGCCTGAGCAGCCTGCGCCTCGCAGACCTAGCCAAACTGTTTCGCAGACTGCAGTTTGCGTTGCTGTCAGTCCCTGGCTTTCAGAACCACACCTTATGTTCTCTGTGCTGTGATCTGGTCCTTTTGAGTACGCAGGAATGTTGTAGAGGTTTCACTGCCATGAACATCTCTGCCAGACTTGATCGTGCTTGTTGCCCAACATGAACCTTTAAAACTGGTTACACTCTGGCTAAAGAACCAAAAGTGAACAGCAACTATGATGTATCTGTGGGTAGGAAAAGCTCTGGTAATGAAGCTTGACATATTTCTTGATTCCCAGATTTCTTTGCCAAGCTGGCTACTTTGCGTTAGCTACTTTTAATTGAACACAAAGAGCCTCGGGGGGAGTAATATAAAAAGGTGTTCAGTCAGAGAGACCTTGATGCAGCTCATGTCTTGGTCAAGGGATTGAAATGGCTTTTCCAGTAAAGCAGTTTTACCAGAGAAGCTTCTCTGGTCCTGGGTTTGTTGCAGAAAGTAGGTTTGAGTCAGAACCTGGCAAAACAGCTTTTAATATTTGTTGTTTTTCTTTAGGTCTCAGAGTCCTTCATCCCCTAGGGCAGAAGCAGATGAAGAAAAGGTTGCTCTCCAGGGCGTGGCGCTGTCTCAACCTCCAGCGATGCTTGTCTCGACTACCAAAGGTCAGTGTTCGGGAATGAATCTTGAGGTTTTATGGCTCTCCTTCACTGACAATATTGCCTTACTCCAGCCACCCACTTCAGGAAATTCTGCTTCCCTGGATTGCTCCGTGCTGTGACCTGGTCAGTTGTAGAGCCAGGAATGAATTTCTAGCAAAATGCTGTTGCCTAAAGCAAAGTGACAGAGAAATCACATCATCTTCCTCATGGGAGTAGCTGCTAGAGTCCTGTAGGCTGCTTAGATTTCACTGAAGGGTGGAAAAAAAAGAACAAAAAAACCCCACCCTGCAGGAAATCTCTGCACATAGGGGCCTGTTCATCAAAGAAACAGTCATGTGAAGACCTAAGTGTCTTTAAACCACACGTTTATCTGATTAGAGATCATCTACCTCTACCGGTGAAGAGTTGGATGTAATCATCATGGGCATGATGAGGGTTAAGACTTCATTCAGGGCAGGACTGACCACACAGTCAGGAAAGAAAGCGCTTCACAGGGCTAATACTAACCAGCTATCACCTGGCTCTGCCCAAATCCTGCTTTTCCCTTTGTAGGAGTAGTCTTCCAGCTTCTGAATTCCTGCCTCGCTAGCAGCAAGCTGTCTGTGTTCACCTGCCGAGGCATGCAGGCCTTGTAACAGGCTAAGAAGGATCTGTGTGGTATATGGGTGCCTGCTGCAGACAGACAACGTGCTGACAACCTTCTGTAGTGGGGCCCAGCACAGCAGATCTCAGGCACAAGTGATTTTTAGACAATGCTATTAGAGCATTGCTGTCTGGTTTCTACTCCCACAATTGAAGATAGTTTCATAGGAAAAAAAAAAAAAACCAACCCTGAGGGGAGTGGAAGCTCAGCAGCTGTCAGGGAGAAGATGGCAGAAGGAAAGCAGGATTGTATTGATACAGAAAGAAGGCATGAAAAATTATATTGCCAAAGGAAAAATGTATGAGAAAAGAATGAAAGCATAAGCCAAAAAGATGAGAGGAGCAGAAAGTAACAGAAAGAAAATGGAAAAGAGAGAAAGGAAAAAAAGTCTCACCTTTTGAGATACTCTTTCGTATAATGGGGCACGTTAACTCAGGTAGCTTGGCAGACAGCCATTGGCTCTGTGTTACTTGGGGTTGGTATTGATGGCAGCTGGTTGCTGCTGATGGAATGAGTCACATTTTCTGCCTCCCCTTCCTTTTATGGCCATTAATGATTCACATTTGATGTGGGCTGCTGAGTTACACCACACCACGTTCCATCTGTATTTGGGCTCAGGAAGTCACTTTCACGCTTTGCTCCTCAGATAGATAACTGTATCATGACTCTCAGAAGAGAAGCTGAAAATCTGGTCTGGGAGCAGACACCCTATGGGGTTTTAGGGAAAGGAAACATTCGGTGACTCTTTCCCTCAGGTCTCCAGCAGCTTCTCATGGAGACAGGAAGATATACCCATGCAGAGCGTGCAGAACAAATACGCTGCTGCTCCCACCAGATAGATGTGCCCCTTCTTGGTAATCAAAGTTTTACTGACCCTAGCAGGTATTCTTCTTGGTCTGGGATATGTGTATGTGAAAAATGTTTTGTTTTGTTTTTTTAAATGTTATCAACTAAAGAGGAACCAAAATCTTACCACCTGCAACCCTAAATTTTGACAGTTCACATGTAATGAATGTGGTACTAACGTCAATCTGGCTCAAAGCCTGCAAAATTAAAGCCACAAAGCCAAATAGAAATTTTAGGCAAAGAAACACTCTGCCTGTCCCATCCTTCATAATAAACACAAGTTTTCCCTTGCTTTGTTGCCATTGCTTTGAACTACCAGGCTGAGCCTTGGTCAGATTCTTGGGAGGATGGATGTCCATAGCATAAAGTCTAGAACCAAAAGAAACATTCACTGCTGATAGTCCTACCCCCAAAACCAAGTGTAATTGGGACACGGAGACTAAAATACTCCAACCTCATTATATCATTCAGCTAGAGCTAAGACAAATTAACAGGGCAGTGTAGAGGAAACCCATGTAACAGTGATACTGAGGATTTGTCTTCAGAGCTCGCTCTTGGCAAGTTATGGAGACCTGGATGCGCGGTGTGTACAGGAAAAAAAAAAGCTAGATTAGGACTAGGACAGTGTGATAATGAAGGTGCTGGTAAAAGCAGAGACCCAAGATAAGATTAGAACAAAGCAAAGACCTCGGGTGGATCAGAGGGTTCAGAGAAAAGTCTTGAGCTTGTCCTGTAATACCTAAGATAGGGCAGAGACACTGCTCAGGAGGTCTTGTAGGCTCTTTCTCTTGAGCCTGCTCATAGCGTGTGTTGCCACCCTGTTGTCAGTGAGCTTGGGGTTTGACTTAGAAAAACAGGAGTCTAAAAACCCAAAGTTCTAACCCAACGTAAATTTCAGTTGCTTCTACAACCTTATCTTCTAGGGTGAGGGATACAAGGAGAGCACGAGCAGGCAGACGTAGTGGGTGAGATCAGGTAGGAGAGAGCGGGCTGGTACCATTATTGTGATGACCAAAGACAGAACCTGTGAATCTAAATGGTACCAAACCAGAGAGTGAGGTGAGGTCATGATCACAGGCTGGTCCAAAGATTCAGGAGCCCAGGCCACAAGGCAAGCTCTGGAATGAAGGTTAAAGACAGGACTAAAGAAGGAACAAGAGGAAGCAGAGGGTAGTGCTGAACAAGGTTGTAGAAGCTAGCTACGGGCTAGGACCACCAATAACAGCAGAGAGGAATGGCTGGGGTTGCTTCATGTGCTTTATAGTGGACAAATTGCCAGTTGGTCTTGTTGACCTTACTTAGTTGCTTATCAGGCCCTTAGCCCTTGAGGGAACTGACTGCTGTCGGATTGCCGGCTGTAAAGGTACCGGCTCCAACGCAGTCTGGCGGGGGCTGACGCACGGCTAGCACGTAAGCTGAGAGCACAGATACCTCAAAGACAGATGAATAGCTCATAGATAGCTAGATAGACCTGATGAGACAGACTATCTGGAGTAGATGATTCATAAAGATATTACTGATGATGCCATAAGCTTTTCCATTCTAGGTTGGCCTCTGATAGCAGTCATTATGAGCTGCATAGAGCAAATAAACCGTAAAATACAGTGTCACCATTTGGGATGCGCTTCAAGTTGGAACAAACGCTGTGAGAGTTGCCTTGCATTGATACCACAGCTCCTGTGGAAATAACGTGCTGCTTTTCTTACCCTCTTTTTGATCTAGGGGACATCATTTTGATGGTGTCGCCTGTGGTAACTCCTCATGCATACGGTAACGTGATGTCAGTCTGTACTCATCAGGGGTTTGTTCTGCAAGGAATCAGACAGCTGCAGCTTTCACCCAAGCAAGCCGTTGTGCTGAGCATGACAACGAGTCAGGTACTGGATGGAATGCGCAGTTCAGTTGTGTACCTCGGGTTACCGGTTGTTCTGAAACTAATTGTGCTGTGAGCTTGCGGATGTGTGAGCCGACACTCCTCTAGTAAGTGTTCTCAAGGACACTCATTCTCTCTTCACTAGCTAGCCAGCACTCGTGTTCTCTGTATTCCTGTGAGTGGTACTTTGGTTGCTTTCAGTGCTGTTTTTTTCTTTAGTGGGAAAATTCCACCAGGCCTCAGCCTCTCACTGAGAACAGAAGTGTAAATTCATAATCGGACCTCCTCTCACTAACGCAAACATGAATTTTACCATTGATCTCAAAATAAGCAAGAGCAGGCAGTAGCCACATAAACCAAAACAACAATTTCTGATCTGCAAATGTGTATTCAGGAGAATAGTCTTCATCTAACGGACTGATGTTTGATTACGTACCTTGCAGTCCCTCTGGGACTGCTTATGGCTTTTCAGCACAAAGTCCCCTAGTTTAATACGTTCCAGATGGGTTGCGAAAAGAGCTTTGCTATTGTCAAAAATAACAACTTTTTTTTTTTCTTTAAAGCTCTAACACAATGATAGATTTGAGTTAAGAGTGCACTTGGCATTTTGACAAGTCAGCCTAATCACAAATGTGAGATTTCAGTCAAACTTAACATATGCAAGAAAACCAGTTCTGCACTTCTTACCTGATCCATCATCCAGGAATCATATGATGCTTTCCCTTACAAAGGAGCGGACCCCTTACTTTAAATTATCATGCTTAGGGCTGTTTGCTACGTCAGTCAGGAAACACATCATTTTGCAAATGAAACTGTGTACAAAACCCCTCTTTTCTGCCTGTTCTGTGATCAAGGCCGAGGAATAACACTGTCCCTGCCCATAATGTTTTGTAGAATAAATGTAATTTATTTCTGGAATGCTCCAGCCCAAATAGCCAAATATTTGGAGTGTGCTCCTAAATGGCCATTTAAGAAGTTAACAGCAGCAGCTATTGCTTCAATGTGCTGTTTGGAGCTAGATGTTTCTGAAAAATCATCCCTTACTTTGGGGACTCAAGATCATTTTTGCCTGAGTGACTTAGGATGGCATCACATATCAGCTGAGTTATAATTGTTGTGGTTTTAGTCCAGCCCCAGTTGCAGGGCAGAACGTTTTAATGTTAAGCCTCTTCCCTGAGGTTTAAATTAAGTTTCTCTGTCTCATGAATAGATGACGCGTGAACACCTAGTTATTGAAAGTTACTGTGGCTCAGCTCGTGAGCTTCATCTTGTTATGCCATCGTAACTTACTGATTTTCTTGAGCCTTATAGTGATTACATCTGTATTTCGTAGTCTAATCTGGCCCTCGTTATTTCAGATTGCTGGATTTTGCCCTAGCAAGACTTCAAGTTCACCTGATAGTAGTTCTGCAAGAGGAGAGCTCTCTGCTGAACCACGCGTGCACTGTCTCGTTTTGTTGCTGAGAAAGGAGAATGCTGGCCATCACGTTCCTGCACTGGTAAAAGGTAATGCTTTCACTGCTCAACAACCTCAAAAAAAGAGGTTTGCATTTCAGTGTGTGTGAGCTAAACATTAACAGTCTAACCACAGCTGTTACGTTGCGGGAAAGATTTATTGAAAAAATCAGGGCCTGATAGTTTTTCTGTGTGTATCTCCAGACCAACGCGTAAATCAGTCACTACTACGTATCCAACAGAGCAGGTTGGTCTTTGTCAGTTGTTTGATCTTTAGCACTGGAGTCCTCTTGAACTTAGAATCATAGAGTAATTAATGTTGGAAGGGACGTCAGAAGGTCTCTCGCTCAATACAGCAACAGCAATGAATTCAGATCAAGATCCTCAGGGCTTTTTTCAGTCAGGTCTTGAAAATCTGTAAGGAGGGAGACTCCCCCACTTCTCTGGGTCTTTGTTCCAATGCTTGACCATCCTTTCGGGGAATTGTTTATGTCAAGTTGGAACCTCCTCTGATTGAGTTTGTGAGCCTTGTCTCTTGGCTTCCCACTGTACACCTTCATAACGGGCCTGACTTCATCATCTCAACAGTGTCCTCTTGGGTATTCTTGTTGCTTGGAGAGGTGGGGTAGCAAAAATGCGTACATGCCACTGAGCCTGAGGACAGCATCTGAGCCTATCAACCTCAGCCCTGAGTTCTGCATGCTTGTGACTTCCAAACATCTGAACTGTAACTCATTTTATATGTAGGGACTGCCAAAAACCAGACAAGTTGCTGCCCCGAATCTTGTTGCTTCAGTCAGACTCTGTTCTGAGGCTCTCATTCAGGAAAAGTGTTATTTGGTTTTCTTAAGGATGAGCTGACATTGGTCTCGCAAGCAACAGCAGTGATCAGTAGGGAACGAAGAACTTGCCCTGCCTGCTTCTTCCTGCCCTGGCAGTGAGCATGTTGCCTGCAGTGGGAGAGTCCATTCCTGCGTGTTTTCCTCCAACTTCTCCTTCAGACACCACCGCTGAGAGAAGAGGATCGCTGTTGCTGACCCCTCCATTAACACCACCACAAATAGCTCGTGGTGGAGACATTCTTCCACTGCCCAATTGCTTCCTTTAATCTATCCACAATAGAAAAGAACATTTAGAGGTTTGGAAAAAAAAAAAAAGACAATGCAAAAAGTCCTCTGCTTTTTCTCCTGAGACTATCACAGAATGTTCTGAAAACATGTACAGACACAGTGGATTAATCATGGCAGACTAATTACAGCACCATGTCACCTGCTGCCTGTAGACCCAAGGAAAGTTGCTCATTAAAGAAGTACAGTTTCTGCTGCTTTTCTCACAGAGTGCCACAGATGATGTTTACAGTGCTCATGTTTTGCATGGGGAAATTTCCACTAGAAACATATAGGTGAGCACCAGAATAAAGGATATTTTGAAAGGTAGAAAGTTTTCTGTCATTGTAGATAACTCGGAGGTTTTTTTTCCTTTGTTTATAGACAGATTTTGCAAATGTCTCTTTCCATGTGCTCTGTGGTTGCTTCAGAACTGATCCAGAGAGATACCTTATTCCATATTCCAGAGCCCTGGAGCGGGGAAGCTGACATTCTTGCCACATAAGCTTTGGTTTGGCCTCCGGGAAGTGTAGGATTTGGGTAGGATAAATATCACGCTAAGAAGTTTTGCATTTGTAATCAATACCCCTGAAAAGCAGTTATTCCTTCAAGGTCTTGAACACTGTTCAATTTTCAAAGCAAGGAAAAAGTCAACAATCGTTCCTGAGCTAGAGCAGAGAGATAGGTGTCTTTGGGTAACGGATCTCTGTCTTGAGGATCAAACACCATAAATTTTTGTCCAAGCTTTACTTTTTGCGATGCGTTGAGTTTGAATAACCAGCAGGTAATGCTGCTGTGGCAGTGATGGCACGTTTTTTGGTTGCTCACGCCACCTGAATTTTTTAAAAGCGGATAGATCACTGTCAGTGTTACAAGCTCAAATCTCTTGTCAGTGCTACATTTGACGTCTGAGGTTTGCCATCAGCTTCTAGCACTAATAATCCATTTCTCATGCTACACTACAGCAAATTTTTGACAGGCTTGTGTGGTAGAAAGCAATCAAATGTGTACGAAGTAATTTAAAAAATAACAAGCCTTTAAAACTGTGGTCTGAAATACTATTACAGAAGGCTGAACCGATTGTTGTGGAAGTGTATGGTGTGGCAGTACCTTAATGCACTGGCTGTGCGTAGCCCAGCCTTTTGGAGGGGAGAACGGGAACTGAGAGATTGCTAGTTTCGAGCACTTAGCATCTGTAAAAGTGGTGTGCAATCGGATATTTTCCAGACTGGGAGTTACATGAAGGGAACATGGTGTTTCTGTGCAGGTCTGTAATCTAGCAACGCCTCCGTGGCCACGTGGTGCCGTGTAGGACGCAGGACACCGGCCTTGCGCCTTGAGGTGCAAGACACACCGAGGGCCTGCACTGAGCACTGGGCTCTGGATTTGAGACTTCTCTCTTTCATGGACACCAACTTCTTGAAGACGCTTATTGTAATTCAAGAGCTGTGAAGCACCTTCTATGCGTTTGTTCCACATTTTAGTTCACAGCAGGAGTTAGAAGGTACTAGAAACACCTGGGGTGCTGGTCACAAAGCAGAGGTGTCTCCAGAGAAAGCTGTGGCCAAGCCTCAGTTTTTAACAGCTACTTGTCTTGGTGTAGGTGAATGTGATTTGGGGGAGAGGGGATGATTAAGTTGCATTTCATGTCTCTTAGGTAAGCTCAGCATGGCCCACATTCATGTCTCTGTAATGGAACTGCGGGCAGAAAAATCCAAACGTTTGACAAGAAGAGTGTTTTCATGTCAGAGTACATCACAGAGCTCTGCATTCCTCACGTTTTCTTTCGTTCTGTGCGCAGGACTGATGAGTGAACTGGCCAAGCAAGGCCTCCTTGGCAATGGGCAGGGCCCCCTGCCCGCCGCCGCCGGGCTCGACCCCTCCCTCTGGTTTCACGCGGCTCCTTACACCGACGACTTGCTGCAGACACTGGGTAGGTCACAGCTGGGGGAAATGTTCTGGCTTTCACGAGGTCTGATCAACCTTACTAGGGGATTTTCCTGAATAAGAACATTAGGAATACGCTTGTTGTCTATAATAACTCATTTAGTGTTCCACTCCGCGTCAATCATAGTAACTCTAATTGGATGTCTTCTGTTGCTGGGTAATGAATGGAAGAATCAATAGGAAAATGAAAGGGAAATACCTTTTTTAAGTGAATTAAAAAATAAGTGGAAAAATAAATTACTTCAGCGTGACATGATAACAACCAATTAAGCCTTAAACCAACCATAATTAAAAGATTAATATCCAATCAATAGATATTTATTGCCATAGTTTCAAGAGAAGTCAAAATATTAAAACAAGATAAATTGGTGGTTAAGCATGTAAAACTACAGTTTGCTGAAGTGATAAATGTTGGCAGCTGTAGTTCTTCTGTAGGTGCAGAGAAAGCACTTTTTCATTTTGCTTTACTCAGATGTCCTTAATTTTAGTTTTATACAGTTGAATTCACTTCAGTAACTCATTCATTCAAAGCTGGGAAATTGATAGGACTTGAAAAAGCAAGTAAACGCGTTTTCTGTTATAAATCTATGACTCAGATGGGTAGGAGAGTCTTAAACCTACCAGTTCCATAC
The DNA here is from genome assembly GCA_008711295.1 of Anarhynchus alexandrinus. Lineage (NCBI taxonomy): Eukaryota > Metazoa > Chordata > Aves > Charadriiformes > Charadriidae > Anarhynchus > Anarhynchus alexandrinus. The sequence goes on from VUYV01000429.1 coordinate 121,915, forward strand.
ACTGGGAGGTCATGGTAATCAGATGGTTACTTCACCAACTACAGGTAGGGTTTTCTTATGTATTCAGCAGGTTAATATAGTTTTATTTAACTCATTACATTATTTTAAGTTTTTTATATCAGAATTTTTAATTGAACTATATTGCTTTCCAAAACCAAACTAAAGTATAAGGAAAAATAATAATCAAATGCATGTCATTCACCATTTTCTGCATTATGAAATGTTAAGATGTAGGAATAACTAAGTAAATAAATGTTAATCTATACAACTGCTTAATCAATCATGTAGTGAAACTGTGGAATCAAACACAGATTTCTGATGGGCCAGGGATTCTGCAGGCTGTACTGTTCCCTATAGGACGGTGGATATACACATGGTGTTATAGGAGTCCCCAGTTTAGCCCTCAGTTGTATGCCCTGTACCCTCCTAGAAAGCAAAATGAAGTATCTATTTAACGTGAAGTCAGCCATTAGTTATCAATCTGAAATTGATGCCTTAAATAATTTTGGTATAGATCTGCCAACTCTGCTTAATGGTGTGAATAAGGATATCAAAATTAGGATTGAGTATATTTGCTTTACATGGCAAAAAGTAATTCCAGTTAAGGAGCGTGACTAATTAGTAGGGGTTTGCTGTGATACTGTTCCTCATGGATGATTCTTTTTCTGGCCCTGCTGAGCTGCAGCGTGAGGAGCAGTATTGTAGGGAGGCACTGGCCTTTGTCTGCTTAGTTGAGAATTAGTCAGTTCTTTCACACTAAGACAGACTTGAGATTCGTTTTCGTGGGGTAACTAGTTTTGTTTTGATGATCTCCCTGGGTAGGAGGGAACCTCAGCGCGGTGCCAGACCCCCGTAACATTCCTCTGGATCTTTTCTACGATCGAACATATGCTTCTGATCCTGAAATGGAGCAAGTTGTCATGCTGACGGTGGTTGGAATGGACGCTATGAAGAGTGCCGGAGAGCTCCTTTGCCAGATCCTTCTTCCTGGGTGCAATAATCAATCTCGGAGTGCAGGTGATCCCAGCTCTTGGGGAGGGCTGTAGAAGTTGGTCAGGAAAGTTTATCCTGTGTAGCTATTTTCATCACAGCAGGAACGTTACGAAAAATGTGGTGCAAAGGGCCTTGGGAAGGAGGATGGGTTTCTTTGCTTACCTGCCTAAACAGCTGAAGAATTTATCATGGCTAGTCAGCCGTGGGCAAGGCCACTTTTCATAATGCAAACAGCTCAGGTGGGCATAATTTTCTTCAGAGAGTGTCAAATTAGTTCAAAGACGTGCTTAGGCTTACTAAGCCTTTTATGTAACGCAGAGCATTGTGTCTCTCCCTAAGTACCGGGAGATAAAGCGGCTGTGTAATTGGGGCACAGCAGCAGGAATTCAGAAGTCACAAACTCTCTTCTGTCCACTGACATCCTTTGTGAGCAGAAGCGAGACGCTTCACCACTTCACGCTTCGTTTCCTCACGCGCACGGGAGGAATAACGACACTATCCCCCGCGTTAAATGCTTACAAATGCATGAAGAATGCTCTCAAGTGCTAAGCGGGGTGATGATTTTATGCAACTTCATGACACGGATTGCATCGAAGTGTAATAATACCAGAAGTGTCCTAACAAAGGGCAGAAGTCTGGCACTCTGTCTCATGCGATGTTGTATCCTGTTCTCTTGGAACAATACTATGGAGTGAGTTCTGTATCACGGTAGGTGAGGAGGAGATTCCAGCTGACAGAAACTTCCAGCAACGTGCACTCATGGATTGAGCCCCTAAATATCTTGCTACATTGGAAGTAAGACTGCTTTACAAACACAACATCATTTAAACTGCTTTAGAGACAAGTCAACATTAAATTGTAGCTTATTACTATAATGAATATAGCTTAAAATGGAATGTTATAAGAGGTGGTAAAGGATCTATAATTATGGATTATACTGTGTCAAACCACATTGTTATCAGTGTATTCTCAGTGTTTCCCTTTCAGCTTTTCTCCATTAGCTGTGTTCTCTAATCACATCATGGCACTTATTCTCTGTGGCTCCCTGTTGATTTCCCAGATAGCCCATTTTTTGTTTTCACTGTAATGTAATTTCCTAGCACTTGTATCTTGTGGTTTTTCCCAGTATATTTCTATATCTGCATTACAGTCCATTTTGGATGCAACAGGGGGCACAGTCAAAGCAGCTTTGGAACTTGTTGTCTAGTAAAAAAATCAATGTGAATTTAGAGCACTTGTCTCCAAAAGAAAACACAGCTTCTATGCAACGCATGCTGTCAACTGCTACTAAAAAGGTTTCTCTTGGCTTGCAGAAGGACCCGATTTGGGATTCGAGCTCCTAGGTCTCAAGTGGTTGCCCCATCTCACTCGATGTCAGGCCAGAGAAATAACCCCTTTTGAGGTTGGAGATACTTCCTGGCAAAGAAGCCTTGATATATTGATGTCAAACCCAGTCCTCGTGTGTGCGTTACGGCGGATCGATGCCTTCAAAGTTCTTGCAGATGCATTGAAGAGGTTAACACAATGCAGGGAGAAGCTAAGCAAAAGTGGCAGTCCTCTACAGACGGTAATGGCCTTGACCCCAGAGGTGACATTCAGACAAGCCGTCCTCTTCTTCACAGAGACAGATTTTGTAACTGGTGAGACATGTTTTTACTGTTTATAATGTCCTCAGGTATAAGGTGTTTGGGAATTTATTGAACTTGGACAAAGGAATCTATTGCTATGGGGTTTTCTGAGGCACAGAAAAACTTAATAATTTGGGGTTAAATTCTGTGCTTGGGTGAATAATGATGAGGGATCTTAAATCAGCAGGAGCCAGCTGAGGTCGTCTACAAGTTGGCCTATTAATTTAATGTGGCTATGCATGGCCTGGTGCCCTTTCTGAAGATCTCGAGGTACACTATAAATACTAAGATATTTCAGCAGTTCGCAGGACCAGTAAACAATACTATGTGTTTTGTCTCTGTATATAAGAGAAACTGGGAAACAGAGGCCAAGATCTATCCCACCTAAATGTGGGCACCTAATTGCGGTGCCGAACTTGTTGAGGCTATCTGCCCCGACCTTGCCCCTATACTCAGGGAGACAAAGGGACTACGGATCTGCAAGAGCTGAAGAAAGCAGATTTCTTGAGAATTTCTTTTTATCCTCGAAGAGAATGAAGAGTTCATGAGGAACGGAGACCTTTGTTGTGTCAAAAGCTTCTCCAACGTCAGTGATATATGCTAGCATTGATCTTTCAGCATAGGAAACCTGCTGTTTTCCTCCGGTAGCAAGAAATGTATAGCCACGCCTCTTCAAACTAAATCACTGTGCAGGCTGTGGTGTTACTGATATTGGATGGTTTGGAGCAGCAGAGTATGAGCTCCCACTGTTTTCTTCTAACGTGAAATGTATTGGCGTATCACCTCTATTCTCGGGGAAGCCTGGCTCCTTGCACCTAAAGATAAACGGTTCTAAGCCCGACAAGTTCTGATTATTCAGACACAGAGATAAATCAAGATTGTGGTAACACCATGTATCAACTGAGGAGGAATGACGCAGTTCCATAAGCGCATTCATGCTTTGTAATTTACAGCTCTTCCCCTATCTTTTTGTGGGGAAGAAAAGTCCTTTGTTGTCAACACAAGCTTAGATGCTTGTGTCAAACACACAGCGCTTATGTAGTGCGGAGTATCAAACTGGCTTTACTGAATAGAAGGAAGAAAATGTGATGGTGTCAGGAAAGAGATACTCAGTCTCACAAAAAGTTAGATTTGACGGTAGACTATGTGGGTGTTTTATGTGAGATTGGAGAGCAAGAAGAGGAGGCCTTCAAAAAAAGGCATCAGACGTCCCAAGTTAGTGTATAAAACTATAAGAATTCATGCATTGCTGCCCTCAGTTAAAGTTATCTTGAGACCAAAAGGCAGGATAAGAGGAAAGCAGAACGGTGAGATCAGTTTATTGAGGGAGGTTGTAATCACAGGACTGGCCTTTCCCACGAAAGCCATTGTCAAGAACAAAGGAGCAGAGCTGACGCATGACTTCAGCATCCTGTGCTATCCTTTTTATAAGGTCGTTACATTTTTTTCCCTCCTGTTTTTGTTGTTGTGGGAGGAATGGAGGGCTCTTTGTGCTAGACAACAGCTCTTCAGTATTTTGCAGCTAGTAAAACGTCTGCCGTTTCTCTGGCTAAATAAAATCACCTTTGTCACCCTCTGCCCCCCCGAAACAGTGAAGGTCCCTCATCCGTGAATCCATAAAAATACATCTCCTTCCTGTTACAGATGCAGAACACCGCCCTGCTATGAAATACCTGCCACCACCTGGCAAGAGGTCCAGGGCTGAAGGTAAGATCAGAAGTATGCAACAGTTGCCTCTTGGCTAAAACCAAATAATTTTATACTCTTAAAACAGATTGAAAAAAACCTATAGCTCTATGTCCTCTGTCAGAGTCATCAAAATGGGCTGAGTAAACCTTTGGTTAGACATCATAATCCCAGGCAATTAGGAAGAAAAGGCCAGATGGGTCCACTTTGGTGCTGGGGGAAGGCAGTAGTATTGTCAGATCACCTTTCTTCTACACAATTCTTCTGTGTGTGCCCGGATGACCTATCTAGGGCTGGCATGGAACATAGACTAGACAAGTAATTAATGCCAGCTCTTTAGTAGCCCTTTTCAGATGTAGATATCAAAGAAGATGAGTTTCATTATGTTTTACAGAAGGGGTAATTGAAGCCTAGAGAGGCGAAACGTGTCGATCGCCATTGCCTCACAACTGAGTGACAGAAATCAAAGTGCAGAATGCACTAAGTCTCAGACAGGGGCTCTCTTCTTTGCGTTACAGAGCCACCCAGGTCACCACACACTTCACAGATCCTAGAAAGTTCTTTCAAATAACCCCAATACTAATGGAAAAAATTGGTAGTGTGAGGATGTGAGCTAAAAAGTTATGAGGCAAAGACCTTGGAGCTGGTTCCACCTTGTGTATGTACTTGTATTATTCCAGGAAAAAAAAAAAAAGGAAAGACATGTGGGAAGAGAAAAGAACACTTTTGCTAGATACCTTCCAGATACATTGCTCTGGGAAGTAGAAATACATGGATTTCAGACAGTAATAAATACAAAAGAATGGTAATGATTTTGTTTTGACACACAGATTTTAGTTTTCTTTTATCCGTCTTGCATGTCACGCTGGTTAAACTTGCCAATCACTGGAAAACGAAGTCCTTTAGCAACCTGATGCAAACTTCTTGTTGTGCCCCAGTCCTAGATAATTCCTCCATTCGCATGTGCCTTGAAGTGCCTTAAATTTTCCTCACCTCTCCAGGTCACTGCAGGTTGTACATTAGACTGAAGGAAATGTTTTTATATAGGCTTTTGTCATAAGCCCTAACTCACTTATACTAGACTCCCTTTACACTGCTCTGCTCTTACAAAGAACCGCTGAAGCGACTGTTCCTGGCTGCCTGGGGAATGTCAGTGAGGTTTTATCAGCAGAGCTGAGGAAAGGACTGAACAACAGTTCTGGGCTCAGTAGGTGCATAGTCAGAATACACAGCCCTTCTTTGCTTCCAAGGGCACGAGAGAGGACATCAAACAAAACACTGAGCTTCTAGGACTTAGACTGGAGACAAGGCAGCTTCTAACCTGACTGTGAAATATTGGGAGCACAAAGGGAGCTTAAAAACTACCTTTAGCCACTCACTCCCTGCCTGAAATACACAGGTGTGGTGGGTTGACCCTGTCTGGATGCCAAGTGCCCACCCAAGCCGCTCTATTGCTTCCCTCCTCAGCTGGACAGGGGAGAGAAAATATAACGAAAGGCTTGTGGGTCAAGATAAGGACAGGGAGAGATCATTCACCAATTACTGTTGTGGGCAAAACAGACTCGACTTGAGGAAAATTAATTTATTACAAATCAAATCAGAGTAGGATAATGAGAAATAAAAATGAATCTTAAAACACCTTTTCCTCCACCCTTCCCTTCTTCCCAGGCTCAACTTCATAGCAATGTTGGCTGCATTATGTAGAGCTGATGGCAGTGTTTTCAAGTTATTGTCCCAGAGCATGCATAATGCTTACTCAAATCTCTCTGCTTTTCTTATTTAGTGGGGCAGAGCCAGAGATGCCATGCAGAATCACTGTTTACCTACTTGCAAACAGGTGAGAGAAGAGCAAATGGAAAAATGTGGTTTGATAAGGACTTTGTGGAACTAACTTTTCTAAATGTACCAGCCAAAAATAAGCAAAAGGATTATACCAACCTTTTCCTGACGCTTGAATACAGACAGTGATATATGTTGTCTTTTTCTAAACATGCCAGGAGATCTGATGTTTGCTTCTCTTGAGTTTGCACTTATTTTAAGCCACACACACACATCTAAAATACTATACATAAATAGTATGTAAAATAAACAGTATTGTGGTTCTGTTACACTATGAATTCAGAACCCATGTAATAATTTTTTTTTGGGAAAAACTGTTGACCGCAAGGAAGGGATCTGGAAATACTACAAAAGACCTGGCAACTTGGGCAAACCCAGAAAGGCCACGAAGCAGTGGGAACTGGAGGTGAAAATGGGGGATGTTTGAGGGCTGCCGGACAGGCACCTCTGGTAATTGGGGATAAGCAGAGTCTGTTCCATTGATATTTTCTCTTAACTGTTGTCACTTATAATCACCGGGGAGAGGAAACCGACTGTAGGTGGCAAGGTGTCCCACCTGTTTTCAACACTTGTCTTTGGCCATACCAAGATGGCAAAGTGCCATAAGACAAATCCCTCCTGAAGTCTCTAAAGTACAGAAATATGCAGCCTGTAGTGATTCACATACCACAAGAATGAGAATGTTTGCCCAGAAACATAGCAGATGGTGAGTAAAAACATCTTGAGGACAACGAACGCTTATGTAAGAGTATACGGTGGAGATTGCTGTTCTGCACGCGAGCAGCTGAGTGGATCCGAGCGGCTTGCTCCTGCGCTTGCGGGCTGTTGCTATGGCATTTAAACCTTCCCGTTCAAGAATGATGTGAAGAAAACTGCAGATCTTTAATAGGAGGGCTCCCTGCAGGATAAGGGTTAAGTTTCCATATCGAATGGGGGGGGCAGTAACCTTGCTTTTTATTTTGGATCCCGCATTTCTCCGTCGTGAATCGGCAACGCGCTTCTTGCCATTTGAAAATAACAGTATGCATTAAATTACATGTAGCATTGTTGATGCTTCGTTGCGTTGACATCTGTATAATTAGTAGTGGGGTGTGCTGGAAACATAAAATGACATTTTATGTACACAAACAGATAATCATGGATCAATTTTAGCAGCCTGCAGTACCGTTACCTCATGCTTCGTGCTAATTGACATGGTTAGGCACCAGCAGTTAATGGGTCGTAGCTGACTGCTTCCAACACCACAGCTGCCAATAAATCTTCAAAGGATGTTATTAGGATAAAATCTTAACTATATTCCTAATAATAAGGTACTTTAGATTAGCGAAACTAATAATTTGAAAATGCTGTCATTTCAAAATGAAGTTTGTGTATGTTCTGCCTTTTAATACATTTTGTATCATCAGACAGCAAAGCTGTCTGGGTCTGTCTTGTTTTCCGTTTCTTGGGGCACACCGAGCGCTGCACCTGCCTGGCAGCTCTGCTGGGATGCCTTTCTCAGGGGCAAAAAGTTTTTTTGCTGAACTTTCAATTCTAGTAAACACAATTCTATTCATAATAGGTTTATAACATTATTTGGGACCTGTCAGGCTTGTTAGTGCCTCTCTGAAACACAGCTCTACCAGAGAGACAGAATGCTGAGAGATAAACTGTGAGGAATAAGAATTTAATAGCTGCCTTAAGGATTATATCACATAATCACTACAGAAAAATGTAAAAGGGAATATTTTATCTCTCTTAAAACATTCATATATAATATAAAGGATCGAGTCTTATCCTACAGACCTGCCACACAAACTGTTTGGACTCAGAGCAGATTTTTTGCAAAAAAAAAAAGCAAAATAAATCTACAAACCTAGACTGTTTTAAATATATTTTTTAAACTAAAAATCAAACAAAACAAAACCCCCAAATCCTATATGCATAGGTTTTTTTAATGGACTTGTTCAAATTTTTATGAACTTCATGCCAGCTTTTAGATAACCCTCTGCTACAGATGTCTGTCCAGGCTAGTATACATATTGCTGTATGTTTTACCTTGGTTTTTGGGAGCGGCTTTGAGTTTCACTAGTGTGCTTTGTTACAGGAGCCCAAATTCTTTGCACGGTGCTGCTGATCAAACCTGGTGCCTGGAGTCACAGTCTTGCAAAGATCCTCCGGAAACTTGACCTAGAAAAATTCCGTGTGGTTGGGATGAAACACATAAACCTGCAACCAGACATTGCCTTAGGACTCCTTTCTTCTGAAGTGAAACAGGTTTGTTAAGAAACCGGCAGATCTGTGGCTACGCTTAGGTTTAGAGTGGGGAAATATGTTAGCTAGTGAATAATCCATTCCTGAAAAAAACCCCAAAATTCCCATCCGGGATTTCTGAGGTGTTGTTAGAAGTGAGCTATATAGAACAATCAGATCTGCACCAGTATCAGACACAAAGGCAGCTGACGTGCTGGCGGTCTCTTTTATCGCATGCCATAAAGAAGCAGACCCGGTTTCTCTAAAACAAAACTTTGGAGGATATGAGCAATACAGACCTCCCAGGAACCTGTTTAGTTGCTAATTTACAGTGCTGACTGTTTTGCTGCAAAACAGATGTTTTCTCGCTCTTCCCCAAGGTCATTCCAGGTAGGGCACATCTAAGGAGCGTACCGCACCCCTGCACGTGTGCCTGGTTTTCCTTCCATGTGTGTAAACCTGGGAACTGGGAAACATTCTTTGCACTGTCAGAGAATCCATACCTCTGGAGCCCCAGTACCTTATATTACATTCCATATACAGCTGAATCTCTGTTCCATGAGTATGTGTTCAAGAGTCTGTAAAAATGACCTGCAAAGAGAGAAAATTGAGTTACTGTCATTTCTAATGTCTAACAGACAATAAAGAGGGTTCTTAAATCTTGGGGCGTTACGGGTTTTTGTTAGCTAAAAATAGATTTACGTTTCTGCTCTTTTATAGCATTAGAAATTATTTTTTTCCCAACCTGAAATACCCTGAGATGAGTGTAAAGATATTGTGAAAGCCAGGAAATGGAAAGCTGAGCATTCTAGAGGAGTTAGATTTTTATTTTTTTTCCCTTGGGGGAAAAAAAAAAATCCTTGTTATTTGATTGCTTTCATGAGGACATTTAACCAATTAACTTTTACAGAAAACAAGCCTTTATAAATCGATATTGCTCTTGGGTTAAGTTGGGAGAGTTTATAGCACTGTCTCGTAGAAATTCTTAATAGAGTCTTCCAGAAGAAGACAGGAAGGTGCCAGGACATTGCTCTAACGTAACCATCAATCAGGAGCAATTAATACCTTCTGTAGGACAGCAAAGCAATGGGGCACAAGCATTTGATCGTTAAATATTTACAGACTGCTGGTAAGAGGGATACAGTGGCTATTGGAGTTGATGGGGAAGTGCTTTCCAATATGGCTTTTAATCATAGAGCTAAATACAAAAATGATCATCTGAAAGAGAAAACATTTTAAAAAAATCCAGTTGTCTACCTCGGGAAGTAACGTAGATATAAGCAGGGTAAATTTGAAGAGAGATTGTTTCATGAAAATTTTCTCTTGTTTTTGGAGTTCTCTATACACACTAGAGCAGCTGTTGAGCGTTGATTGAGTTCCTTGAAGAGCTGGTGACTAACTAGTTTAAAAATTACAGACTGTTGGGGTTTTGTTCGTGGAGAAAAAAAAAAAAAGCAGGTTTTGAAAGTGAGAAAGCAGAGATAATGGAGTGCCTTTGGCAAGAGGGAATGGGCAGTAGGAAATGCTTTCTGCTGTACAGGGGCTCCTTCTCGTTTTTAGAACACATCTGAAAGTCTTTCACTCGTGAGGGCTGAAAAAGGCTGAGCTCCTGAGATAAGTAGGTAGATTTTCAAAAAGCCTCAGCATGCTCCAGGGACTCTGGGTTATTTTGAAAATCTGGCTTGTAAGTGTTAACAATGGCAGCTGGTGGGGGCAGAACTATTTTTCACAGCTGAATTTCATATAAAGCATTGGAATCGGAGCGATGTTCATTGTTGATCGGTTTCTCAGTTTCGAGGACTACGGGATACAGTGCTGTCTTTAAAATGAGGCTCTTAATATGAAGGCTAATCGCTGAAATTTAGCATCTCCTGTTGAAGAACACGGAGTCAGTGTGTCTGACCCTTTGAGAAATCCTGTCCAGGGCTTTTTACCACCTCCTCACCTGGAGCCTGATCCAAAAATCCATCTCCAAAAACTTCTAGAAAACTGCCATGTGCTCTGTGATATGCCAGTTTGGTTTGTGTACCTAGTCCTTGACAGTGGATTTGGGGTTTAGTCACTGGTAGCATCTCCTTTCTCTTTCAAATGTGTTATTTACATGCGCATTGACAAATATCCTCAGCAACATGATTTCAGACACATTACTTTTTCAACTTAAATACTAACATTCAGCTTCTAAGCAGCTTTTGGCCTTTGGCATACAATAAATAACGGATTGCTCTGCTGTTTGCTGAGGTTATCTAATCACAGGAGCCATGACAATACTTTTTATCTGAAGTTTAGTAATAATTACAAAAAAAAAATAAATCAAGTAAATAGAGCTGATGTTGTCTTTTCAGCTCTTAGAATGACCTGATCGTGTTCAGAGTGTGAGAAGCAACTGCTCCCGGAGGGAGTTCTGCCTGTGGAGGCTGTATCTCCTTTCTGCGCTTCTCCAGCAGATCCAGTCCTGCTGATATTCGCAGTTTTTGGCTGCTAGCTAGAACGCCTGATTTTACAGCGGGACCTGATCATTCTGTTGGGGATTACCTGATACGATTGCCTGCGGTAGCAGGTCACTGGACTCAATAACTTGACGGATTCCCTCCAGTCCTATCTTGTGATTCTAACGGTAGAGGCAGAAGGACAATTTTGCTGCTTTTTAATCTTGTTAGTCCTCCCGAGCCAGCGCACAGCTGGAACTTCCTCTCCGTGTGCATCAACAAAATTGCTCACTGAATTCAAGTCAGCTGCACATGTGCAATCGCGCCGCAGCTGCTCGGGTATCGGCAAGGACACGGTTTGAAGACGGTGCGGAGGCAGGATGTAAATAAAGGCATCATTTGGCTGGCAGAGTCTAGAGCGGATGTGAGGATCTATCAGAAGGAAAGAAGTCACCTTGACTCACTGACACCGTCAGTAGCAATTAGAAACAACGTCGTCGTTAACCCACAGTCTGCAGCGGAACAACTAAACGACAGGAAACAGAGACAAGAGAGTTTTGTTATGTAGATCTAAAAGCGCTGTTTAGAAGCTCTGGAACACGATCATTTCATTTATTATGGTCTGTTTAACAGAAACTATGTCTTTGAACATGTTCTTTTGCAGATGTTTCTGACATGGATGAATGTTGATGTGTTATGTCCAGTCCTTATGAAAGTTTTCATGAAGTCATCATCACTGATTTTCCTCTCCCAAAGAGAAAGCCCTTAGAAAAGTGGATTGTATACAAATTTTTTTAAACAAACAAATTTTCAAGCAAAAACGGTTTATTTTGTATTATAGAGAACTGAATGAATGTCAGAATTTTGCAGTATACTGTGAGATGCTGAAACCTTTCACCCTCATCTAAACAGAGCTGTCTTACCGCAGGAGAGCCTGTGGAACTACCCTCTGTGTCTCGGACGTGGTGGATTGACAAATATCACAACTTGTATCAAATGCCTTGTAACTAACCAATTTAAGAAAAGGGGGGCTTTCTCATGGGTCATTTTGCATTTTCGAATACAGGGGGAGAATATCAGGATTGAGGCCATGGTTTTCAATTTATAGCCTACTTCTTAGAAACGCAGTTCAGGAGGAATGTGAGCGAGAGAAGATTTGGGTCAAAGTCAGGGAATGGTTTCATATGCTAGAAAAGCAAGAGAGGCCTTGAAGTATTTTTATCTCCATATTTTTAAATGAAATGATGGGATTTTCTTTTGGAAATGTTTTATCTAGAGAATTGCCATACCCTGGTGCTTTTAGGAGATAAAAAAAAAAAGAGGAATTAAAACCTTTTGGGGGACTGAATGATGTGATTCAGCTGAATCAAATGGTGTTTTCCCCCCTTGTTTTTATTTCCTCCAAAACTGGGAGGGAAAAAAAAGTAAATAACCATGGGTTGGTTCAGCCAGCGAACTGAAAATGCTGTTGTTTGTAAGCTGTACAGAACGTACAGCGCTGGCATGGAGCTTCTCTGCAGTGTTGCCGCACTGTGGAGCGCAGGGAGGCAGAGCTGGGTGCTCCTGCCGCTTTATGGAGATGAAGGGGACGGGAGGAGGCAGCCTGCAGCTGCCGTGGGCACCCTGACCTCGCGCTCGGTGGAGACATCTCCAAACAAGGCTGGCTTTCCAAGGTTTTTCTTAATTAAAACAGCCAAGGCCGTGAGTGCTCTGCTGCCCCTTGGTAGCCTTCTGCCCCAGGCACTTGCTGCCTCTCCCCGTGCTTCTCAATCCTTATGTCTGTCTCCAGCCTACGAATCGGACTCTTCTCTCTGCTGCAGTGGTTGCTAGTTATCATTGCCACTCATCCTTAGTTAAAAGAAAGATCCTAGGGTGTTGTGACCTGCAGAGCTACAAGAGGAACGTCTCCGCTCAGGAGCGGTCACAGGCTGAACTGACAACGCTTGGGAAAGAAGCAAAGGTAGAGAAATCTGTCACGGAGCACAATGCATCAGTGGCAAAGCCAGGAGGGCGAACTCTCTGCTTTCAGCCCCCATCTAGCGCCCTGTTCTGAGCCTGTTGTTTTAAGCTCGCTATTTCTGTAGTCCTGATGCGAACTAGTGTATGAAATTCTACCACCTTCTGGGAGAGGCTGGGCTGTAGCAGCCAGGTGGGTGTGGGGAGTCCTGCCTTTCGTGAATTCAAAAAGAAAAGTTCTGGTGTTTGTAATGCATCATTTTATATCAGCAGAAGAATTAAACGTGGCTCCTTATCCCAGACTTGTTGATATTGCTAATGTCCGCTGGTTCCACCCTATCCATATGTCACACTGATGGTACTGTGAAAAGGGCATTGCATAAATCAGAAGTTCAGCAGTAGACAAGTGAACTGCAGCGCGGCAATTTGTTTTTGTCCTTAACCCCCAAAAAATGCATTCCATCTCCGGTATCTAGCGTGTGCAGATATGCCGAACAAGACACAGCACAAGGCTTTTCTGTCCTTTAGAAGCAGGATTTTCTTTCCCTTCTTACTAAAAGATGTTGGGAAATTACTACTAAAGTTGTTTGTATGTGTAAAATCTACCATTGGCTGATCTATGACCATGGGGGCTAAACCAGGAGCTGCTGTGACTTAAGCTCAGTGCTTAACTTTTTCTTCAGCTCTGCGTGGACTCAGGGTGGGAACCTGGACCTCCTGTTACCTGGTGGATGCCACAACAAATACTGGCTTGGTGGCCATGGTACATACTCTGGAAGCTCTACCTGCAGAGACCACTAGCACCTATATTACAAAGAGGGGAGAAAGCAAGGAGTAACGGCAGATCTGTTTGCTTCAAACAGGGATGGGTGTAAACAAAGGAAAGCTGGGACGTACCCAGCGCTCACCAACTCTGTTCGTTATAACCTGTTCCATCTCTGTTATTTCTTTTCAGGATCCTGCTGCTTTAGAAGCCCACTGTACCTACCTTACCTCAGGCACTGCTCTTGTGCTGTGTCTTCAGAGGCCAAATGCTGTGAAGAAGCTGATAGATTTACTGGGGCCGGAAGATCCTAAACTAGCCCAAGCACAAGACCCCTTCCTCTGGAGGGCTCAGTATGGCATCAATGCAGTCCAAAATGGATTTTACGGTAGGTTTTTGTAAAAGTCAAGTCTGAAGGCTCAGATATGCTAATGAAAAAATATATTATGTACTGTTACCTCCTGCGTTGTCAATACTGATCTAGCCTTGGCAGGCAGTAGAGACCATTATTCCCTAGAAAGCTTTCATTGTTTTCTTGGTGGCTGAACTGAGTATGTCTCAAGCTATGAAATATTCTCCCAGAAGATGTATTAAAAAAAAAGGTTTCTTCCCAGAACAGCCCTAGATCTGTCTTCCATCAGAACAGATTTCCTTTGATCTCTTTGCTGCTTGGTCATTTTGTACTTTTAGCTTGGTTATTTTGTAATTATCCCCAAGAACCCATCTGTCTTCTATCTGCTCTTGAGTCCACTTCTGATAACTTCATGACCAACATGGCCAACTGCAACCGGGTTTCACAGAGGGATAAAAGACTCCAAGATACTGAGTTCCCATAGCATCTCAAAACACTAATGACTGGCTAGAGAGCAGGGATCAAAAATTGCTGTCACTGAGGAAAGCAGGTAAACTCAGCTGTTTTTCCATGCGGGGAGGCTCTTGCCAGCTGGCACGTCAGCAGAAGCACACCAGCTAGTCAGCATCCTCAGCGTGCTGAACCAGCCACAGATCATCTGCCAGCAGGGGGGGAACTGGGATGTTGCAGTGTGTAGGGTGGGTGGGATGGGAGATAGCCGAGAGTGTGGGTGAAGGATGGGAAAATCAGCTTGGAGAAGAGGCTCTGCGGAGACCTTGTAGCAGTCTTTCAGTACTTAAAAGGGCCAACAGAAAAGGTGGAGAGGGACTCTTGATGAGGGAGTGGAGCCATAGGATGAGGGGGAACGGTTTTAAGCTGAAAGAGGGGAGATTTAGGTTAGATATTAGGAAGAAATTTTTCCCTCTGAGGGTGGTGAGCCCCTGGCGCAGGTTGCCCCGAGAAGCTGTGGCTGCCCCATCCCTGGAGGTGTTCAAGGCCAGGTTGGACGGGGCTTGGAGCAACCTGGGCTGGTGGGAGGTGTCCCTGCCCATGGCAGGGGGGTGAAACTGGATGATCTTCAAGGTCCCTTCCAACCCAAACCATTCTGTGACTCTATGAAAATGGGAAGCATTGCTGAGAGAGTGGCCTGTAGAGAACCAAGGGTGTTGCTGGAGGGGGCCTGGGATATTGCCACAAGGAGGGAAGGATATAATTCAAAAACTTGTGAGGAATTAAGTGTCATTAGTTCACTGCCCGTGAATAGTGTTTTTCCTCAGTGTGGTACTGATTGTGCTGTATGTAATTAAGGGAATATAAAAATAATAAAAGCAATAGTTTCTATAGACACAGGTGAGCTAGCAGGCACTGTATGCCTTCAGGTTCCAGAATAACTTTCCTGTCAAGATCCATCTGATTATTTGGCTCTATTTTATTCTGTGCTGTCAAATCACTCCCTGTTTTTGTTCACATCAAGTGGTCTTCTGAGGAGAACTGGTAGGGAATGAAGGAGCCACCATGTACAGCTTGGGGAAGAGAATCAACCCCTTGATTTAGAATCTTTTTTTTTATCAGATACAATCATCACCCTTAGTACCAAGAGTAAACCAAGAGAGAGATCTCACTATGATTACTCACAGGATCTCCTTTGTGGGAGTGACTGAAGAGCAGGATCTATTTACACAAAAGAAATGGTCGGGGCTCTTCAGCCAATACTTTGCCACTGTCAGCCTCTGCTTCTTTTGCTTTTAAGATTAATGGATTGTGTATCCAGGTTGCCTTGAGAATGAGAACTCATCGGTCATGGCTAGGAACAAGTAAAATATACCCAAAACTTAAGACAGCCATGCTACCATTAGAGCATCCCTAGCATACTCAGTTAAAGATCAGTTTATATCAGCAAGAAAGTCTGAGTCTCATCCTGTCTTTTGCTGGGAGTCACAGAGAACTCACCGTGATAGAGAAACCCTCAGATGTCCACTTAGGGATTGCCTTCAGATCCCTGCTTCCTTCCAAGCCTGGGCTGAGCGCAGAGCTGAGCTAGTTGGTCACCGCCTGCCCTCTGCACCCAGATTGTGCGTTATGTTGGAGCCAGCTATATCGTTGGCTCACAAACCCATCTTCACACACGTTCAAGAAAAATGGATGCAGCTGTAGCTAATGCGCTTGGTAATTCTGCCTCAAAAGTCTGATCTGGCTGCTCTGCCAGGGATGTGTCTGTCCATAAGGAGTGTTTATAACCCTTTGCACCTCCAAGAGCTTATCCTACAACAAAGGTGAAACATTTACCTACCAGTTAAGCAGGAAGAGCTTAATTATTGCATAAGTAATCATTTGGGGGACCATGGAAAACCCTCTTCCTTTCCTAGGAGGGAATACCAAGTTTTCTCAGTTTTGCTCCAGCTGAGGAAGATTTCTAGTTAATACCACCTTGCTGAAGGTAGAGCAAACTCTAGCTGTGTGTTTCTTCCCAAAGCGACTGGGGAAATTCAAGACCAGGTTCCAGTGATACAGTCGAACCAAATAATGCAGTTTTAATACTCTGAGGCTCAGCTACAGAGGTAAAACTGCACTCCTCTCATACAATGACTTATGAAGTCATTGTATAGCACTTTATCTTGAAGCCAAAGAGCTCTTACGCATGCATCATATATAGTCTTCTACCTTGAGCAAAGTGAGAGTAAAACGTTGCTAGCTTTGGGAGCATTTGTGTCCTCTGTAATCGCATCAGTGATTTAAACAAGGAAGATTTGACGTAGAGGTACATAAAGGATCCAGCACAACTTATACACTGGTGACTTATGCAATCTTAGGATGGGAAACTACTGCGTTAAGGGCTCTGGCTATACAACCCCCAGAATTATGAAGTTCAAACAGGGCTGAGTGCTCTAAGAGCAGTAAGACATGATTCTTTCAATGGGTAGCCTGCAAAGCCGGTAATATTTCACAGGATATTTGTGTTTTGTGTATTTGTATCCCAGAAGCATGGATCTGTGCCAGCACATTGACAATCTATCTGAACTCGTTATATAGAAATAGCTTTCCCTTCTCTAACATTTTCCACCCACAAATCTCAAAACATTCTGAGTAGTGCTTTATAACACTGTTGCTTTATAGGGAAATATTCAGATGTTAAGCCTGGAGGGACCTCTCAAGTCACTGAGCTCAGTTAATTCTCTCATGGACAACCCCATTATGTATTCCCTTTCATAAGCATCCACCCCAGTTGGATGGTTGTTACAGAACTTCACTGCTCTGATCGCTAGAAATCTTCTTACATTTTCAAACTTAAATATAGTCAGATACAGATTGTATCCGTTTGCTTTTGTGCCAATACCTGTACTTTAATTTTAAGTAGTTCTTTTTTCTTCTCTGACCTTTTCCACCCCAATGTGTTTATCAGAAATCGGATTCCTTTTCAGCTTTGTGCCATGTTGGGTCAAACAAGCCAAGGTCTTTTAGTTTTAACTCTTCAGCTGATTCTCCATTCCTTCCGTGATCCTCACATTCTTCCTCTGTACCTGTTTCAGTCTCAATTTACCTTTTGCGACTGTAGGTGAACAGAAAAATATACTGCTATCAGCAATGTCTTACACTAATTCTGATTTCTGTTGTAAATCAGAGCCCCTGGCATGTTTGAGACTTACGTTATTGTTACTAAGCACAGATGTTTTACTAACTTGTAGCTCCTTCCCATTCCGCGAGACCAGCCTGCTGCGATCCAGAAGCGAGGGAACAACAATGGGGGATTGGGGCTGGTATTGAAGAGTTTCACAGGCTCCTTAACGCAATTCCCCTGACTGCACTGTTAGGAAATAGAAGGAGTCTTGTTTACATGAAGAACAAGCTGAGTGATAACAGGACAGAATCAAAATACCAAGAAGGCAATGGAACTATTCTAAATATAATGGTTTTAAATGTTTGCTATTACTGTACAGAACAGCTGGCCTTTAAAGCAATTACTTCAGTAAGTTGCACATCATCAATCTCTCAGAAAGATGAGTGTGAGTCTAGAGAATGTTTAATTCATGGCCTGAGAGAATCTTCTCATTGTATTTATCTCTCAGGCTCCAAATCCTATCAAATAGCTGTCCGGGATATGAAGCTGTTTTTCCCAGAAGGGCTGTGCTGCGCTGAGTGTCAGACATTAGAGGAGGAAGAGGTAGGATTCTGCCCTTTCCTGAGAAGTATCCTGCTGTGCCAGAGCAATGGCTCTGGCCCTGCTATCCCATGCCTTCTTTCCTATTATGCTTTAGATAATGCTCTTTTTTTTTGTGGTGTTACACCAGCTGCCAAGTTTTCCTTCTCCTGTGGACGTTCCTACCACAATGTGCTAACTTTGGATTGACCCAGACAGTCTCGGTGGAAAAGTGCTTTTTCAGATGTGTTTGTTCAGTGACCCGTGCTGTAAATTCAGGAGGGCTGAGGGCTCGTACTTTAGAAGCAAAGTTCTCGGATAGAGTCAACATCACTTTGGAAGCAGATCACGGGGAGGGACAGCAACATCACTGATGATTGCTGAGACACAGTTGGCGCAGAGGCTGGTTTTTTTAACCAGCTTTTCTCATGTAGCGTTCAGGAATGGAGATGAAGCGGGACAGCTGATAACGTAACTTGCTGGTTGCTGAATGTCTTCCACAGAGTCTGTATACATCCACGTGCGCGCAGCGTGGAGCACTACCCTATTTGTGTGACGAGGGTGTTGTCCCTTGTGCCCTGCCAGCAGAGGTACCGGTCTAGAGCAATGAAAAGGGTGGAGCTGTCTCATGTAGGACACCTCATGCTATAAAGTACAGGCAGTTTATAGAGCTGCTGGGTGCCTGTGTCCTTCCCTGCCCACAGATAGAGGCATAAAGACTTGGATTCTTGCTTCTTGGCTTGTATCGTAGGCAGTGCCAAGAAGCCTACCGGTACTGGTGTGACCTGCTCCTGCTTATCTGGCCCTTCACGCTATGGAGCTGCTGGTCTCTGATTCAAACCACTGTAATTTGCCAATGGCTAAAATGAAACAATAAGTCTTTCCTGTTCAACGAGCTTTGTATGTCATTTCTACTCTGATCATTTTCTTCTCAAAATCAGAGTTTGAAATGATTGGGTTATGCCTAACGAAGGGATGGGAATTTTTGAGCCATGCTGTGTCTGTGTGGCACAGAGGTGACCCAGCTGAGTTAGTCCGAGGAGCTTAGCTCTGGAACTGGAAGCAGCTGGCCACATCTGTAGTATGCTTCACTAATGTGGATGCCCTACCTGCGCAACCCAGTCCAGAGCATTGTGACAGCGCTGTGCTGGGATGTGTGGATGTGCCAGTTCATTCAAGAGCCAGAAGGGAGCTGCTGCGCACCAGTGTGGCACTGGATAAAGCTGTCAGACACTCACAGTCCTTGATTTTTCTGGCCTTGAAAAGCTGGGAGCAGAGTCCTTAGAAAGATGTCTGGATGTAGGACCTTTAAAAGGATGACAAGATGCCATACTGAATTAAGCCTCAATAAAAAAAAGAATGCATGCAAAATGTTCTTGTATTTCTCGACAAGCAGGTGTTTTCTAGGCTGGCAATTATAGAAGTACACAACACCAACAAAAGCTTCACAGATTTCCTGAATCGATACTTAAGAAGTGTTATCTTTTCTGATTAGGTCGTGGTGTTCACATGACTTGCCTCTCTCTCCCTCCCTTCCCTCCTGCAGATCTATAACCTGAAACGTGACCCCATAGTCAGTTTGGAAATCAACAAGCAGCGCAAGATCATAAAATGTGAAACAGGAGGGCAACTCAATTTACTGGGCTCTGAGCAACCATGCAGTCTTGGTAAGGAAACACGTAATTCTTGTTATAGATTGAGACTGTTATTGATTAGAGACTGTTATTGATTAATTGGACAGCAAGACAAACCATCTGGTGGCAGCAAGGTTTGGTATTGATGTCCTTTCAGAAGGGAAGAGACAACTCTGAGCTGCAAAGAACAGCTCCAGTGGAGTCCAGCCTTTTAACTCTTTACCTGCCAGGCCTTTCCACTGCCAGTGCTTTCATGGCTTTAAATACAGGGCTGTTGAGAAGCGCTGACCTTATCACCAGCAGAAGAACAAGCGCTGTCAACACAGCCAGCGTAAGCAACGGTGCACATTTCTCTGCTGAACTTTTACAATGTGTTTCAGCACCAACTTGGCCGCAGTGGTTTGTGTGTCCCATTCAAAGTCTGCCACGGGAGCAGCCAAGACACCGTAGCGATGGGCGCTTGTGAGAGGTTTTGTTCTGTGCGTAGACAAATAACAATTTATGCAGGGAGTGCTTTTGGCAGTGTGGACATCTAACTCTCAGGAACTGAACTGAGATCTTATTCAGTTCCCACTAGCTGCTGAAGAGCTGCCAGCTCAAAATTACTTCCAGTTATCGCTGGTCTGAATTTGATTTGAAATCAAAGCTTCAGCAAGCCTGTCAGTTCCCTCAGATGCCTACGGTTTCTCTGGGCCTTTTCTGTTGATTTGACTTGATAGGCATGTATACAACACAGGCTCTGATGCAGCGCTATTTGTGTCAGGAGGTGTAACTAACACATGGGGATGCTTCCACGTTGAATGGAAGAATGATACCAAGCCTGTATAAACAAGCGGTGACCAGGTAGAGTATCCCTGTGGTGTTCGCTGGGGAGTTGAAGTGTTTGGAACTGGGTCATTCCCATTCCTGTAGCTTGAGTTCCGATATGACTGGTGAGCAGGAGGGTGGGCAGCTGAAAAAATGCTCCTGCGCTACACCCGATTGCTGCAGTTGTTAATCCCAACAGTAAAACCACAAGATTGGTGTGCACTGGCAGAAGGGTATAATAAATATGTTGGAGAATTATAAACTGTCACCTCCCACCTTAAAACCTTACTGCTAGAGGACTTTTGGGTGTTGACCCCATACCAGCAGGTGCACGAGACAGCACGTGTATGAGTGCGAGGAGGATGGTGGTCAGTCATGGCCTTCGCCTTAATGACAGCATAGCTGCTTCATAGGCACAGAGTCACTTTTGTGTAGGGGGTCTCTGAAGGAGGATTTTTCCCAAGGTAATTAATTATCAGTGAATGCTTTCCACTGTCTTATGTTGGCTTTGGGTTATGCCCTACGTGTGCTTCATGACTGTTAAAAAAATCACAAAACCTCAGGCAAACTCCTTTGCTTATGTTGTGCACTTATACCTCAGAGACTGACTGCACGAAGGTTTAAGACTAAACTGATGTCCGCGGTGAGGGGTGAGGGCTATCTGGTGACATTACTGACATTCACAAGCCGTTGTACGAGTCCTGAAACAAGAGCTTGGCAGCTGTGTGTATGTAACAGCAGCTTTTTTTGAGATGACCAGGCTGTTCTGCTTGTAGCTGTCTGACCTTCTCGTCTGGGTAGCTGCAGAGATGTGATCACATCGTCGTGTTTCTGGTGGGGTATGTCAGCTCGAGCTCTGTTCGGAGCACAAAGCTGCAGTGAGAGGAGACTCGCAGGTGTTCCCAGTCCAAAATATCCTGTGTTGCTATTGCTGACAGGCCGGGTATTTTCCCCCATCAACTTACTGCACAATGGGAAAGGACCAGGCCTCTAGCACAGGTCTGCTGTGACTGAAGCACTTCTTGATTTTTAGAAGAAATTGCATAAAATAAAATAGCTTGTTGTGGAGAGAGCACAGGTATTCTGCAAGCTTTGTACAGCCTAGTCTTGGGAGCAAATCTCGAAATATGTGCCCCTAATTTCCTGCTGCATGAGGATCTCTTTGCTTTGAAGATGTTTAAGCAGAGTAAAAAGGAAACCACTGTACATCCCTGATGTGTTTGTGTCTCAGAAAATGTATTTCAAAGAGTTACTGTCCTGGAAAAGCAAGTACACGTGATCTCTGAACTGTCAGGCACAATATAGTAAGCGCCTCCAGCAAGCCAGACACATCATTCACTTTGCGCTCTTGTCTTGAACACTAGAGGTAGCTCTTGCACACAAAGAAACCTCTCCTTTCAGCAAATAATTATCACAAAGCTGCTGCCTAATGGACAGACAGATTTATCATGAGGAAAATATGAAATACGTTAAGTCTTATGTATGCTGATCAGAATTACATTTTGGATTATAAAAGCAGCTGGATTAACAGATTTCTTTGCTTGGAAGAAATTAAACGGAATAGTATCTCCTGTAGCAAACCAGCAGTTGTCCTTGTCTGACTCCTGAAATGGGGTCACAACTGCTGTCTTGTGATCTCCAGATATGTACACGTAGGCATACAGCAGTTTGACAGTTCAGGATGAGCAATCGCATCTGTGAACATCCCAACTGATATAATAATGCCTGAGTGCCTCTAATTTTCTGGTTACTTGTCTGTGGCAGGGAAGAATTACTGAGAGGGCTAACAGTTGGGGTGGGGGGAGATATAAAACAAGCATCTGTTGTGTTTCGATCTTTTCCCATCAGATCGGCCATTGCTTGATAACCTCTGCCAAACCACTTGCCTCGTATTGCCTGGGATAATTCTTTGGGGTGCAGAGCACCCACCTTATGTCGAACTGCTTGATCAGCTTATTGGCAAAGATTTCACGGTGACTGGAGTACGCCTCACTGTCCTGGACGCACCACAAGCTCACTGCATCTCTGAGACACTAAGCAGGGCAAAGTGCAGCGTCGCAGCAAAGGTATGAAACAGCTGGAGTTGTGCTTTGCTTCTTTTGCCCAAAAGAAGAGCCTTTTAATGCCGTGCTGTGCTGAGATACCCAGGCTAGCTCTGAGCAAACTTGCTTTGGTAGCAGTATTAGCACAGCACTGCATCTGAGCTCTAATACCACTGGTAAGTAATGTGGGCAGCGTGCCTTGCTAGCTAGTCCCTACCTTGTGCTCCTCTGTCTCTGCTAGCTCACTGCCACCTAACCTTGGCATCGTTCTGTGGGAACCTATCCTTAACGCCAATGGCACATCCCCATTAAACGTTTCATTCCGTTCACCTATCAGCGTGCAGTTGCTGCTATTATGTATGTTCTGCTGCTGTATCCTGTCTTGTTTTTCCATATAAATGCGGTTTCTATTTCCCTTTCTCTAATCGCACCCCATTAATCCTCTTCTACAGTGCTAAATAACCCTTCCGCTTTTTGGACTGTGCCCTGGAGTCCCAGGCAGAGATTTCATTTTGCTCCTCGTTTAGTTGGTGCTGACAGCAAAAGCTGCAGTCCAGCGTGGGGTTTGAGCAAGTGCTCACAGGGCTTAAGCATGAGATGTGCTTCTGGGGTGAGCAGATACGCTGCTTTACATCAGCAGAATATCTGGCCCAGGCTGTTTTTCCTCTTTGTGCTCGGTGTAGGAGAAGCCCACCATTTCAGGAGCTGTACTAGGGCAAAGCAGTAAGGGAGAACGTGCAAGAAAGTGCTGTCAGGAGCAGAGAGTAAACAAGGGGGGAAACTACTTATACTGGAAGTAGCAGTCAACAAAGGGCTGTCAGAGACACACAGCAGTCCCTCTGAAAAAATACAAACATTTGTGCTTCCAGCCTTTCAGTTATAAGAGTCTTAGGCGTTATCTGTAATAAGAACAGGTAAGATCTTTTCACGTTGTGATTTTTTTAAACTGACAGCTTTCCTTTGAAGTACATCTGCGTAGAATAGCAATTACATCTAGCATCCAATTAGTCTAAGCACTACTTTCTTCTCCTGCGGTTCCCCTGAGGATGCCATCCCTCTGCACACGGGTATGTGCACAGCTCTCTAGGAAGGACAAAGCGAATCGGCGTGTGGGAAGGAGAGCCGTGGCAGCGGCACTGCTCTCCTGGCGCTGAAAACGCTTCCTCCTGTCAGAGATGAATTACTCTGGGCAGAGCTGGCGTGTTTCCAGAAGGGTCTGGCACTGCTGAGCCAAAGGTGAACATCACAGCGTTTGCTTTCCCTTGCCAGAAGGAAGATGGGCTCCTTCAAGTAATAAGTGTTTCTACCATGATATCTCAACGTTTACCGTTATCTCCGTATTCCTGCTTCCAGCAGACTTAGTGACTGAATAACACACCTAAGTAACCTGCTTATTTTCACTCAGAGAGAAGGGAACAGGAATAATAGTATGCCATAGGAGCGGGATAACTAATGGTTCAGACGTGATACTCTTTCAATTTGAAAGAGTCTGTTGCTTTGTGACTTTCATCCCCTCGCGCAGCACACGAGCAGTGATCTGTGCTGTCAGCGGTTCATCGGTGAGGCTTACAGACTCATTTAAGCGGATAGCAACACCAAAGCGCTCTGTTCTTCCCTCTCTTGTAGTGTTCCCTCTTAATGGACGGTTTGTGTCTGGTGCTAGCAGCACAGCGAGACAACGCAGTCATTTGCTTCGACTCCCTGCTGGACAGGTAAGTGAGGACAATATTGCTTTAACAGCGCTGTCTCGACCCCCTGCTAGAGAGCTTTGTGATCTGCAGGAGAGCAGCTGACTTCCTTCTGTAATTCCCTTCCAGTTCAGACTCCCATGGGGTCAGGTGCCACTCAAAGGCAACCCGCTCTTCCGAAGTTATGTTGTTGTTAAATGGGTCAATACCTCAGAGCGCTCCCCAGTTTCAGAGTCATGTATCCTATACTCAGGACCTGAAATACTAAGATGTGGTGTTTGTTAAGGACGTGGCGTGTCTGTGAGGCTTGGCGGCGTGGTTCCACAAAAGCAGGGAATTCTCTGAAATAAGGGCTCACATTGGGAATAGACCTGCTGAATCAATAAAATTCCTAGGAGAAATATCTTAGCAGATTCCGTGTTTCCTATGAAAAAAAAAAATATTACTTAAAATAAACACCAGAGAGCAAAATCAAAAATCAACCTCTTAAATAAATCACCAGAAATGCTGGGTAGAGGATTTATAAGCCTGGTAAAACAAACAGAACCCCTCTACAGGGACTGATTAGTGAAATAGAATGATTATCAGGCCAATTAACCCACTGTCCCCCAGAGGGAAAGTTGCCTTACACAGGGGCTGGTATTTGGCAACGCGTTGTGTAGTTCATGCACATGGTTTCCTCTGGGAAAGGAAGCCAAGAGAGTCTTTTTTTTTCCCCGACACATGCGGTACAGAGCAGTCCAGCAGCCACACTGATAAGGCTGTCGTGACTTTGGCTGTACCATCTGGAGGACTTTCAGATAACGCTGTCAAGGGGACAGGAATATGGAATGCTGGAGTTTACAAGCATCAAGCATCCGTGTTGGTAGACACATTACGGTGCTCAGTCACACCTGGGAAGAATAGTTGGAAGAAATTTCATTGGTAGCTTTTCAAAAATGTTTTTAAGCTAATGACAAAATTTAAATATTGCTCCCATTCATTTAAAATCACACCCTTGGGAGCCACGTCCCAAACCTTTCACCCAGCAAGGCAGAGCACTAAGGGGAAGCAAAGGGCAAGTTACTCAAGACCTTTCTAGTGAGTTTTGTCTCACTTTCCCTGGTTTACAAGGCAGGGGGAGGGAGTGAGCTGTTGGGAACCCCAGAGATCACTGCTGAAGGTAGTTCTGGAAGAGTGGCTCTCAGAGCCCACCTCTTGTATTTTCCCCAGGCTTTTGCTCACCAGAGTCATGGGTGCTGTGTAACAAGCAACACAGTGTAGCTTTTCTGTAGGCTTCATTTGATGCGTTTCAAGATTGCCAGTCTCGAGGCAGCACCCCCAAAGCAAACCTCACAGTGGCTTCTCACTGCCACTCACAGTGAGCCGAGGGGCCGAGACGGGAGTGGGGAGGACAAAGTGTGGACTCTGCCAGTCTCAGCTGTGTCTCGCACCCCTCACCCTGGTCTGTGCCAGTGTGGCTGGCTGTACAAAGGATAAACTTCTTGCCGAACTGCAAAATACATGTGCGTAAATTGTGGCTGTTAGGAGGCGCTCCCAAATGGCAGGATCCACTCTGCCTCTTACCGCCCTGCCAGAACTAGTGATCACATAGCTGTTTAAAACCAGCTCTACAAAAACATATTTGCCTTCGTGATCGATGATGCTGGTGGAAGGGAGGGGCAGCGAGGTGTGCCCAAGGATGGGGAGGAGGGGAGGCAGGGATCCGCGGGTAGATCAGCTTTAACCAACAGTAAACTCATAGGCTTATTGTATCATAAGCCACCATACTGTTTAAAATCAACTTTGCAAAAATCTTTGAAAACCCAGCCTGACTTAACTAGTGTCTCATAAGGACACTTCATGCTAAGACATCTTCATTGCCTGGTTTATAAACATTTCAAAATAACATCTGAGGTTAATTACACTTATGACTCCATCAGCAGGAGCCACGTGACCTTTCTTGTACTGAATAAATCACTGTATATTTATTTCACTCTTACTGCCACGGCCCGGGATTCCAATACCGGCACAGGTTCTGGCCTGCATTTCAGCTGTGGTGCCGAAGCACCACGGTGTAAGAGATTATTTTACGGCCCCGGGAGCTGATTCACATCTGAGCCACGTTACTTAGGCTTTGTGCCACGGGGAGAAACATTGCCATCTGTGTGGAAGCCTGGGATGTGATGTCAGAGATGGGCTGCGATAAGAAGGAGGAATCAGGTGTGGAGAGGAACAATGCGGGCTTTGCTACTATAACTGCTCGTGGTTCAGAGCCTATTAAAGCTTTCCTAAGCCAGCTCTAGCGGTGGCACGTCAAGGAGAGACATTCAGTCCCTGGAGGATGTGCTGTGCAGAGCAGTTGCCTTGAAGACAGACTCAGACCCTCATAACTGTGTAGTGATTATTGTTCGGGAGCAGCCGTGCCCGCTCTGCCCGTTCTCTGGACATCTATGAAGGCGTTATTTCTGCACCAAAGGGCAGGAAAAACAGAGAAAGGGAGAAAATTTATGCAGGTGGGGGGTGGGGGGCACAAAAGCAGCCTGCGAGTTTGATTGACTGCAATGAGCAGAGCCAAAGTAGGAATCTGGGAGAATCTGGGAGGGTGCCAAGGGCAATGCGTAGGGCAGAGTGAAGTAAGTGTTTGGAAGAGGTGAGGGGAAGCTGAAGCAGAGTCTGAGAGCAGTGGGGACTGGGGCAGGGGGAGAATCCAGAGAAGGAAGTGACACAATCCTATCCGCAGAGAAGGAAAAATGATGTGAGACTTGCCTTTCTTGTTCTGTCAGCATCCGGTTGCCTGGATCTCCAGTATAAAGCATTTGAATTTTCCCTGTCATAACTTGTTTTTACAGCCAGATTTCCTAGCTGCGGGGTGGCAGAGGGAAGAATTTACAAGCAGATTCAAAGCAGCTCCTGGAAGAAAGGCATGCTCTGCTTTTTATGCATGACAAACTAGATTTAGCCGCCTTAATAGGTGATACTGATTTAAGAGTGATTACTCCTCTATGGTTATTTGAGCTTTTAAAAAGTACTTTTAGATGCCCATAAGATTGTTAGGACCTAACTATATTGTGCACGGTTTTTAGCAACTCACCTAATTAACGTTGTACTGAACTCAGTAAGCAGAGTTTGAATAAAGCATGCTAAAACGTAGCTGCATCAGAAGAAAACCTGGGTGTAGACTGGGCCTTATACCTTCCTGGTTTTAGGCAATGTCGTGCAATGAGAACAAAAGTCGTGTTAAGGAACTTAGCCGGATGTTATTCTCTCCGATGAAATGTTCTTACCAAGTGTTAATTGCTGTTAGCAGGGAGCGATGTTATCCCTCCAGGAAGCTCATCTCTGGGAGCTTTGGATGGAAAGGAGGTGTAGAAATCAAAAAATGAACACGCGAGATGTAAAACCTTGGAGCTGTTGAAAACCACCGAAGGGAAAACTGTTGCCAAGCACAATACCTGGATATGGGGGCAGGGAGCAGGGAGTGGTTTCCAAAGGCTCTGGAGAGTTTTCAAGCCTAAGACTCTGAGCAGAGAGTTAGTTTAAAAGGCAATTTTGAACTTTGTATCTTGCCTTTGAATTTCTCTTTCTCTCTCGCAAGACCGCATGTCTTGTGGTCAACTCATGTGTGGCTTAAGGTGGACCAGAGCAAAACAAGGACGAGTGAAGCAGACTCTGCTGCCGAAGGCAGCTTGGAAAGTCCTGTTGTTTGGGAAAAACACACGTTATCTTTGTTGAGAAAAAGACCCCTGCACAGAGCTAACTATACATTTCTGTGTATTTCCCACTGCCCCAGAGACCCCATTATGCAACAGGTCATTACTGTTGTTTGAAGGCTTATATTTTAAGAATCCAAATCCATTTATACAAAGCTTTGTAAAACCCAGGATTTATCTGTGTAAAGAAGTTCAGTAACAGATGCACATGGCCAGAGCTGCTGGCACGGAGCATAGTCCTCCTCAAAGCTAGGTCATCTGCAGTCTCTAACAGTTTAGGTGGCAAAGTAACACTGCCTTCTTTTTTTCTTTACCCCCAGTGTCTGTTGGCAGAAGCAGTCAGTCCTGGACACGGCGCAGCACCTCCTTTATCCGCAAAACGAGAAACAGGCAAGTAGAGAAGTTTATAGTACGTATATGTGTGCTTTGTTCCCCTGTGATGAATGAAACTTGTTGAAATTGTTTGAATTTTAGCAGAAAATTTCAATTTTTATGAGACAGAGGTGGTGCACCATGACAGCCCTAAGCCTTGGCTTATACTGAGAGCCTTGCACATGGTAGAAGGTGGGACCAAAACCCTGTCAAACTGTCTTCCACGTTACACCAGCAGCACTGCTTTGAATCAAAATATTTTGAGCCTTTGATAAAGATACAATATTTTCTGTAGATGTCAGTTACTTTTTATAAAAAAATCAACACTTAAGAAGATATCTGTGATACCTGTCAAAAATAAGCAACAGGAAATGTTCGTTCAGCCCTACTGCCAAGCTGGCACATGTCCTATGTTCAGGATGTTATGTTTCAGAAGCCCAAGTTCAAATAGAAGATGACAAGCCATTAGCCATTCCAGGGATGGGCTAGCTGAATATTTTCTCGGTAGCTCATCCCAAGAAAGGAACCGCTAAGCTCCAGGTTTTTCAAGGCATGTGGGCACCTAGTGGGAATAAACTGCACAAACACCTTTAAAACTCTGGCTGTAATCATCAAAATTTAGTACAAAACAAATGAGATTTGGATACAGGAGGCAGTGCCTGAAGAGTTAGAACTAGGAGGTGTAAAAGAATTGGGGAGAATGAGAAACAGCAGCAAGTGGATGAGCCTCTCCTGTGGATCCCTTTTGCTTCCCAAGAAAACCCAGCAGGAGAGTGAGATGTGTTTGTAACCTCATATAACATATCAGAGCCAGTGCCTGCAGTACCAGTGCTCTAAGGATTGAGCCTTAAAAGACACAGAGCCCTCTTTGAAGTCTGCGTTCCTTGCTTTTAACGCAGGCAAAACTACCCCAAACTTCCCCAAAGTCGTACAGCTGCTGTTTTCGGCAGCTTTCCCTAAGGCGCAGTAAAATCCTCCCCGGGCGTAGCTGGGACTGTACGCGCTGCAGTGCCTGGGCAGGTCTGCCTGCGCAGCTCTGCGATAGCTGCAGGGCTGTCATAGCACAGCGCTTGCTGCTGCCAGGGTGCCAGGCTGTTGCCAAGTAATGTGACAGGGCAGCAAGTCCAGGCTGTCTTCTGATTTGCTTTGAAAAGGACATTACATATCTCTGGCTGACATAAAATCCCTTCTGCTTCACGGCTGTGGGGAATCAGCCTATCAGGAAGAGGCTTATAGTACTTTCTGTGACAGATAAGAGAAAAAGCAAATATGCTCAGCCCTTCTCCCTGCTTCTGGCAGACTGGGCCACCGAATCCAACCCCTCTGGTGCTGCTGGAAGCAGGGGCTACTCACGCCAGTTCAGAGTTTAGATCATGAGTCTAGTCCTGGGACAGTGGTGGGGTGCAGCACTTCTCACCGTGGGTTACAAGAAGCACAGTGGGAAGTCGTGTGTATTTTCAAATGGGTCTTTCAGGGTAGGTTTAGAAATCACGGAGCGAGATCTGAGGAGCAAGCTCACCGGGGAATGACTGTACCTCAAAGGATGTCCCTAGAAACAATGTTTGATCCTCTGATCTCTTGCTAATGAGTTTATGAAATGTCAGCCAGGCTTTCCAGGTCAAAGCTAATGAGCAACAACATGATATCAGGCAAAGTTCAGGAGGGTTAAATGAACATGGATTTCAAATCCTCGGGGTCTGAGCAGAGCTGCGGCATTTACTGGTGGAGTCGGGACATGGAAGTAAAAAGGAATTTCATACTCGCTCCCTGTGTGGTTTGAGACTAGGCAATAGAGTGAGAAATCAGCTCTCCAAACGTGGACTATTGCAGTGCTGACATCTGTGTCTGGGCTAGCTGTCTTGCCTCCTTCTGCGGTCGCTGAGAGAAGCGAGCATTTCTGTAGCACTTTTCACCTGCCCTATTTGAAACATCTGCCCTGGGAGCGGATGGATTCATGCTTTGGAAGCTCCTTGCTTTCGGGCAGCGACCCTGCAGATGCCTGCTCCCCATGCAGGCTTCTCTTGGGCACACGCAGAGCAGCTCGCATCTGCATCAGAGCCACGTTTTGTTGGTGCCACCCTTAGGGGCTCTTGAACTTCCAGAGGGGCTCTGTGAGGTGGTCCCAGGTGGCCCTGCACCCAGGCTGGAACCTGCCCAGCGATAAGAGAGCTGTCGGGGAGCGCTGTGCTCAGCCTTGTGACTGGGATGTCCTGTGGCTGAACCATTTCTCCTCACATGCAGCCCTGCACCATGGCTGGCATGAGATGGTGAGGCTGGGGTGGCCGTCCCTCAGAGACGGTGCCGTACGTCACTGACCTGCCACCATTAGCGGGTCAGAGCAGGGAGATGGCATGGTCTCTGCACAGCCGTTCCTCAGTAAAAACCCACGGATGTGCAGCTGAACCTCTGCTGGCAGGCAGCACTAATCCCTCTGCTCTGCCTGGAGACCTGAAGCTCTTGCCAGCAGCCACAGTGGCTGCTCCAGCATCTCCCTCCCTGCAGAAACTTGGGACTGGAGCAGAGCGACACAGGGAAAACACATCCTGGCCACTCTTGGCATGATCCTTAGCCCCTCAGCAGCAGGTAGGAGGCTGAAGTCCTATAAGAGAGACTTAAAAAACAAAGGAGACCTAAAAACCTAAAGGAGAGGCAGAGTGCTGGTGGGAGAAGGACCCCGAGGACAGCATGGGGTGGGCTGTCAGCACAGTGTGTATAATGCTTTAGGGGAAAGTGGTGTTCATTAGCGCAGTCAGAATTGCAGACTGGTCCTGAAGGCCTTGGTGCTAAGCTGGCATCCCTGTCGCCGAAGCAGCCACGCCAAAAGAACCGCACAGGAGTGAGGTTTGGGAAGGAGAGGCACAGCAGCCGGGGGAGGAGGGAGTTAGATTTCCTGCTTGGCACTTTGCACATTGTTGGTCGTCTTCAGTTCCTTGAAAAAGTGAATCTTGAGGATGACCAAACAATGGGTACAACTGGCAGACATTTCCACGCTGTGGGATGCTCATCGCCACCTCTGTGCTGGGATTAATTCAGCCTGGTAAACATCCTCGCTGTGCTGCCTGCCTGCAGCACGCGCAAGCATCCTAGCTCTGAAAAGAAGTTTCTTTGCGACACAGAGAAATCACAGCTCTCCCCCAACCCCTTCCTTCTTTTCTCCCCAGGCCAGAGAACTGCTCTGTTGCCTTTTTGACTCCCTGACGTCTGAGAGCATCCACCGAATTGAATCCCAGGATTGCTAACCAAGATGGTCAAAGCCTCCGAGCAGCCCATGGGTGGATGCCGCTGCGAATATCCGTGCAGGTGGACACAGGGAACTCCCAGCCTCTAAGAGCACTGATATTTGTTTGTCATTAAAACATAAAGTCTGAAGTATGGTATTAGCATCAGCACAATAAATGAGAGTGGTGGGCGGAAGGATCAGTGCCCAAGAACAAATCTTTCTGAACTGTAGCCCTGGTTTCTAGTGGAATGCATTCAGAGACGACCTGCTTGCATTCATGGAACAAGGTTTGGAGCGTGCCTCTGGCTGGGAAAAACTCAGGAATTAAAGTAAATCGGGGCGGGGGTTTGCTGCTCTCTTTCTCTCGGGTGCCTGGGGACTCTGTCTTCCCCGGGCCCCAAAGACGTTATGGAGAGACTCCATTTTCTGCTGCTACTCTGTTCTTTGAGTCAAAGACAAAACCACGGGAAATAAAATGGAAATAGTCTGAGGGAAGGTTGGGTCCCTGGAGAGTTCAGTACACCAGGTAGAGCTGTTGAATAAGATTAAAAGCTGGACAGCTTAATGTTTGCTCGCCTCTGCTCCGGCAGCCCCGTTACCAACTGTCTCTGCCCAGCCCAGCTCCCTGCCCTCCCACGGGCACCCAACCAACTCTTGTTCCTCCTCCTACAGCAGCCGCTGGTCCTACTGCAATGCCTCCTTGGCTCCTTTCTGTGAGCTCTCTGGCAAGGAAGCTGGCGTTAATATGAAGGTCCTCAGTCTTCCTGGGACCCACTGGGCAAATTCAGCTCCTTTGGGGAAGACTCTTCTCAGCCCAGGAGGCCTCACATTCCTATCTGCCCTACTAAGGCAAAGGCATAGACATGCATGTGCATCCAGCTCCAGACATCACAGATGTGGCAAGGACAGCCTCTGTGCATTCTCCGAGCGGTAGCAAGGCAGAGCAGCGTGCCGCTGGCTGGCCAGCCCACCTCTGGGTGCTGCTGGCGGGGTGAACCCCTTCTGAGCACAGCCTTTCCCTCCATGAGAGCCTGGTACAAGTCCTCCTCCTCCCCAGCCATTAGCTCACACAAACTGTGAGAATTCAACACCTCTTGGCTCTCTGTCCCCTTTCACACTAGGCTGAAAGTGTCCACTAAATCCAAAAGCTGTTGGAGGTCTGGCCCTGCAAGCTCTGCGTCCTCAGCTAGTAACCGTCCTGCCTCAGTCTCTCTCCCTCTCTAAGCCGCCTTGAAACGGGAACGAGAGATCGTCACGCTCAGCAGGTTTAGTGTAGACGTGGAGAGGGGACCTGCCCGAACCTCACGGAGCTGTTTGATGTCAGAACTTGGAATTATCCTCCAAACCTCTGCTCCCTGGCACTGTTCTGCTCTTTGGGCTTTACGGTGGGACCGAACATCTCCAGAAACACGCGCCCACAAGGGAAGCAGGCAGCTGCCCCAGTCCCCCAGGGAGGACGGGGTCCCGGGAGTCAGCGTGATGGAAAAGCCTGCTCTGCTCCTACAGCTAAGTAGGCCATTTCCTGCACTCCGGGCGCATTTCTGTCATGCTTGTAAGCCGTGTACGGCTTTGAAACAAATGAAAATTAAAAGGATCCACCCCCAGCACTCAGGGAATTTGATCTGAAAAAGGAGCGTGTTGGAATAAAACGCAGCCAGATAGCAGCTGAAGGACAAGGCCCTGCAGAGCTGCGTGCAAGAAAGGGGCACGCGAGGCCATCAGCAGCCCTGCGCCCCACCAGCGTGGGGCCACTGGTGCCGTGTCCCACTCACCTGTGCCCTCAGACCTGTGAAAAATGGGATCACGGGGAGCTGGACATTAGGAGGTGAGGCTCCGGTGACTGGTGGCAGTCAGCCTGGGGAGGTGACATCCCGTTTGGACGCCCCTGGCCCTGCCCGTGCTTGCCAGCAGGTGGGAGCTCTGCAAGCTTCGCAGGAGGAGTTGAGACTGCAGATTCTTAATTCGCTGTGTAAAAAAGCAGGGCCTGGCACAAGACACCTCGTAGCACGTCCCCTGCCAGACAGCCCCACCGCTGAGGCTCGTGCTCTGTGAGCATCCATCCACCGACACGCAAAAAGCCCCGTGCCTCGGTTTCTCACCCATGAAATAAAGGTAGCAGCTCTGCCGCGTCCCCCCAGGCACACCAGCAACATCATAAAAATGGGGCAGCACCCAGGTATTTGCGAGCGAGAAGCGGCTGTGGTGTCTTCCATTCCTATTTTAAACCCCAGCTAATTAGTCTCGCCGTAACAAACTACCACGCCCTGCACAGAGCAAGGGAAAGAATCATCCTCTGATATTTCCAAAATGCCAGGATTCCATAAATAACCTCGTCAGCCTTTCCTCCCGGAGCACCCCGCTCCTCTCCGGAGAGCTGACAACCCGGAGCGCCGCGGACCCTGCAGGAATCAATCCCGTCACCCCGCTGCCAGCTCCGGCTCCGTCAAAGGGAGCTGCGGCTCACACGCTGTTTTTTTTCCCTGCGAACTGCCACAAGGCAACCAGGATTAGCTAATCAGAGCTGAGGAGCAAATTAATGATTGCTAGAACTAGGAGAAAGGCAGATTTGATCGGAGATTGCCAGCTTTGCAGCTGGCTCCTACTTGCAAACAATTCATTTAGATTATGAAAGCAAGAAATTGAGTACAAAACCCCCTAGATTGTTTGCTTCCTAGAGAAAGAAAAGAAAAGAAATGGAATTTAGATTAAAAATTATGCAGAATAGTATTAATTCCCCACCCTCTTGTGCCTCCCCTCTTGCTGGAAAACCGGAGCTAATCAGAATTTAGCATTGTTCTGCTGCCAGTGTCAGAGCTGCCTCAATGGAGGAGAGATAAAATACAGTAGGTGGCATTTGGCATTAACTCCTTAGGGTCCTGCCGGAGGAAAGATGGGGGTGCAGCGCCCGGTGCCACCGATCTCACATTTTCCCAGCGTGCTCCGGCCCAATCTTCGCCTCCCTTCGCTACGGGTGTGCGTCGGGGCACAGAGCAGCTCCTCATCCCGTGCGGGCGCGTTGTCTTTATTTGCCGCCCGGAGAGCTCGGTAGCTCTCGCGTGAGCCCTTCGCTCCTCCTTAGAGCGAACCGATGTCCCGAGGGACGCAGAGGTGCTGGGTGCTCTTCCCTGGCGCAGGCGCAGGCAGCAGAGCGCCGCGCTCACGTCGCAGCTTTCTAGCTCGCTGTGTTCCCCTTTGTGCCAAGGACAGATTTAACTAATTATCAATTAGGCCTAGAAATCGCTACCTGGCTGCTGCCGGCAGCAGCGGGACGCTGATATCAGCCGGGTGAGGGGAGGAGGGCCGTAACGGTTCCCTTATCAGCACCGAGCAAGGTGTTCTCCTGCTCCGCTCGGCCGGGGAGCAGGCACCGGCTCTGCCCTTCTCCGGGTGGCCCTGGTTCAGGGTCGGTGTCCGGCTGCTGCCGGGAGAAGGTGGGGTGACATCTCTCTGCTGAGCGTCTTTCAGCCACCAGTGCAGGCTCAGCGGCTGCTCAGAGGTTTTGCAATCTGGCCAGACTGACTCTTCTCCCCCACCCCACCCCCGAATTAAAATGACAAGGAAAACAGCAAAATAAAATTAATCGCCTCAGAGCAAAACTTGTGGGTATTCCACTTTGATGCCCCCCATCGACCTTCTGCTGTATGAAGCAGATTTGAAAACATGTGACACCTGGAATTGAAACAACCCCCGAACACCAACATGCGGATTTGATTTGGGCCAGAATAGTTCTTCTTCTTTTTTCTTAACATTTACATTCACCCCGAAAAAATGTTTCCGCTCCAGCCCTACGCGCATGAGCCCTTCTGAGCACCGGGGATGTCTCACATCGCCGCTCCAACCTGCCAGCCTGAAAATCACTCCACAGCAAACAGGATTTACTGCCCTCCCTGTGAACTCCATAGGCATGGCCTAGAAATTGGGTGCTGGTTTTCATCTCCGGAGGCCCACGGCTGGCTTGGGAAGCAGGAGGAGCTGACGGACCTGCTGGAGCTGTCCCCGGATCGGCTGTCCTCACCAGGCTGGATGATCTTGGCCCGCACACTTCCCATGCTCACAAATATTTGCTTTGCTCTAGCTGGCATAGCCGTAAGCACCTCTCTCTTGGCCGAGAGCTGCCACGGTTGGATTTCTAGGTGTCTCTGCATCTAGAGGGCTTGCTGGACCACCACCCAAGAGACTTGGCCATGCCGGAGAGCTGAAATGCTTCGGGCATTAGTGAGGCCAGCAGCAAGGATGAAGATACGGCAGTGGTGGTGGCTGGTCCCCGCCGGGGGAAGCGTGTGCCTCCTCCTCATCTTCCCGGGGTGGGATCAGGACCCAGGCTCTTGTCCCAGCCCTGTCCCGTCAGGCGGGCAGCGGTCCTTTTCCATTCCTTAATCTCCATCTTCTTGGGGCACCATCTCCCAGGCCCCTCACAGCAGGAGCCGCTGATTAATTGGTGCTTGGCAATTCCCCATGGAGAGGGGCTGGAGGAGCACAAAGGGCGGTTTGTCTGCACGGCTGCCAGCTTTGATAAAGCAGGGCCGGGGATGACTCAGATGTGGGTAATTAAACTGGTTGGAACAGCGGATGGCTCAGGCTGAAATACCAGCCCCGCGTGCGAGGAGCTCTTTGAACTGCTCTAACTGGGTCATGCAGGAGACCGGTGCCGGCAGCGCCTTGTGGGGGTTCACCTGGCCCCGGCGTGGCCACGACCCAAGGGCAACACTACTCCCCGTCCCAAAGAGCGGCCGGGTTTGTTCCGTTTAAGCAGGGCAGAAGCTCCCTCTGGACAGTTTCGTTGGTGTAGGGCCAAGCTGGGGGCTGCTGGTACTGCAAGTGCTCCTGGGGAGCTCAGCAGAGGGGCTGTCTGCCTCCATCCATCCCTCCCTCCATCCATCCCTCCCTCCATCCCTCCCTCCATCCCAAACCATCATACACCCAGGTCCTGCAGGAGAAGACCCACTGGGCTCTTCCTGCCCTTGGCTGTAAGACCCATCGCAGGCCGGGATTGGTCTGGGATGCAGGGACTCCTGACCAATCCCCTGCTGCCCTGCTGTCTCTGGCCAATCCCGCATTTCCTTGCTCCTGCGCTGGCCAATCACATGCAGCTACTGCCGCTGAGAAGGGTATTTAAACCCTCAGGGTGGGTCAGAGGACTTGTGCTGGTGGGGTTCTGCTGGGCTCCACTTGTCTTCTCCTACCTCTGCCTTGGGCTGTGCCTGGCTG
The DNA here is from genome assembly GCA_008711295.1 of Anarhynchus alexandrinus. Lineage (NCBI taxonomy): Eukaryota > Metazoa > Chordata > Aves > Charadriiformes > Charadriidae > Anarhynchus > Anarhynchus alexandrinus. The sequence continues at coordinate 158,588 of VUYV01000429.1, forward strand.
CTGTGCCAAGTGAATGGGTGGTTCTGGGGGCTTCCTCTTACACTGACACACACACACACCCACTCCCAGTCCTCCTACTTGAACAGCTGTGGGATGTTTGTCATTTTCCACACATCAGGAACCTCCTGAGATCTTTGTGGGCTTTCAAAGATGATTGTGAAGATAAAGACTCTTGTCTCCAGCAAGATCAGCACGTTTCCACAGCTGAGCAGGAACCTCATGTGGCTCCCGTGGACCTGTGTGTGGCTGGTTTGCCCAAGACCTTCCCCCACTGTGGGTGATGCTCCGTGTTTGCTGACTCTGGACTGAAGCTGCTCCGTTATGCTGCTGGTGCTGACCTAATAGTGGAGATCTCAATGTGGTGGTGTCCTGGCTGACCTGTTTGGGGCTGAAATCTGGAAGACTTCCTCAACCACGGATCTGGAGAGGGATGGAGGGAGCATGGCAGGGTGGAGTGGCTGTCCCTGCCCCTCACCCTCAGCTGGCAGCCACCACTCAGGGCCTGGAGAATGTGTTGAGCCCGTGCTACACAGCTGCAGCCACTCACATGGCCGTGAAGCCCTTACTGCAAGGCAGTTGCGTTTCCATGCTCTGAGCAGTGACTTTGGGTGTGGGACTCATCCTTTGCAGAGCTCCAGAAGAAGAACCTGAGCTGTTTGTGGCTGCACGCTGGGATGCCGGTACCCTCTCAAAGCAGACTGGCCAGGCACTGCATACCTGAGAGCTGTGGAGCAGCTGCTCAGACCTGCAGATCTGGTCTGCAGTGGGTTGGGCTTACTCCATGGTAGGGCAGAGGAGGCTTTGCCGTGAACAAGTGGCTCCCAAAAATGGCTGAAGGTTGTCTCCAGTCAAAAGTTTGTTAATGACTCGGAGCTGGATGCTTCACGCTGCCAGGTGTTTGCTGTGAGAACAAAGTGACCGTTGTGCTGAGGGATGAGATGGTCATCTGTGCCAGTTCCTGTCTCTGACCCCATGCCTCTCCTTCCACAAGATCCAGCCTCCCTCGGGAAGCCAGCCAAGATGATGGTTCAGTTCCTGACCCTGCAAGCAGACAGAGAATCCTGCTCTGCTTCATCCAGCTAGAGCTGATGCCAACCGAAGCGCCACTGGGTCCTGCAGAGCTGCTCCTCTCCCCCGAAGGGAGATAACCAAACGCGTGGACCTGAACGTACTGAACAGTGGTGCTGTGAAGAAAATTGAAGACCACCAAGAAGCCCCTGACCACTGAACTGGACCTTCTTCAGCCTGGAGAAGAGGAGGTCAGGGATCTAAATCGCTCTTTGGGATTAGCTGACGCTGGAAGCAGAGATCTTCTCTGGGGGGGTGCAAAGCAGAGGGATGAGGCAGTGAAGCTTCAGCAGGGGAAGAGAACCTTGCCCTACCTTGTGCTGAGAGGCACAAGGAAAAGCTTTTCAGGAGGAGGGTGATTTAGTCCCAGGAGAGGGACCCAAGGCCGGCGTCAGTGTTTGCCCTGCTCCAAGCAGTGTCCCATTACCCCTCCAGCCCCTGCTCGGTGAACCAGGTTGGGTGCCCTTTCCTGGGGGTGGCTATGCTTCAGGTGGGACGTGGCTGTCCCTTATGAACTGGCCTTGCTTTGTTGTGGGGTCCTGACCCAGCTCCAGCCCCGGGGGCACAAGAGGGACCCAAATTCCTCTGCTTGCCTTCATGCCAGTGTGTGCGGGGGGGCAATCCCTGTGAATCAAACCCCCTCTAGATCGTCGGAGGGGTGAGACAAACTCCCTGCCTCATCTGCAACCTCTTATCCTAAAGTTTTTCCAGTGTGGTGTCTTCAGGGCTACAAGGTGATTAACATCCATTTTAAGCATGTTCCAGACATGTTCTGGATGCCTTTAAGCCCCTGAGGTGTTACAGATGGCTTACAAGTTGGGCTCCGTTAGCGGTTGATTCACTGTTTGTTAAAGCCGCTATTAATCTTGTATTAATGCTTTTCAAATGAGACCTTTCTGGAGGTGTAGCAGCCTCTGAGATGAGGAGCTTAGTTTCTCCCCAGCCCGGTGCCACCGATGTCAGTGAGGGTTTAGCTCAGGATCTCCTCGGGCTGAGCGCCGAGCTCTTGCGAGGCTGCCGAGAGCGAGAGCCGCCCGTCATGATGCTCTAATTAGCGTGGGGTAATGCCGGTCCCGGAGACCCCGGTGGCTCTGCCGGTGACTTGGGGGAGCGTGCTCTGCAACCTGAAAGCCCACTGCCCACCCTGTGTGTCCCCCCCCAGGGAGGACAGGAGGGATTTGGGGACAGCCTGGGGACCTTCTGTCTAGCAGTGGGATGCTCTGCCAGCTGGGACCCAGCGGGGTGAGCTGTGCATTGGTTGGATTACAGATGCCTTCTCCTGCCCCCACCGCTGCCTTGTGGTTTTTGGAGGGATGTCAAGGGAGGTCTAAATTAGGAGGAGTGTGGAGCAGCACCCGAGGCTCTGCCGTGGACACGGGGTGCCACCCGTGGCACGCTGAGCTGGCGGCTGGCTCTGAGGGCGCTGCCTGTGCCGACAGCCTGAGCCGCGTCCTGGTGAGGTGATGGGGATGGCGGAGATCTCCCATCCTTGCTGAGACTGGGATGCTGCAGTTGTCATGGCAACGCAGGAGGCCTGCTGAGCCGGAGCCCGTAACCCAACCGTTTGGGGTGGCAGGGGGGATGTGCAGGGCTGGGTGTGCTTCCCGCCACCCCTTTGGGTGCTGGCGCCTCACCGTACTCCAAAATTGTCATCAAAAAGCTGACAAACCCACCCATTTTTCAACAAAAACATGGTTTTCCACAGGAAGAAACACCTTTGGGTGAAAGAACATGTCCAAACCCATTGCAGGGAGCGTGCGGCCAAGCCGGTGATGCCGGCAGCCTCCTGCCTTCCTCTACCCCATGCCGAGATCATCCCGGCTGGCTGAGCTTGCCATTGGCACCTGGCAGGGTTTGACCCAGAGCCGGTTCCCCGTGGGATGCTCGTGGGGGCTGTTCCCACCGAGCATGGACCCACTGGGGCGATGGGATGGGGATGGGCGTGCAGCCGACTCTGCTCTCCCTTTGCCCGAAGGTGGCTGCATCTGCCACGCAAGGTCACCTCTTCCTCCTGCTGCCACCCGTGGCCCTGCTGAACCATCCCACGTGGCACGGGGCTGGGTTTTTTTTCCCCCCATCTCAGGACAACTTTTGCTCTGGCAGCTTGTCCCCGCAGGGACCCTTGGCAGCCGCCACGCTTTGACTGACATCTGTCCATCACCTCTCCGAAGTGCAGACAGCAGAGGAGCCCTGCGGAAAGGACAAGCAGGGGACAAGCCCGGGCTGCGTCCCCTCCGTAGGCGGCTCTGCGGCCACCACAAAGGCCATCGAGCTGCCCCCGTGCGTCCTCCCGCAGAGCCGGTTCTTGGCAGCATCCCTGAGCAGCGGCTCGTGCTCTTGGGGTGGCTCATTTTGCGCGGCGGCCTCGAGCTCGGCCGATTTTTGCTGGGCCGCCGGGTAGCACATGAGTCACACTTCCTTCCAACGCCCATCTCCGCTCGGTGCTGTCGCTATTTTTGGAAACTCTTGAAAGCGGATCAGCCCGCAGAAGCGCGTTTTAATGAACGCTCTCGCCACGCCGAGCTCGCGTTGCCCCGACGTCTCCCTGCTGGGAAACCCGCCGGCAGCCCAGACCCTGCGCTCCCCTCCTGGGGAGCATCATCGGGGAGCTGAAGTGGCATTTTGGTGGCAAAATATTTATTTTTAAAGGGTCTGTTTGGGGCTGGGGTGTTTTTTTTTGGCGATGCCGATTTGGCATTGATCGTTTGCGCTCCGAACGAGCGGATCATTCACAGTTATTTTTACTCTCGACCTCCAGTATTTTAGCTGCAGTGGTTCACTTTGCATCTCTAAGCAAAAAAGGGGCAAAATTCAGCCCTGGAAATCGAGGGCTGGATGAAATTAGAGGCGGGCAGGCTTTGCCCGGTATCACGGCCAGGACCTCCTGGCCTTCCCAGCTCGGGAAGGATCTGGTTTTACGGGATGCCGGTGGGACTGGACCTGCCGCACCCATCCCACGTCCAGCACCGGCACCGCTTTCGCGCCTGGCACCCCGCGCCTCTTCCCTCCGGCTTCGCGGCCGGCTCCGGCAGCTCTACGAATCTACTCGTTATTTCATCCGTCGCTCGGGGACTGCCCAAGGTCAGCGGCTGCCTTCCCAGCCAAGCCCGGGAGCAAACTCGGAGGGGAGGTGGGCAGGCGGTGGCATTGCCGGGCAGGTGGTGACTTTGCCGGGCAGGCGATGGCTTTGCCAAGCCACCGCTATTGCCATGGTTTTTTGGGTCTGAAGGTTTCACCTGGAGACAAGCAGTGCCCCCCCCTCCCCTTCCTCCCAGCGCTGACGGGCTCTCAGCATCCTCGACCTTGCTGGGATAAAATTAGCCATTTCACTTTGAATTAAAGACAGTTGAGCTGAAAGCAACCCGAGCGGTTCGTTTCAAAGACGTCAAATGGCAGCGGTTCCTTTTTTTTTTGTCTGCCATCGGGGAGGGGAGGGTCCTTCCAGCCAGCGCCTGGTGACAATGACATTGATTTCCTAGACCTTTTGGCGTGGCCAAATCTGTATTTTCAGCTGGGGAAGAGGGGAAAAAAAAAAAAAAAAAAATCACGTGTCAAAGTAATGCTTTCCCTGCCCTGATGGGAAGGGAACGGAGAGGATGCTGAAGCAGGCAGATGCTCACTGCCTTCCTCCCCGCTGCGGGGCTGGAGATGCACGGCATCTTCCCTGGGTCCATCCCAGCCCCCGCCTCTGGGCTGGGGTCCCTGAGCCCCCCATCCCCTCCATGGTGGGGAGCAGGCGGGACCCCCGGCTCCCAGGAGATCCCATCCCATCCCATCCCATCCCGTTCTCTCCGTGTCCCCTACAGCCATTTATCTTCCGGGGCGGGCACTGCCTTCATCTCTCCTTTCCTCCTCCTCCTCCTCGCTCTCCCCCACCCTGTTCTCATTTCCCCAAGAAGACTTTAATGAAATCTGCCCTTAATTAAATCCACATTCATTTGCATAATTACCAGGAAATTGAAATTAGCCTGCGGACGTGGCTGGAATACGTTTGGTGTCAAGCAGCCCTGCCTGCCTGGAGGGGGCTGCACCGAGGGCGCCTGGGTGTCCCCCCCACCCCATCCCTGCACCCAGGGGTGCTCCCCCCCCGCCTTTGGCCCCCCCCCCGCCCTTCCCTCTTGCCCAGGGGTGGCCACGACAATGGGCTTTGGGGTGACGGGGGGACAGCGATCCCCGAGGCCATGGCAGGGCGAAGGCAGGCAGTGCCCCCCGCCCGCCCGCAGCTGCGTGAGCATCACTTTTGGTTTATTTATTAAAAAATAAAAGTCTTCACCGCCATTGAGAATTTTTTTGTTGCTTTTATAGCTATGTATTTTGTCATTTTTTATGGTTTTAGTCATGTGTTTGTTTGTTTTTTTTTTTAATCCTTTTCAACAGTGACAAACTGAGGTAACGTCTGTGACACTACAGCCTCTCCTACGGGAAGAAGGTCCGAAACCCGACAGCCGAGGGAACTGGAAAGAAAAAACCTGACAAACCTACCGACACAGCGACCTCGACGGGAACAGAAATCACACCCGGGCACCCCCCCTCTGCGGGACAGACTCCCCACCCCCCAGCAAAGGTACAACCGAGCCCTCCCGGGGGGCGGCCGGGATCCCTTATCTACATTATTGCACGAAAGATCGAGGACATGGAGGGACCTAAGGCAAAAAGGAGAAAAAACCGCGCCTAGCGTCTCTACTTCGGGGCAATGCTACTTCTAAATCCGGCCCTCGGCCCCGGCCCCGCGGGNGGGGGCCGGAGGGGACAAGGAGGGGAGGGGGGTCCCCACGGCACCCACCCCACAGGAGGGAAGCCTGAACCGTGCCAGGGCTTGGGTGCTGCCACCTTGGGGTGCCCCCCAGCTCCTCCCCCACACACTGCCCTGGGTGCCCAAAACTGTGAGGGGAGTTGTGAGCTGCCCCCCCCCCACCCCCGTCCCCATGACATTGTCACTAAGGGGCCACCAGGCCACCCGTGGCTCCTGTCACTGCCACCACCCCGCCACGCTGCAGCCGGCCCCGGGGGGATTTAACCCGCTGCCTCCTCCCCGCCAGCCCCAGGGGAGGGGAACCGGGCTCTGGGGAAGGGGTCACAGCAAAGAGGGTGATGGGGACAGCGCGGGGAGCCGTGGGGACCTTCAGGAGGCCACTTGAAGCTCCCTCCCCTGCTCCCCAGCTCCTGCCCTGGAGGTGTGCCACCACCACCTTTTCCAGTCCCTGGGTACAAAAAGTTTGCAGAGGGGACAAGGGGACACCGCCACGGCAGAGCCAGCCCGGCCCTGAGCATCCCACCCACCGGACAGCCGGCACCGCGGCTGCCAGCCGAAGCCCGGAGCGCAGCTCCCAGCTGGGAGGGGACGGGTCCCTCCGTCTGGGGGTCTGGGGCTGGCACGAGGTCACCCAGTGGGGCCGGGCAAGGGGACAGTGGCTGGGATGCAGGACGACACACAGACAGGGACACTTGCTACATCGATGGCTGCCAGCGCCTCCCGCAGCAGGGAGGCAGCCGGGGCTGCCGGGGGGTCCTGGGCTGCCGGTGACCCCCCCGGGTTCCCCATCACCGACCCAGCGCCCGCTTCCCCGTCCCCTCCTGGTCCCCACCAGTGGGGCAGGGACTGGTGGAAGGGGACAAATCGCCACCCGCCCAAACCTCCCCAAAGGCCTCCTCCACCGCGCGGGGTCATCGGCCTTCCCTCGCCCCGGCTGGCGGCGAGCGCGGGGTGGGGGACAGCTGGTGGGCACTGGCTGCCCTGGACACCCCCCACCCCAGGGGGGTGACCCCCACCCACGCTGCCCCCCCTGTCCCGGCTCTTCCTCCTCGTATTGGGAGCCCCCTCCCCGTGCCACCCCAGGGAGGACTGCGGAGGGGGCAGCGTGGCCGTGGCAGGGGCCGGGGACACCGACGTCCTCCCCGGCAGCAAGCGGTGCTCTCACCCCGGCGGGGTCGGGAGGGGATCAGCATCCTCAGCGCTATGGAGCGCAACCAGTTTTGTCCTTTTCCTCTTCTTTTTTGTTTCTTTTTGTTTTGTTTTTTTTTGCTTTGGGAGACCCAGAGCCTGGTCCCGGCTCGTGCCACCACCACGACCGCCACGCTCCCCCTCATCCCTGTCCCCAGGGAGTGGGGACAGGACGGGCGGCTGCCGCGTGCCGCCCCAGCGCCGTCAGACGCAGATCTCTATTGCTGTGGCCAGGACCATCTGCCCTTTGCCTTTGTCCTGCCGTCCGTCTGTCCTGCTTGCTGTCCCCGGGGGGGCCGCGCTCGGCTCAGAGCCGCGGGGGCCACTCCCTTCGGTCAGGACGGTCCTCTTGAGCGGGGCCGGGGTGCAGGAACCGGTCGCCTCGTGGCGATGGGGACCGGCCGGCAGCTTGTCCCCGGCGTGCTTACGGGAGCGGTAGGAGGGTCGACGCCGTACCTCGGCCATCAGGTCGCACTTGATGAAGTAGAAGACCTCCTTGACGGGACAGCGCTTCTCGGGGTCGAGGGCCAGCAGGCGCTGGAACATGCGCAGGGCGCTGTCCGTGAAGCGCCGCCACTGCGAGGGCAGCCCCCCAAGCCGCCCCTTCTGCCACCGCACAAACTCCTCGAAGAAGGCGTCGGAAGCCGCCGCCGCCTCCCAGGGGAAGTTACCAGTGAGGACGCAGAAGATGAGCACCCCGAAAGCCCAGACATCGATGCTGGTGTCCACGGCGAAGCCCTCCGCCCGGCCGGCTTGGCAAACCTCGGGCGCCGTGTAGGGGATGGTGCCGCTGATGCGCTTGACCCGGCAGCCCACCTTGCGGGTCATGCCGAAGTCAGCCAGTTTGATGCGGCGGCAGTCGCGGTCGAAGAGCAGGACGTTCTCTGGTTTGATGTCCCGGTGCACCAGGCTCTTGCTGTGCATGTAGTCGAGGGCCAGGCCCAGCTGCTGCACGCAGCGCTTCACCAGCTCCTCGGGGAGCCCCACCTGCGGGCGCGGGGACACGGCATCAGCCACCCGCCACCGAACCCCCTGGTGATCCCACCCAGCTCGGGAACCTCCACATCTGTATGCCATTACACATCCAACATGGCCATGGCTGCTTTTATCTGGGGTCCTCTCTGCGGCAGGGAGGCAGATGGTGAGTCCTGGGCCACCCTAGGGATGGGGGGTGGGTCTCAGGCTCCCCAGGAGATGGGTGATGGGTCCCAGACCACCCTAGGGATGGGTGATGGGTCTCAGGCTCCCCAGGAGATGGGTGATGGGTCCCAGGCCATCCAAGGGGTGGGTGATAGGTCTCAGACCATCTTAGGGACAGGTGATGGGTTCCAGACCACCCAAGGGATGGGTGGTGGGTCTCAGGCTCCCCAGAGGAAGGGTTATGGGTCTCAGGCCACCCCAGGGATGCATGATGGGTCCCAGACTTGCTTGTAGGTGTTTGTGGTCAGGGTCAACACAGTCCCTGTGCATGAGGCCCCCTCCCGCATGGCAACCGAAGCACCACAGCAGCTTTGCTCAGCGCCCTGGGGATACCGAGTCCCCACCACCCCCACACCCCAAAAAGGCTCCCACAGGAGGGGCAGGGGCTCCCACCTGCGGCGGGATGATGTCAAAGAGGTCCCCGCCGGGGGCATACTCCTGAGCAAAGACATAGCAGTCTTCGGTCTCGAAGACCACGTCAAAGACCTTGATGATGAAAGGGCTGGAGGAGAGCGTGTTGGTGATGCTGAACTCCCGCAGGAAGTTCTTCAGCTTCGTCTTGCTCTTGTTGACGAACTTGAGGGCCATCTTGGTGCCTGCAGTGGGCAGGGGATGGGGGTGAGCCCGGGACATGGTTAGGACATGCCGGGCACCCTGCTCCCACCGTGGCCGTGTCCCCCACGCCTCCCCCCGCTCCCCTCACCTGTGCTTTTGTGGGACACCAGGTCCACCTTGCCGTAGGTGCCCTTGCCGAGCTCGCGGATGAGGTCGTAGTGCTTGCTGATGTCGGTGCCCGAGAGGGTGCGGATGGCCAGGGACTGCATGTCCTCGGTGATGAGGGGCACCCCGCAGCAGGCCAGCTTGCGCGACGGCTCTTGCTCAATCGAACCCGCGCTCATGGCTGCGCTGCAAGGCAGAAGCACGTCACCGCTTTTGGTGGGTGCCACAAAGCCACCACACCCCGTCTCATCCCGTCCCATCCCATCCCATCCTGTCCCGTCCCATCCCATTCGCTGGGGCTGGGAGCCACAACGCCTTGCAATAGGGCAGCAGGGGTGCCACCCCTCTGTCCCCAGGGGCCACCAACCCAATGGCTCTGCAGAGGATGCTCCAGCCTCCCTAGGGGCTGCAACCACGTGGGGCAGGGACAGGGGGTGCAGTGGTCCCCGTGCCTCCAACTCAGGGGGATGTCGGGGGGCAAAGCGAGGGCTTGGGGCACGGCAGAGCCAGGAGGGCAGGGACATGGGGACACACACACATTTCCTCGGCCCTGGTATGTTCACAGCCACCACGCAAGATGGGAGCTGAGGCCCTTTGGGGCTCCCCACTGCTGTCGCAGTCCCCAGTGGGGACACTGGGAGCCAGACCTGTCCCCTCCACCCTTTGCAGAGCACCAGAACCCCCTCCTGAGACAGCGATGATGCGGAGCAGGGCTGGGGCCATGCCGCAGGCACCGAGCGGGACACGATGGCTCTCCACCACTCTGCCCATCCCTCCGCACCAACTCTTGGCCTTCCCCAACCAGGGTGCCCGGCATATGGACGACAGCGCCGACATTCCTCGCTCCCGACAACCTGGCGGCAGTTTCTCCTCGCCCCGGCCATCCCCGCAACAAAAGCCAAGCTTGGACTCACCCGCCACGCCGCCGCCACAGCCAAACCACCCCGGGATCTCCTCTGATGTCTTCAGGGCGCCACGTCGCCCTCCATCATCCCCCAAGAGCGCGAAGCCAGCGCCCCGCTGAGCCGCTCCGCGCTGCGAGCGCGCACGGGAGCGCAGCACGACCGCCCTGCCAGCCCCGAGCAGAGACACGGGCACCCCGGGGCCGCTGGATCCCTCGGTAGATAAATCCGGCTGCTTTTTATTTTGTAGCAGATTGACAAAAATTATGGGACAGCAGCCGAGCGGGCGCTGGTTTATATTTAGATTTTTAATGCGGTGTCTCTCCAGAGGAGGAGGAGGGGGGAGGAAACCCCACTCGAATCCCGCTTGCCTCCGGGACCAGCAGCAGCCAGGGGTCCGATCGGTGCCGGGACGGAGCCGGGAGCGCGGGTGGCCAGGGACGTGGCGTGGGCTTGCTGCCCACGAAACACCCGAACGGGTTCTTTGCGGGCAGTGAGCCCACAGCTGCGTGGGACAGAGGCCGTGGGAGGCAGCCCAGATGATGCCCCCATGCTGAGCCCCGTGTCACGGCCACGCAGGGGCTGCGACAGCCACCTCAAATGGTGCCAGACGCCGCAGGAGCACCCACGAAGCACCGGCAGCACCCCGGGGTCAGGATGCTGCCCAACGCACGAGGATCCTCCCAGCCCTTCCCCAACAAGGCTGAGCCTGATCTCCAACCTTCCCCTCCTTTCTTTCCACCACGGTGCTGCCTCTCATCCCAAAGCAGAGCTCGGCTTCTTAATGTATTATATTTCTTTTTTTTTTTTCCTGGGAAGTTGGGCAAAAAATAGAAAAGGAACTTCAACATCATGATGTTCCAAAAATGTAACGGCTTGACTCATAAGATCTCCAAAGCAGCTCATCTCCATAGTGTTTTATTGGCCTCCTGGAAGAGGAGCACCATCTCAGCGTCTGGGTGCTGGAGGTGGAGGTGGATCAGCGCAGCAGCTCGATGGATGCATGACTAAAAACAGCTCCCAGCATCCTGCGGGAAGAATTCTGTCTACACTTGAATTTACAATCATGCTCGTCAATGTCTCTTAATTAACCGGTGTTGAAATGCAATTATTCAAGTCGGCAAAGTTGGAGTCGGAGAGAAAAAACCCGCCGGTGGGATGGGAGAGAGGAGAGGGACTGACGGCTGCTTAGAAGAGCTCTCCAAGTCAAGGGCTAGTTGTTTTTTCCTTTGGCTAAACCTGTTGGGTTTTGCCAGGCGGCTCTTTGCTGCCCGGCAACGGAGAAACACCCATCAGGAACGGGGTGTCCCACCTCGCCAGGTCCCCTGCCTGCTGCCTGCCTGGCTCCTGCGGCCACCCCGGGGCTGTGGCCGCTGCGTTCGTGGTGCTTTATGGAGCCCGGAGCAGGCAAACCTGCTGCAGTGTGGGTCATGCCGCCGGGGACGCCGCTGGGATCCCACCGCGGTGCCTCCGTTCCAGCCAGCTCGGTGTGACGCACCCCGCGCTCTCTCGAAGGCTCCCGGGAGCACAGAGCCAATGCCGATGCCAGGGGGAAACCAAACGTCGGTGGTGGGCAAAATACCAATGCACCGAGGCCAAAAAAAAAAGCATATAGACATTTTCTTTCAAAATTGAAGTGCTTTTGAAAACACGTTGGGTTTGATGTCAGCGGCAGCGGGGAGAGGGCATGAGAGCTCGTTTCCAGCTGGTTCGGCACGCTCACGGGGATGGCGAGGGACAGAGGGACACGGTGGGGACAGTGCTAACGTGGCAAGAGATGCCACCAGCATGGCATGGCTGGGGCCGAGGTCCCGTGTCCTTGGCTGCCCTCCGTGCCCACGCCAGTCATGCCGCTGCACCTGCCCGTGCCGCCGCGTGACAGATCAGGTCAAACCAGGGCAGAAATGGGGCCTTTTCCCGGCACACCAACTCCTTTCCCGCCTCCTCGGCACGGCCCCAAAGAACCAGGACAAGAGGAGCCAACGCCGTGCCCGAAGGAAGCCCAAAGCCCCCTCCCAGCGCACAGTCACTTGGCTCAGCTGTTTCGGGTGTTCCTGAAGAAGGAGCTTTTAAAAGCGGGGAGGAATGATGCTCATCCTGGCTGAGTGCTGCCACCACACCCCACGCGATGACAAAGGGGCAGCGAAGATGCTGCCAACGGCACCGGGACCCCACCGCTCACCGCAGGCGGTTGGTGCCGTCATCTCTGCGTCCTGAACCGTTTCTCCTACTATTCAGACTAAAATTGTTCTCTGTTTAAGCTTCAGAACCATTTATCTCATTGAGTGAGGAGGATAATCCACCCACCCCTTCCTGGCTCCCTGGCAGGTATTTATAGGCAGCCACTCGTCTCCAGTCGGCAACTGCCGCTCCTCTCCCCAAACCTCCCCGGCTCCATCCCCGGCACCGCGCAGCAGCTCCCGGGAGGATGACACCCCGTCTCCCGGCATCCCACCGGCTACCAGGGCCGGCACCGCCAACCCGCTCCCAGCCTGATGCCGTTCCCTGCAAAGGGGATGCTTTCCCCTGCTCCGCATCCCGCTCCGCTGCACGCCCGGCCCTGGGCGCATCAGCTCTGCCAATAAGTAATTGCAAACTCATTAAGAGCTCATTGAGAGGAGCAGAGGCCGCCCGGGAGAGCTGCCCCGGGCACCGGGCAGAGGAGGCTGCTGGAGAAGCGGCTGCTTGGAAATTAAGAGGGAAAAGGGGGAAAAAAAAACCCCTTTGGCCGCATCAGAAACCCACCCGATTATTGAGCTGGGTGAAAGGAAAAGGGGTTTGGGATGAGCCCCACGCAGGGGTCTCTACGGCGAGGCGGCACGCAGGAAGTGTGGCGAGGGGCCAGGGCTTGCACCGTGAGCTGCTCTGGGGGCAAGGAATTGGGAAGACGAAGGGAAAAGCCATGCGGGGCAGGGTTGGGGTGACTGCGAGACCCAGATTTCTCTTTAGAGAGGGGGGAAAAATGAGCGGGGCAGGCGCCGGCACACGCTGCTCTGCCCCCGCGGGTGCCCCCATCGCACCACGTGTGTTTTGCAGAGCTTTGATTTCCCCCCCCGCCCAGTCCCCATCCCCAAACCCTCCCGCTGCTGCGACGCTCGCTACAACAACAGCGTGCTCATTAATTACGGTGTAATTGGCATTAGTTATTAGCGGGTAACACTGACTCCCCCCCGCCCCCCGCCCAGGCCGGCAGGCTGGAGGCCAGTGCACCCGTCGGGAGGGACCTCACTCCCTCTGCACCCCAAACCTCCCTGATTTTCTCCAAACCACCCGCTGAGCCGGCAAAGTCATTTCCAAGCGAGCACTTGGGCTGTCCCCTCTCCCGGTCCCCCCCCATCCCGCACCGCCCCGGCGCTGCCCGTGCGGTGGCCGGGTGCCACCGGGGCGAGGGGGACAGGCGGTGCCTCGGCCGTGCCCTGTGCCGAGCCGCTGCCTCCCAGCGCCCCGCTCCATTTCCAGCCTCCGCCGCCTCCGTTCCTGCCTGACCCCGTTCCGGGGACATCCTCTCATCTCCTCCGTGCCGTTGGGGACCAGCGTGCCGGCGCGTGGCGTTATTAGCCGTGCTTCCCCGGGGGCAGCGGCACGCCAGTGCCCAGGGAGGGCTCGCAAAGGCACCTTCGCCAAACGAGGACGGTGTCTCCGTGGGGGGAGGACGGGCATCTCGCGGGGGCTCACAGCCGTGGGTACCTGCTGCGTCTGGACATCTTCCACCTGGGCAAGGGGGCTGCCTGTGGGCAGCGCTGCCCTCCACCCGGGCCACCTGCTGCCTCCCACCCCACCAAAACACACGTGGGGAGAGGGTCCCTTCACCCATGTGCCACCCCGGGGCCATCGGAAATCGCTCAAGACAAGCCGACCGTGGCCCGGAGGCGGCTGGTCACGCACGGCACAGGGAAACAGGCCAGCGGCTGCGGGCAGGCAGGATTTCGGGTACAGCCCCTCTGCCAGCATCCCGCCACCCCCCGCAGGGGCGATGGATGGGGCACGTCGCCATCGTCCTCTCGCCAGCTCGGTGGTGGTGGGAAGGCACTGGGAAATGCTCCGGTGCCGCTTGCGCCACGAGGCTGAACCGGCAACAAACCTCCACCGAAGCGCCCGCGGCGACTGTGACTTCCCAGTGCCACCAGTTGGGGACACTTCTCCGCATGACGGCACTGAATTCCCAGTTATCCGGAGTTTCCCATACCGGCTCCTTGCCTGGACCAGAGCAGACCGCTCAGCACCAGGATCAGCTTCGGCAAAGCCAACGAACACCCAGAAGCACGCAGGTTCCCAATCAATGGGAGCTGCTCTCCCAGCGGGGACGTCTCAGGGTCCAGCCCCGTCACACCCATCCGTAGCATCCTCCGTAGCGGGAACTGTCTCCCGTCCCGGCCATGAGCCCGTGATAAGCTTCTTCAGCCTTTGGTCCCAGGATTCAGGTTTCACAGACAGCCTCCACAAGAAAAATTCGGGAAAAGCAGACAAAGCAGTGCCCAGGCTCTCTCCTCTGACAGCCCTCACCATCCTCCCGAGGGACGAGCGGCTGCCGGTCCCTGGGGAGTCACCGCTCTCCCCTCCCGCCGCCATCCTCCGTGCCCTCCACACTGCTTTCCGGGAGCTGCCAGCAGGATTTTCCCTGCCCTCCTATGCACTGCGCCGTCTCCATCCATCGGCCCCCGACGGCAGGACCTTGGCCGCCTTTCAGCGCGTCGGCCTCCCGGGATTTTTTTCCTGACGAGCGGGATGGCTTCGTTAGGACCTCAGCTACTCCAGCCTCCAGCTCCTCCCGCCTTCGCCGCGCCTCGCCGCCGGCACCGGAGATTTATGATTACTTCATTGTTTGATTGGTTTCATCAGCCTGTCATCATCTCCCTCCCAAAAACTCTTCCACCAGCACCGGCAGCATCGCACGTTTGGGATCTGCAAAGACAAACGCCCCGAGCGGCACCTGCCCGTCACCGGCCCGGTCCCCGTGGCCAGGGCCACCCGGGGACCCTCATCCCCTCACGCTCTCGGGGACAGCGGGGCACGTCACCCCGCTGCCGAAACCAACCATGTCTCCGTTCCAAGGGGTTTCGCGTCCTTTGGACGCCGCGGGGCTGCCGTAACCCCGCATCCCGCATCCCGAGCATCGCCTCCCAGCCAGGCGACACCCCGACGCCACATCCAGCCCTGAGCGGGTGCCGAAACCCAACCACCCCATCCCACCTCCCCCGGTGCCGCTCAACCGTCCCCGAGCTGCGGCAGGACTCGCCGGCTGGCGTGGCGACACCGCGGCGGTGAGGCCGGACCTGGAGGAAAGTGGGTCACGCTCCCCGTCCCCGAGCCGCAGCCGGCGGGAGGTTGGTGCGGGCGGGAAGGGAAGGCGGCTCCCGCACCCCACACCGTGCTGGCGGCGAGGGGAGGTGACACGGGGAGGTGACACGAGGAGGTGACACGGGGGGATGGCATTGGGGAGATGGCCTGAGCTGCCCCCGAGGCCGCCTCTCGCCCGCTCCCCGTCTCAGCGCATCCTTCCAGACACCCCCCCACGCCCCAAATTCCCCTACATCCCCTTTTCTCCCTCGGAAACCGGCACCGGAGCAAATGCGAAGCACCGGGCCCCCCCCCTCACTGTCCCCCCCGTACCCGCTCCGCCACTAACTCCTTCCGAGCGGCACTCACCCCGTCCCCCCGCCCCGACTTTGTCACCGCCGCCGCAGGGCCGGGGGGGGACATCCACCGCCGCGACCCCGCGCTCCTGCCCACGGTGGGGGAGGGGGATGCGACCGAGCCCCCCCGGGGGGGGCATCACCCGCATCTCCCCGTGATCCCCCCCACCCCCTTCTCCGGTTTTGCGGTGGGAGGTGCCCCC
>VUYV01000429.1:174581-210497 GCA_008711295.1 Anarhynchus alexandrinus
CCGCCGCCGCTCCGCCCCGCGCTCCGCCCGCCACCGGCGCCGCCCCGCAGCCCCCGGGGACGGCAACGGGGGACACACACACACTTGGGGGGCTCCGCCACCGTTCCAGCGGGGCCCATCCCCGCCTCCCCCCCCGCCAGGGGACAGCGTGGGCAGGGGCTGGGACCGGCACCTCTGTGGGGACCCACGCGGGATGGGGGTCCCCACCCCATCACCACCGCGAAAGGGACAATGACAGCCCGAGCTTGGAACGGCCGAGCTGCACCCGGGGAGGGGGGGGGAGGGGTTTGCCCCTCTGCTGCACTCTGGGGAGACCCCCCTGCAGTGCTGCCTCCGGCTCGGGGGGTCCCCACAGCAGAAGGACACGGAGCTGTTGGAGCGGGGCCAGAGGAGGCCTCGGAGATGCTGCGAGGGCTGGAGCCCCTCTGCTGGGAGGACAGGCTGGGAGAGGTGGGGGGGTTCAGCCTGGAGAAGAGAAGGCTCCGGGGAGACCTCAGAGCCCCTTCCAGTACCTAAAGGGGCTCCAGGAGAGCTGGGGAGGGACTTTTTACAAGGGCATGGAGGGATAGGACGAGGGGGAATGGCTTCAAACTGAAAGAGGGGAGATTTAGATGAGCTATCAGGAAGAAATTCTTTCCTGTGAGGATGGTGAGCCCCTGGCACAGGTTGCCCAGAGAAGCTGTGGCTGCCCCATCCCTGGAGGTGTTCAAGGCCAGGTTGGATGGGGCTTGGAGCAACCTGGGCTGGTGGGAGGTGTCCCTGCCTATGGCAGGGTGGTGGGAACTGGGTGATCTTCAAGGTCCCTTCCAACCCAAACCATTCTGTGATCTGGGCTTCACCACCATCAGCACCCTGTGTCAGAAATGTCCTTCCACAGGACCCGGTTCCCCAGCAGGTTCCCTTTCCCAGCCAGGAAAGGTTCCCAACTGGCAGGTTCCCCGGCTCTTGCTCTCCCTGAGCCTTCCAAGATTTCATGTTTCTTCTCCTTCAGCGCGGGTGATGCCCACTGTGGGGTGCGGGCAGCGCCTGGGGAGCCCTCTCAAAGTCCTGCTCCTAAACACGTGCAGCACACGTGGCTTCCCCCCGCACACCCAGGGAGGGCAGGACCATTCGGAGCGAGCCAGGCAAAGCCGGCCGAGGCAGACACACCACACGGACTTCCCTTCAGCCTCGTTAAAGTTTGGCAACGCGTTCGGCAAGCCATGCCAGCGCTGGGCACCGGGAGCTCCCGGGCACCTCCAGCCCAGGGGACAGTGCAGTTCTCCCGGAGGAAGGCGAGGGGTAGGCACCGCGCTCATCCTCGGAGCAGCCCTGGGCACATCCAGTCCTTCCCGATTTCTTCCTGCGCTCACCAGGGCTGAATGGGGACGTTTTAACACAGGTCATGGTTTGCTCTGGGGCTTCCTCGGCTCTTAGTTGGGCACTGGGTCCTTCACTCCTGCGAGGCCGCTTTGACCTGACCCACAGGCATGGGGCTGCCCCTCGCTCCAAGGGTTGTGCCCACGTGGTGCCGGGCACAACCAGGGACCGAGGCCGTCCTGCTGCCACCTGAGTCCCTGTCACCGCCGGGGAGAGCAGAGGAGCCATCGCCACTGACTCACTGGCGGCTCTAATCCGCTTCCAGTTTAGCATGCAGAGCAATTAGTCTTTTTATGAATGACTTTAACGCAAGAGGCTGAATCACATTCTGACACTTCTCTTTAATTCGGTGCCAGGTGCTGCTGTGACATTACCACTCTTCTCCCATCCGACAGCCACCCAGGGCACAGCCGGCCTCCGGTCTGGACAGCGGGAGAGGCGGTGGTGGCTCATGAGGGTCCCCTCGGTCCCCCTTCGCTTGCCGGTCACTGCCACAGCTCCCGGCACCCGTCGCTCGGATGCTCCCAGTATGGATGATCCCCACTGGGATGAGAGGAGAAACGACATCCCCTGTGTCACCAGAGCCCGATGACCCATCAAGCCAAGAGCAGGCTGGATGGGTGCTGCATGGGTGCTCAGGTCAGCTGCAGTGGGGGTGGGAAAGGGGTGGCACAGGGGCAGGAGAGCATCTTAGGGATGAAGGTGCCGGGAACGGGCTCGGTGTGGGAGATGGGGCAGAGCCAGGGTTCTCCCTGCGCCGCTGCTGAAAGCCACCACAGCCTTCCTCGCACGACCCCGCTGGGGACGGCGTGGGTGCAACCCTGTCCCTTCCCACGGCACCCGCACAAGGCGCCCGTCCCCCCGTGTCCCCTGCCTGCCCTTGCCGTGCCGTCCCCCGGCTGCGGCTCCTGCAGCCTCCCGCTCGCAGCGTTCCGCGCTGTGCCTCTCGGCTCTCCTTCGGCTCGCCCTATTTATAGCTCGGGGCTGTTTCTAGGTCAGGATCCAGGCGTCTGTGCCCAGGGACCGCGGGGGGCTGTGGGGACAGCGGCGCACGCCCTGCACGCGGCTCGGCTCCCGGCGTCACCACCCCGGTGTTGGAGGATGGGGCTGTGCTGTGCCCCGGGTACATGGAGGCTGAGCCGTCGGGCTGTGGCAGGGCTCCGTGGGGCTCAGCAGGGCTCCATGGGGGTCTGTGGGGCTCCACAGGGTTCAGCAGGGCTCCATGGGCTTCCATGGGGCTCAGCAAGGCTGTGTAGGCCTCCATGGGGCTCTGTGGGGCTCAACAAGGCTGTGTAGGGCTCCATGGGGCTCTGTGGGGCTCAGCAAGGCTCCGTGGAGCTCAGTAGGGCTCCATGGGCCTCCATAGGGCTCAGCAGGACTCTGTAGGGCTCCATGGGGGCTCTGTGGGGCTCCATAGGGCTCAGCAGGACTCCATGGAGCTCAGCAGGGTTCTGTGGGACTTCATGGGGCTCAGCAGGGCTCTGTAGGGCTCAGCAGGGCTCTGTGGGGCTCCATAGGGCTCAGCAGGGCTCTGTGGGGCTCAGCAGGGCTCTGTGGGGCTCCATAGGGCTCAGCAGGGTTCCGTGGGGCTTCATGGGGCTCAGCAGGGCTCTGTAGGGCTCAGTAGGGCTCCGTGAGGCTCAGCAGGGCTCTGTGGACCTCCATGGGTCTCTGTGGGGCAGACCAGCACATCACCAGCATGTGGGTCACACACAGATTGAATAATAGTAACACCAATAGCACCAGTCAGGGTTTGCATCGAGCTCGTGGTCTTCAAAGCGCTTAGAGAATATTAATAACTAATTAAGATCAGCGAGATGAAAGGAGCTGGATCAAACACGTTTCTCACCTAGCTCCATCCCAAACCACGCGAGGAGCCCGCGGCTCCCCGAGGGACCACAGATGCCCCCTGGGATTTCTGCTGGGAAAGGAAATATCCTGGTTTGTGCTGGGGCAGGGGGATGCGCTCGGACAGGGCGGGTGGTGAGGAAATGACCCGAAAAGCCCCAAATATTTCGAGCGAGCCCAATCCCCTCCAAATAGAGCGAGAATGTCGATCGTCCGTTCGCCGTCACTTGGGTCCCCCTCGGGCACGGTGGGAGCCAAGGGGCCGCAGAGCACGTGGGTCGGGGTGCCACGGCCACCCGCAGCCCGTCACGCTCCGGTGACATGAGCTAAAACCTGCCTTAAGATGCTGGCAGGGATGCCGGGAAGGAGCAGGCGGGGAGGGAAGGAGGGAGGGCGAAGCGGGAGCGGAGCACGCCGGGAGCTGCAGCGCCGGTGGCGTCTCCCAGCTGCTTTTAGATGGTTCCCCCCCCTCCTCCAAAGCAGCCACCGAACCCCGAAATGTCCCGCCCTGCCCCTGCAGTTAGGCCAACCTCGCTGCTCGCCGCAGGCACCGGCGCGACCTTCGCTGCTCGCAGTCCGTCCGGTGCCGCCAGGGCTGCTCGCCCGACACCCCCCGGCATCGCCAGCCCGGGGTGCAGGACCCATGTTGGGGGGCGGAGGGGCTGAGTGCCCCCTCGGTCCCCGGGGACAGCGCCCAGCCAGGGGAATTTGAATTGGGAAGGGGGCCGGTGGGAGCGGGGTCCCGCAGCACCGGGGCAGGGGGTGAAGTGTCCCCCCAGCTCAGTGGTCCCCCCGAGCGGCGTGATGCCATCCCCTCCTGCGGCTGCCGGGGACCAGATTCCCAGCGGCTGTTCTCAAGGTCAGGGAGGAGATGCAGCCTGCGGCGCCGTGGGGCACGATCTGCAGCTCAGCTGCGTGGTGGGGACGCGCCGAGCTGCCACCAGCGGCCCTTGGGGTGCTGCCTCCCCTCCCGCAGCCCCCCCAGGCCCCGTCCCGTGCTCCTGGGGGGCAGAGGATGGACCCAAGCCAGCCGGGCGGGGGGCACAAGTCCCCCGTCCCACCCCCCCGGCTGGGTCAGGACCTGCAGCACCGTCTGCCTGCGGCCACTTGCAGGGAGCTCGGACATGGTGTTGACTCTGGAGCGTAATGACAACTGTTCAGCTACTGTCTTTGAAAGGAAACAGAACGGTTTTCTTTTGAATGGGGTTCTTCTGGAAAGAAGGAGAAGGGGTTTCTTCATGGGGGAGGTGGTATTTGGGGGTGTAGCGGGGTCACGGCACTGTGCTGCTCCCACCCCCTCATCTGAAGCCGCAGACGCCGGCTGAACCGGTGCCTGGAGCCGCGGCACGGCTGTACCCACAGCCCCCTCTTCCAGCACTTCCCATCCCGTCACCAACCGGGGCCAAAGCAGCAAGTGGGGCTGAACTGGGAGCACGGGGAGAGCCACGGTGCCCACCCTGTCACCCCGGCACCGCGGCCAGCCTGGCACCGTCCGGCACCGCACGCCCGCCGGCCGCCTCCGCTCGCAGCCCGTTCTCCTGGCACCATCTAGCGAGGCTGCGGGGACAGGCACGCTGCCGCCGGCACCCACGTGCGTGGGCCCACGCGGTCCCTCCGGCTCAGGGTGACAGGCCCAGGGACGGGCGGTGGGTCGGTGGCGGAGCGGGGAGCAGCCGGTGGGTCCCTCTGCCGGCACTGCCCCCCCCCGCCCCACGCCTTGGGGGAGCCCACCCCGGTAGCTGCTGTGCCGGTGGTGGCAGGCGATGACAGCCCTGTCCCCACGGGCTGGAGGCAAGCCCAGGGAAAAGCTGTTAGGGACAGGCTGGTGACAACTGGGGGGGTGTTTGGGGACGGGGAGGCCCCTCCAGCACAGCCCCTGTTGAAGCCGGGGAGGACAGGGAGAGGTCTCTGGGGACAAACCACGGGTGTCCGCGCTGTGCTGTCCCCCTGTGCAGGGAGGGGTGGTCCCCGTGGCCACCACGCAGGACCTCGGGCCACTGCACTGTCACGCTGGGTGCTCCCCTCCCTGGCTGAGAACGCCAAACTCGTGCCACCTGTGGCTCTGACCCCGGTTCCCGCTATGAGCTGGGAGCTGCAGGGATGCTCCGTGCCCCTCTCCAGCCAGCAACACCCACACCCAGGGACCCTCTCCCACCCTCGGTCCCCCAACGGTCCCCCACCGGTGTCCCCCCACCTCCCGGCACCTCCCCAGCCAGCGCCGAGCTCGTGGGACATGACTCACGGGAATCAAGGCTCAAAAAAACCGTGATTTACATCAAAACAAATCCCATGGCTTCTTGCACACCGGGAGGGAAGACAGACAGCCTGGACCGGCACATGCCCACAGCCTGGCCGATAGCCCTGCCTGGCCACCAGCCCGGCACCGCCATCACCCCCTGGACCTCGCCGCGGGCAGCTGGTGCTCGTGGTGGTGGGGGGTGTCCCGGCCACGGCAGGGTGGGAGCTTGGCGGCAGCGGCGCAGGATGGGAGCCGGCGGTGGCTCGGTGCCACGGAGGAGCAGTTGGGCACGCCATGTGCCAGTGTTCACACCTTGTGTCCCCGCCGGCTGCCCGGCTAATTCCGGCACCGGCGCATTCGCCTTGGCTGCCGCTCAGCAGCGTCCATGGGGAGAGGGGGAGGTGAGCGCTGGAGCCGCTGCCAAGAGGGCCAGGCCTTGGGGAACCTCATGGCCCTCCTCAGGGACCCCCTAACTGCCCCATCCCCCTGACCCCCAGCCGTCCCCTGCCCCAGGGGTGGCAGCAAGTCCCTGGGAGCAGAGTCCGGCCGGGGACCCGTCCCGGTGAGCCGGAGCGGGCGGGATGGCTCCGGGATGCCGCGTGTTCACGCACCGCTGCTGACAGCCCCACTCCCGTGGACACACCGGCACCTCTCGGCATGGCACAGCATGGACGCCCACCCCGTGCCCTGGAGAGCTGCTGCTGGGGAAGCCCGTGCTGGATGCGCACACGTGCTGCGCACGCAGCCTTTCCCGGGCACAGCACGGCACGGCACAGCACAGCGTGGGGCCATAGTCTTCTCCGGCCAGGAGGATGCACCTGCTCCGAGGGAAACTTTGGCACAGCCGAGGCACACAGCTCTCACGCCAGGCATCGTCCCCCAGCCCGGCTCAGTGCCGGGCTCCCGTGCCCGTCACGGGCTCACGGCGTGTCCCCTCCGGCAGCGTATGGCTCAGCCGGGCACCGCGGCACTGACCTGTGCAGGTGCAGGGGCTGCAGCTCCTCTTTCTGGAAGCAGACGAAGCAGAAGGAATCCATCGCTTGGCTCCGGCGGCCGCCGTGCCCGGGCGAGGGGGACCGCAGGCCAGGCAGCGCCGGAGGCGTGTTGGCATCTTCCTCCCTCCCGCCGGTGCTGCCGATGGCCAGAGGCTCACGCTCGGGCACACGGGGCCATGGCGTCGGGGCAGCCCTTCACACGGTCCGGCTGAGCGCTGGCGTTGGCCGCTCACCACGCACGGAGGCAGCGGCGGGCTGTGCCGTGTCCCGCGTCGCCCTCGCTGCGGGGCTGGCAATGCCCAATGCCACGCCGGCACCCATCGTGCAGCCCGGCCGGCGGCAGCACCGGTCCTCAGGGGGTGTGAGCGGGGACCTGGGGTGGCATTGCCCGCGCCGATGGGTCCGTCAGGGCAGGATGAAGCTCCGGCCAAGCCTTGCGGTGCTTCAGAGGCCGGGGGAAGCGGCTGCCCCTCTCTGGCGCCGAGCGCCCATGTGGCACCGGATGATGGTGGCACAGAGGACAGTGCCCACGGCACTGCTGGGGAAAGTGTCCCTTGCACAGGGGCTTGCAGCAGGTGCGGTCCGGCACAATCCGGCAGGATCTGGCAGGGTCCGGCAGGGTCCGGTAGGCGAGTGGCTGGACCGGGAGCACCGCACGCGCTTGTGGAGGAAAGTTGTGTCGTCGGCAAGCCGCGGCTCGGCGGGGCTCGGCGTCTCACCGGCAGAGCAGCCGCTCGCTCTGACAGCTCAACCAGCGTGCGAGTATTAATAGCTCCAGATTCATGCGGTGAGGCTGGGAAAGTTAACTCCTCGGCTGCCGCCGCCGGCCCTGCCGGGGCTCCCGCCGCCTTCTCCCGGCTCCGGGCTGCTGCCTCGGGGCTCGCCAACACCACAGCTGAGACCTGGCGAACTCAGCCCATCTTCTGGGCATGACGGGTGTCACCGAGAGACCTGTGCTCTGTCCCCTGGTGCCCCATCCTCCTTACCCCAGCTCTGCCCTGGCCAGCCCTTGGCATGGGGCACGTGGCATGACCAGGGAGGGGATTTTTGTCTTGGCCTGGGTGCCCGTGGGTGCCCCGGGCCACGATGGTGTTGGACAAGGTGGAGAATGGGAGCCATCCCTGGGGGGCTGCACGGCCGGGCACGGTGGGGCATGGCAGGGGACAGCATGCCAGTCTCGGCTGGGCATGGCAGGAGCATCATGGTGCTCCGTGAGGGGCATCCCTGCCCCACAGTAGGTGTCCCTACCCCACAATAGGTGTCCCTGCCCCACAAGTGGTGTCCCTACCCCACAAGTGGTGTCCCCTGTGCCCACGAGTGGCATCCTTGCCCCAGGAGTGGCATCTTCGCCCTACAAGGGGTGGCTCTGGGCCATCGGCACAAGCCAAGACAGCCATGCCAGCAATGTCCAGCTACTCCCAGGGGACATCCAGGCCACCTCGGGAGCAGTGTGCTGGGTCAGGAGCCCCCTCGCCCGCATGGCCACATGCCTTCACGGAGCAGCTCTGGAGTCGTCTTGTTCTCCGCCTGTTGGGACCAAGTCAGGGAGCAGAGCGGGCTCCCCAGGTCCCGGGGACCAAGAGCTGCACCGGTCCCTCGTCCCAGCCCGTGTTTGATGCCCTGGGGCAGAAGCGGAGGACACGGAGAGGTGTCCCCAGCCTGGCCACGGGCTTCGTCATCTCTCGCTGTGAATTATTCAGTGCATGGCGCTGCTTGCAGTGCATCTGCTCCAGCCGCGCCCCCTCTAATGGCAAAAATCGATGGCTTTTTAATTCCTCATGGGCAGAAAGCTGCTGGCCGTGCTGCTTGAGGGTCCCGTCCTCGCTGCAGAGCTGCCCCAGGAGTGGGGACCCAAACCGGAGGGTGGTTTATCCCAAACTCATTTCCATCACCTTCTTCCATGCGTCTAGAAGGGTGCTGGGCTAGATGGGTCCCACACGTGAGGCTGTGAGGTGTCCGTGCTTCGCAGCTCTGGCGGGATTCAGCCGTCCTGTGCTGGTCCTGATCCGCGATGGGGACCTTCCAGCTATTTCAAGCCTAATCATTTCTCCTGCCATTAATTGGAGTCTGTTACCCAAAGGCCCTTCAAGAACTCATGTTCTCCTTGGAGCTCACCCGCAGGGTGCTCGCTGGAGACCCACGCCAAAGAGGGACTGAGGGACGGCTTGTGCCTTGGTGTGGGGAGAGCGGGTCCCCTTGGCACGCTCCTTGGGGTGGTTGGCACCGAGGGAGCCATGGGGCAGCGAAAACCCCACTCGGGAGCAAGTGGAGATTTGCCATTTACTGGTTTCCTACCTACACCGGGTGTTTTGCACGGGCTGAGGGCATCGGCGGGGGCACGGGGTGAAGCTGTGAGGGTCAGGGACCGCTCCTGCAGGGCACAGGGGGCCGTCGGGGTGGGCGACAGGATGGTTGCCCACCCCAGAGGCGATGTGGGAGCAGGCAGGGCTGCAGGCAGCGTCGCTGGCCGTGCCATGGACGCTGGCTGGGATGATGGGGGTGGGCACCGTCTTGTCACCCCCTGCCACCGTGGGGAGCTGGGGGACATCTGCCCGGGAGGATGGGGCTGTGCAGGGTGTTTGCAGTGATGCTGCTGCCGTGCCGGTCCTTGGGAGCTGGGAGAAGCATCAGCATCCCACAGGTGTCTGGCACCGGCTGAGCCCCTCTCCTGCCCGAGGGGTGCAGGGGGTACCCCCTGCCGCAGCCAGACTCCCGCGGTCCCCCAGGTCCCCCGGGTGCGGCGCCAGGGCCCTGGCACCTGCCCAGGCACCCACTCACCAGGAGCACGCTGCAAGGAACAATGAAAAAATGTTAAATTTTAATGCCTCAACTAATGGGCTGAGCGGAGAGGAGCAGAAACCCCAGAGAAAAAAGGGCTGCTCACCCACAGAAGGGAAGAGGCGAGCGTGCCCGGCCCCAGGGAGCCCCTAACGGCTTCTGCCTTCACAGCCCCCTCCGCCCCATGTTTCCTGGAAAGGGGGAGACGTTGCCGGTCCGCGGCGGCGCCTGGCTGGTGGGACCCCACTCCCCCTCACTGCACCCGGCTCCATAAAAACCCATTAGCTGCCTCCCAGCACCCGCCAAAGTGTAGGACCGGGTCACAAATCCGTGTGGCTCCTGGTAGGTGCCCCACAGGAGCTCGTGGTGGGTGACAGACCCCCCAGGACGGGACCTTGCCCATGGAAGCCCGGGCTCCATCGTTCTCCTCTGCCACCACCTGCACCTCTGCCGGTGCCCTCCCAAAATCGTGGGAGGCTGAGAACAGGGAGAGGTGCAGAAGGGCAGGTCGGGACGTCACGTTGCATTGCCCGTGTGGTTTTTTGAGGTCTAAGAAGATGGCAGGGACGGACTCTGAACTTTGTGTAGGTTTAAAAAACAGCCACAGCCCGAAACCAGTCCTTTCTGCCGTGCCTGTAACAGCAGTGGAGTCTGGTACCAGGGAGAGAGCTGGCTCCTCTTGCTCTTCCCTTCCCCAGCGCCGGTTCAGCTGCCTCCTCCAGGTCTGAGGCTGCTGGAAGGGCTGATTTGGGCACCGGGATGGGTTTCCAGGTCTCCCCTTCAAATGCACATGAAACACCAAACCTGCAAATCCCATGTGAAGCACTCCCCTGTGCTCTCCTCTTGCCTGCTTCTTTGGGGACCCCCTGTCGTGTCTCAGACCCTCCCGGTCCCGTGGGCTTGTTTTGTCCCAACCTAAAGCAGCTGCCCTTTAAGTGGGAATTGGGGAAGCCATTCCCAGGGACATAATCAGTGCGCCAAAAACACAGCACCCGAGAACCCAAAGAGTCCCGGGTGAATCCCAACGGGGTGCGGAGCAGAGCAGGAGCGGAGGAAGAAGAACACCCATCGTGGGGAGAGGTGTCTGGGGACCACCCCTTCCCCAGAGCAGCAGGCTGTGGTGGTTTTTTTTTAAATTAATTCCTCACATCTGTACTTTCCACAGGTATTTGTACTCAGGGCCTTTACCCGCTGTATTTTTTACAGCTTGCTAAATAAGCAAACTTATTGCTGAGCCACTTGCGAGACACGGGGAGTGGCTGGGGTTTGCTGCACGAAACCTTCCTTCAAATTTCAAAGTTGTTTTACCGTACTTCTAAAATACGGTTTAACCCTTTTCATCAAATTACTTTATATCGGGCGGCAGGGCAGTAAGATGCTCGTTTATACCTCACATTCGGAATGAGTTACAGCTCAATTTGTGGTAGGAACAATAAAAGGAGAGGGAAACAGATCCACGGCTGGATGTGAAGTGAAGTGTAGCCAGCTGCTGGAGGCAACACCCAAATTCTGCAAAATGGGAATAAAACAATTAAATGTGGTGAATATTTGCACGTGTGATTGAACAGGCTGGAGTCAAGGCTGGAGCTGTGCAGGAGGCTTTGATAAGAGGGCTTCAAATCACGTTCCAGTGCGTTTCTGGGTGTGTTAAAAAAAAAAAATAGAGGGATAACATCTAGTAATGAATGATTTTCACGAATTCTGTTCCCTTGGTGTCCCAGTGCAGCCATTCAGCTCCACGGTATTTCCCTTTCTTCTGTTTTTTTAAAACATAAAGTTACAAAAAAAAACCAACCCAAAACTGAAAAGTTTGATGGCTTCTCCCATCTCAGGGCTGATTCAGGCTTAGGCTGAGCCTTGCTGCCTCCCTCCTCCTTCTGCTCCAGTGATGCTGGTGGCAGCCGCGGTCCTCGCACCCTGTTTTCTGCCGGATCAACGCCACCACAAGGTCCCGGCCGGGGCTGTGTGAGACCCGTTATTGCCACAGCAGCGCGAGGCATGAGGACACCTTCCTTTGCCTTGGGGCAAATGTTTCTAAAGCCGGGACGAAGCCTTGCAGAGCTCCGCGCTCGCTGTCAGCCCCAAATTCCGTGCTAAAAGCTGTCAAACCCCTTTGGGTTTCGCAGGGAGAATAGGAAGAGAGGAGCTCCCTGTAAGGATCCAGCGGTTTGGTGGAAGGTTCCTCTTCTTTCTTTTGGTCCCCACCAGTTTGCCCTGTGCCTGTGGTGTGCCGGATCCTTCCCGCCCCAATCCAGGCAGCTGGAGCCACTTCTGGTTTGGATACCCCCCCAAAAAAAACCCAAAAAACCCACCCCAAAATCCACAGCGGCAGAAGCGGGTCTCCACAGCTTCGGAGGCAAGGTGTGCATGGCTCAGCAGATCCGTGTCCGGCAGCTGGTTTTCCCCAACCGGCAATGTGCGCCTGGAAGCACGTGTCAACAAACAACCCCGTTGGAATAACAAACGGCGATAATAAGATTATCCTTTTAATAGTCACCATGGTAACCTGCCCTCTGCCAGCGCAGCTGCAATATCTGGATGTAACCATCGCTGAGGTGGCGTCTCAAGGCAGTTCCAGCCTCTGTTAAACACACGGGCGGGCACGGCACGCAGCTCGGCTCGGCCTGGCGTTTGGGAGGTGTTGGAGGGGGGTTGGAGATGTTGGGGAGATTTTGGAGGCATTGGAGGGGGGTTGGAGGGGGTTTGGAGGCATTAGAGAGGTTTTGGAGGTGTTGGAGGGGTTTTGGAGATGTTGGGGAGATTTTGGAGGTGCTGGATGGGTTTCGGAGATGTTGGAGGGGTTTTGGAGGTATTAGAAGGGTGTTGGGGATGTTGGAGGGGTTTTGGAGATGTTGGGGAGAATTTGGAGGTGTTGGGGGGGGTTTTGGAGATGTTGGGGAGATTTTGGAGGAGGTGGATGGGTTTTGGAGATGTTGGAGGGGTTTTGGAGGCATTAGAGGGGTGTTGGAAATGTTGGAGAGGTTTTGGAGGTGTTGGAGAGGTTCTGGAGATACTGGGTGGATTTTGGAGAGGTTGGAGGGGTTTTGGACACATTGGAGGGGTTTTGGAGACATTGGGGAGGTTCTGAAGATGTTGGATGGGTTTTGGAGAGGTTGCAGGGGGTTTGGAGGTGTTGGAGGGGTTTTGGGGGTGTTGAAACTGTAGGTTTTGGGGACAGTGCTCTGCCTGGGGGTGCATACAGTAATTCATCGGCACGTGGCTGCCAATGGATGTTATCTCCTGTGTGGCCAGGCAGTGTCTGCTGGGCTGCAAGCTGCACCTCTCCTTCTTGGTGAGTTTTTATCAGCCTGTGTGGCCCAGGAACAGCCTTTCCACCCGGAGGGAAAGGCTGATGGGGACGAGCGGGACGGGGGCCCGTGGCGTCAGCGCTCTGCTGAGAGCGTGGAAGAAAATCTGCCATGGAAAAGACACGGGACTGCTCAACCATAATCTTCTCGCTGAGCCTCGTGGTTAGTTACACCCCCATGGAGGGTTTATTTTCCTCCCTCTCTTGTTTTGTTTAATCCTCTAATGTAACTGCAAGCATTTGCAATATCCCCATACGTATATTGTCCCCTCTAAAGCCTATTAAGCTGCCAGTTTCAGCGATCTCTTGTAACGGCGGATGCCACAGGAGAATTTGGGAACCATAAGAAGTATTCTGATCTGTGTTAACTTCACTGCTTTGGGGCTATAGTTGGTCCCGGCTCCTTGATTTCCTAAGGTAGCAGTTAGGGGATGAATTCCTTTTTTTTACGTTCACCTGCTCTTCTGGACCTCTCTGTTACTGTTGCCTTTCCCGGCCGCGTCAGGCATTGGAAAACTGGGGGACGCAAAGGCCGAGTTAAAACTGTGGGATGGGAACAGAATCACAGAATCATAGCATGGTTTGGGTTGGAAGGGACCTTAAAGATCCCCAGCTCTCCTGGAGCCCCTTTAGGCTCTGGAAGGGGCTCTGAGGTCTCCCCGGAGCCTCCTCTTCTCCAGGCTGAACCCCCCCACCTCTCCCAGCCTGTCCTCCCAGCAGAGGGGCTCCAGCCCTCGCAGCATCTCCGGGGCCTCCTCTGGCCCCGCTCCAACAGCTCCGTGTCCTTCTGCTGTGGGGACCCCCCGAGCTGGAGGCAGCACTGCAGGGGGGTCTCCCCAGAGCAGAGCGCAGCAGAGGGGCACAATCCCCCCCTCGCCCTGCTGGGGATGCAGCCCGGGTGTTTAGGAACAGGTGATGGTTCCCGAGGAGGACGTGCAGGGTTGGGGGGGTTCCCCTCCCAGTTCATTTTAATTATTTAATTAACTACACGCTGGCGAAGCCGGTAAACACAGGCAGTCTCTGGTACACCCGTAGGTGTCCCGGGAGGGCGGCGGGAGGCGGGGGGCGGCCCAGGGGTCCCTCAGGGCCGCGGTCGGGGCCCAGGCCCAGGCCCGGGCCTACGGCTGCCCCACCGCGTTGCCAAGCAACGGGGGCGCGCCCAAGCCCCGCCTCATGAGGGCGTGGCCAGACGGAGCCCCGCCTCCCTAAGGCGGTCCGGGAACACCCCGACTGCCGCTTCCTGCCGGGAAGCGCCTCTCGCGCATGCGCAGCCGCGCCGGGGCGGGGCGCGCCTCACCTCCGGGCGTGCACCTTCCCCGCCCCACCCCGCCTCGTGAGGCACCGCGCCCTTCTCCAACATGGCGGCCGGCGGCGTGCGGCGGCGGGCTGCGCATGCGCCGGCACCAACCCTCTTGGGCTGCGATTGGCCGCGGGGACGCCCGGCGACCGCTTCCGGCGCGAGGGCGGGGCGGGGCCGGCAGAGCCGCCTCCCCGGTGCGCGGCAGGATGCGCTTGGCGTAGCCACCGGCCGCACCGACAGCTGCCGCACCGCACCGCACCGGGCCGGGCCGCGCTCCCCTCCCCTCCGCCCAGTCCTTTCCCTTCCGACGGCCAACGCCGCGCCCTCCCGGCCAGCGCGGCGCCTGCCCTTCCCAGCGCCCCGGGGCTCCCCGTCCCCGCCGGCCGGGGGAGGCCCGGGGGCTGGGAGACGGCGGCGGCGGCGGCTCTCCGGGTGTGTGAGGGGGTGGGGGTGGGGGTTGCCTGCCGTGCTNCTCCGCTGCGCTACAGAGGGGTCTGCGGCCCGGGCCCGCCAGCCCTCAGGGCCCGCCCCCGGTACGGGGCCCGGGGCCTGCTCCGAGGAGCCGCCTGGGCTGCGGCCCGGCCGCGGCCTGCGGGTGCTGAGGGCGCTGAGAGCGGCCTTCGCCCCCACAGCCGCCGTGGAGACAAATTTTAAAAAGCTGCGAAGGTGGAAATTCTTCCTGGGAGCGTTTGTGCCGGAGGGTGTCGGGAATCGGAGGGGTTCTGCAGTGCCAGCCGCGGGCTTGCCCCGTTCGCCCCCGGTTTGGCCTCGGATAAGCTGCGGGGATGAGCCGGGTTCCTCTCTGTGCAGGGTGGTATTTAATTCTGCGGTAGAGACTGGTGTTCAGCCGCCTTCCAGCAGCAGCAGCCGTAGCTGTGTGCAATCCTACCCCCCCCAAGAGATACAGAGCTGAGATACGGCATGCTTTGATTTGCACAATCTCTTTTTTCCCTCGATAAGAAGCAAGAGAAGACATCTTTAAGCACGCACAGTCAGGCTGGCAGGGCTGGTAGGTGGAAACCTGTCTTCAGGAGATGGTGGTGTTGCTCACTGTCGCCGTACCGAGCGCTGGCAGCGATATGCCAAGTAACAACTGCCGTTCTTATTTCTGCCTTGTTCTACCTGCAGGGAAACCTTATATCCCAAAACTTACTGGGATGACAAAGGGAAGCCACAAACACGTACTTTGCGGTTGATCTGTGAGTAGAGAGGTGTGCTTGGCAGCCCTGGATTTGCTCCTGGAAATCTGCCTCCTCTCCTGTCTCGCCCAGAGAGTCCCACTGGGCGAAGGCAGTAGTTACTGATCTAGTTCTCAGCTGCTTTCTAGTTGAAGCTGCCTTAGACAACGAAGGCTCAGGCCTTGCACCCCTTTTCTTCGGGGAAGTTGGGATCTTGGTTTGCAGTTGTGAATTTCTTCACCCAAGAGCCAAAATAATCACACCTGCACATCGTTTGCTGTGTTCCTGGCACCATCTATTGCTAGTTTATTGATACCTTGCGCTCTGTAGCCCGTTGAAGTTGAATTTCATTAGTCCTTTTGAGAGGCTTTGCTACTCCATGTGGTGTCTGCTGGGGTGGGATACGGTCTCCTCCATAAATACAAGTAGCAGCCTGCTACTGCTGGGTCTGCGCGCGCATGGGATGTACCTGCCTGCTCAGGATGGGGTCCTGACTCGTCTGCCACATGTCACAGGTCTTTCTGAATTTAGCTTCAGGCAAATCTAGAGCAAAGGGTGGTATTCCTGAGGTGAATACCCCTGGTTCACGCAGATGAATAAATACCGTGGTTGAGTTTGGAGAATTTGGTAGACGTGTCATATATAACAAAGTGTAGCTATGCATGTGGGAAAGGGTTACAGAGTTTTGTGCTTCGGGGTGTATGCTAATAATTGCAGGTGGCAAAAGGACTTCTTAATTCTTCCCTTGGCTTCATACAGATGCACATTTAGACTGCTGAATTACACCTTTTATTATTTCTTTTTTCCTCAAACATCCAATATTTGATTCAGCTACAAGCTGAGTGCTGGCTTTGGAAGGTGAGAAGCAGTCATTGGATGATACAACAGTAAATTCTGCAGTATCTCTTCATGTGACTACTGTGCAAGATTTTCCTTGCGATCCTATTTCCTTGGATCTTCCAGATGGGCATGTTCTGCTGCTAGTGTACCCTCCTTCCCGGAAACAGTTGGAAAAGTGTGAAGATGAGATGCTGTAAGGCATACTGGGAACAAATAAAACACAATTAAACTCTGCTGTCGAAAATACAGACTTGGGGAAGCAGATTTTATTAGTTGAAGTTGAATTGGGTTGATACGGAAGGGAGTGAGCAATGGGAGCAGTAATGAGGTAGAGCTTGATTAGCTGGGGAGGAATGTTGAGAACAAATTGAGCACCCAGCAAAGGCAGGAGGGGAAACCAGTGATGCGCACGTCGTGGAACGAGTGCCAGTTCAGTGTGCTTAGATGCCACTAATGGCTCAGAAATCTTACGCCACCATTAAAAAGGTATTTAGTTTCACAGGAAGCTTGAATCATTCTTTTGGTGAAGAGCAGCCCTGCTGTGTCGGGCTCTCTGGTCATCGTACCCTGTGTCGCGGTGATTACATGCTTGTGGCGTGTCAGACTGCAAACGCACATTGCGTGTCTGCTGAACAGTTCTTGTACACCACCCAGTTTGTGGCGCTCGGTGAAAAAGGTGTGTGTCAACACTGATGTCATGATATCTTTGTAGAGAAAATAGGATATTGTAAAATACAGGCTTCTCAAGTGGATTTCTGTGCAGTCAAATTAACCTCTGAACACAGAGTAACTAGCTCCGGTGGCACTCTTCAAGCTTTTCTCTTCTTAATTAGAGCAGAAAGTATTAACATGATTTCCTAGTCAACTTTTAGGATCCTTCTAGATGATCTTAGTGAACAGCTTCAAAATAAATACTGTTCGTGGAGCTAGTCCTTGAATGCATTTGTGTTTTGCATCCGATTAAGCTGTGCGTCTGTCTCATCGCTCATTCTTTCGCCTTTTTTCTGTTCCCACTAGCAAAGTTGAACCATCTCTGAAACCATCAGCGCTCGGTGATGATCTCCTGAGCGTAGCAGTCACCTGGCAAGCGCATTCGTAACTCCCGTGTGAGGCTGGAAGTCAGGGGATTACCTCCTAGCGAATGTATTCTGCAGTTGTCTGGGATGCGTATCCTGCCAGCGACTAGAAAACCGGCTTAGGAAAAGGGACTTCTTCCAGGAAGCGCTATTGTGTTGGGTATCAGATTCAAAGATGTGGTATGAAGTCAGCCCTTCAGTCAGAGAGCTGCAAACGGGCTTCTCAAACACGTTGGCTTTAGTTACAAAACAAGTCACGCTGCTTTCGGGTTATCGCCGGGCCTCATAAACGTGTGGCAAAGTGGGAAGCAGACTACAGAAGTAGCAGCAGCAGATCCGAAGAAGCTCGGTGTCCCTCTTCTGCCTGAAGCAAATATAGCTTGCAAAAATGGAAGTAGGCAGTGGGGGTGTGTAGCTTCAATCTTTCTAAGCTTTCCACAGCGGCATCCTGGCTTTTATTTTATACCCCCTATTATCACCTTCCAGGTTGTTTTTTTTCTTTTAGCAGTAAGTGCTGTCATTTTCGTATGCTTAAAGCTTCCTTTGGAGACCTGATGATGGTTTAAGCCTTCCCTTTGCTAAGGAATAAGGTATGTCTGGATTGCAGCGTGTCCAGCCAGGTGATGCTGGTGAGCCATAGTTGATTCTGGCACCTTTGATGACCGAGGAGCTCGCTGCTCAATTACCAAAATAGCTCACGTTTTTCACTTGTGTCAGTGTAGCTGTGCCCGTGTCCCTGAGGCTGGGTCAGGTCTGAGGGCTGTGAACCAGCCCTGTGCTTTTGGGACCGCTCCTGATGTCTGCTGTGCAGGTGGCTGAGGATGATGTTGTGCAGGAGGCGGCAGCAGCTCCTTGCTTTTGCCAAAAAAAAAACCCAAACAAACCCTTCCTGGCTGTCCCTTCGTGCCAGAGACGCTTAAATTTGAGACCCCACCTGGAGTACTGCATCCAGCTCTGGAGTCCCCAACAGAAGAAGGACATGGACCTGCTGGAGCGTGTCCAGAGGAGAGCCACGAGGATGATGCGAGGGCTGGAGCACCTCTCCTATGAGGAGAGGCAAAAAGAGTTGGGGCTGTTCAGCCTGGAGAAGAGAAGGCTCCGGGGAGATCTTATTGCGGCCTTCCAGTCCCTAAAGGGGCTCCAGGAGAGCTGGGGAAGGACTTTTTACTGGGGCATGGAGTGATAGGACAAGGGGGAATGGCTTTAAACTGGAAGAGGGCAGGTTTAGATTGAACATTAGGAAGAAGTTGTTCACTTTGAGTGTGGTGAGGCACTGGCACAGGTTGCCCAGAGAGACTGTTGAGGCCCCATCCCTGGAGGTGTTCAAGGCCAGGCTGGACGTGGCCTTGGGCAACCTGGTGTGGTGGGAGGTGTCCCTGCCTATGGCAGGGGGGTTGGAACTCGATGATCTTCAAGGTCCTTTCCAACCTAAACCATTCTATGAAATCGCATTTGGGCTGCCGCTGCCTGGTCCCAAAGCAGGTGAGCTATGGGGACGTCGTGCCGTGCCAAGAGCCGGAGGAGAAGGTGGTGAGGCTGAGCGCGCTGCCGGTGCTGCGGCAGGCAGGAAGCGCTCGCGCGTGGCGCGGTGGCCTGTGCTTGACGGGAGGTTTTTGAGACCAAGAGGAGCTGGAGCGTGTCATCCCCTCCCCCAGGCAGCGCCTGCTCCCACACTGCCGGCTGATGTGCGGCAGCAAAACTAGACCGCTGCGGTGGAGCTTTCTGTGCATCCCCTTGAAGTACATCGTTTAAAACCAAAAGTGAACCCTTTTTAAGACCCTTCTGACTCACTCTACTGAGTAGAGAAAGAAAAGAATAGGAACTTTGAAGTTCTAGCCTCGGCTCCAACATCTGGCTTCCTTTTTTGGCCTTCAGGTCACGTCACTTTCTGTGCCCCTTTATTATCCCCGCTTTATTAAATCGTGAAACGGGAGCTGAGGCTTCATGCCGGTGAACTGTTTCAGGTATTTACTAGTTGCACGGCAGAGCTGGTCCCAAGCGTGGCTGTTGAGGATGCTTCCCCCGGAATGAGAGCTTTTTCTCTGAAGGAAATAGCTAATTTAGCAGAACGGTTATGCGTAATACCTTTCGGGATGTAGAAGAAGTCCAATACATATGCGGTATTTCGAAGAGCTGGGTAGCTAAACGCGGGCTGCGCTGTCTCCGGTGGGACTAAAAGGTATTAAGGCAAAATTGTTGAGCCTCAAGTTCCACGAAACTGGCTTGGGAAGCCTCTTTCCACCCGCTGGTGATCATGGCCATCCGCTGATAGGTGAGTGTTGGTCGTTGCGATTATTTTAGTAGAAAAGCATGAAAACCTGGCGTGTGCTGCTCACCTCAGGCAGTGGGGATCAGCCCTGCAAAGAGCTCGCTCAGCGTGCGGATACCTAAAAGCTCCGAGGAATTTGTGTTCTGTTTGGTTATTTTAGTGCCCGTTATTAGGTGTTGCCATTTAGATCAGGGAGAAGGAGCTGCTCTTACCATTATTATATTTCTTAACGGCTGTTAGTATATGCAAAGTAGAAAAAATGTAGCTTTTACCTGTCTGGGCTGATACCTGTCTGGTTGAACATGTCCTAAAATCCTTCCAAATCATTATCCTTTATCAGTCAGCAGATATTTCTAGTTGGGAACTATATTTGTATTTGGGTCGCTGCTGCCTTGGCCTTCTCTGCATCCCAGGGGTTAACATGGCGATATTCTTTTGGAGAAGAAGGCTCAGGTGGTTGCCAGCTTTGGTTTGTCAAAATAAAACGCTTAGGATACCCTTTATAGGGGGAGAGCGTGTGGCATGGGCCTGTTCTCTCGTGAAGGTCTGGTTGTTCCAACAAAAGTGTGACTATTACCGGTTTGGGAGAGGAAAAGCAATGAGCTTCTTCCCCTGCTGATGTTCAAGAAGCTGCAGATTCCTCCAGGCAGCCCTGGGGGTTTATTTCCGTGGTTGGAAATGAAGAGGGTCCTCTGGAGCATCGGGAACGGTGCAGCTTCTCCCAGCGGGGTCTCAGGAGCACCAACACTTTATCAAAGGTGTTTCTGCCATCAAGCGACTTTTTTTTTCCACTTTTATCCCCCCCCCCATGTTTTATTCCTTCCTTTATCCACGTTTCTGTTTTCCATTTACAATCAGGATAGGAAGCTTTCACTCCACCTGAAAGTATTTTGGACTCTTTGAGCAACATAATGAATTCCTTCATTTTTTCCCCCCCTTAATCTTCCCTGACCCCTCACCCGTGGGGATCATGCCCAGAATGACATTTCTTTTGCCGTTTCCCAGCACTTTGCATTCGTGCTCCAAATTATCCTTTCTTTTCTTTCAGCATCTCCGAGTTGGCGGTGGGGTCTGCAATCTGCCTGTGTTTTTTTAGCAGTTGGAGTTAACGGTTTGTTAGGGCTTTAATTGCAGCGTGAATTTCTGCCCGAGAGGGTTTGTCGTGATTCCTTTTTGTCCCCTCTTTTGAGAAAGGCGCGTACTCATCTGGTTTGCGCAGTGGCTTGTCAGGA
This sequence comes from Anarhynchus alexandrinus, assembly GCA_008711295.1. Lineage (NCBI taxonomy): Eukaryota > Metazoa > Chordata > Aves > Charadriiformes > Charadriidae > Anarhynchus > Anarhynchus alexandrinus. The sequence continues at coordinate 195,003 of VUYV01000429.1, forward strand.
GGCCAAAGTCGGCACTGGGAGCGGGGGATGCAGCCTTCTAGAGGTGGGTTGTTTTGGTTTTTTTTCCTTAGGAGAGATAATTTCCTCTGAAAAAAACTCTGCGTTGTGCTTGGTTGATTCTCTCCTGCTTCGGTGGTTAAAAACAGAACAGTTTTCTTCTGCGTTGCAATACCGCTCGTCCTTTTCTTTGGGATTGAGGGCAGTTTCTTCCACTGAAGTTTGTCCAAGTGGTTGTTTTTCCCGGGGTGCTGGAAGAACTGTGTGTTTTAAAAATCGAGGTCTGGACGGGATACAGGAGAGCGAGCAGTTCCGTAGCGGTTAGATTTGTGTCGTTCCCCCCCCAATGCCATTGCTTATGGAGAGAAGATTGAATTTCCTACAATGTCTTGGCTTTCTTTTTGCACACATTGCGGGGGGGAAGAAAAGAAAAGGAGGAGGAGGAGGAGGACGATGCGGTCCATCTCTGTTGGGCGAGCGTGAGGTCGGTGCTCGGCAGCAAGTCCTGCTCCCGTCTGTGTCCGAGGGCTTCACCAGCTGCTCCTCTGCTCCACCAGTGACCTGGAGAAGGACTTAGTGCTGGGGGAAAGGTGAAGGAGGAACGGTCCCGGGGAGGAGGATAACCCCGCGACCTTCCCCGGGGGCTGCACGCGACGCTCGCCCCGGAGCTGCGGGAGCCGTAAGGGTGAGAAGCAGCAGAGCGCTGTTGTGAAATACCCCCGAGTGCAGAAGCGTTGCAGATATCAACATCTTGTTTTTCTTTTAAGTGGACTAGATGTTCTTCCTGCGTGTCCTTTGGAAACGTTTAAAATGAAAAGAAGCCTTGCAGAGTTATTCCCATGGTAAGTCTTATCCGTGATAGATTCATTAAATGCCCCACGCAAGTTTTAATGCTCTTGCCAAGAATTAAACTCGCGATATCGCAGTCTTTTTTCCTTCTCTTTGACAGGGGGTGAGGGTCTTACGCAATACCGTATTTTTGTGTAGCGTAATCGGACCTCCCTGGAAATCAGATCTGGCTGGTGTAATACATGGGGTAAGGGATAATCCTTCTCCCAAGTTTACCGTAAGCCTCGCACTGATCTCGCTGCGCGGAGTCTGGCGTTGGGAGAGGCTTTTTCCCTTGGTGGTGGGCTTAATCCCGCCAGGCAGAAGTGGATGTGGGAGAAGTACCTGGAAAAGGAGCGGCTGGGATGTGCCAGCGCGGTTAAAATCTCTGCGGGGACTTGTCCTTCTGTAGATGGACCTGCATCTGAATGGAAGTGCCGCTTTAAGAAATATGCTGAATAATAGTTTTCTTCTTACATTCGCTTTCTATTTTGCTTGTCCTAATGCTTTCCCTTTCCAACTCTGCAATCCCAACTTAAGGAGTCTCTAAAAATACGCACGTATGCAGACAGCTCCAATGGGGAGTGTTTGTCGGGGTATTGTTGTGAGTTGTCTATAGATTCAGATAAAGAAGGGTTTATATTTGCGGCTTGGCAGACCGTAAAGTATTTGAGAAGTGGTTTTAAAAACCTGTGAATGCATCTGGGAGGCTCAGTGCTGATACGCAGGCGTGCCGGGCTTACCGCTCCTATCGCTTACGCATCTCTCTTCTGGTCTCCTCTCTGGTCCAAGGAGCCGTTGGGGTGAGGTACAAGCTTTTTAGCATTTTTAAGCGTCGTATACCCATCTGCAAGAGCAAGAAGAGTGTTCTTTGGAGGAAGACTCGGGTCAAACTTGAAGATAGGTGTGTTTGGTTGTGTATTTTTAAACTGGCTTCAACTAAAAAGGCCATACTTTGTCCCTTTTGTAAGTTCATTCTACCTGCTGCTGCTCATCTATTGATTGTCCTGGACCATCTGAGTAAGGAGATTCAAGCATTTTTCTTAACACCTTTTTATTTTGTAAATAACTTTTATAAGGAGGTGGGGTTTTTATATTCCCTCCACAAATACCTTCCCCCCCCCCCAAATACCCACCCTCCCAACATACTTGTGTCCCAAATTGTATGGCCTTGGGACCTTTTTTCCCACCTGCCGTTTAAAAACTCAGGTTACCTCACTTAAAATGAGAGGGAAATATGTTGTCTCCAAATGAGTTGTTGCATGTGTGTGTTTGGTCCTGTTAGCGCGAGCCTGGCTCGGCTTGTGCGGAGAAAAGGGAAGTGATTGGTACCCTGTGACCGAGCTCCCGGAGCTCCTGCCCGAGCGTCGCCTTACAAGAAGGGACGGGATCTCCCTCCCAAGGTGTCGCAGGCTCCTTGGAAGTGGGACGCATCCTGGGAAACCCGGCAAAAGGAGGGGGTGTGGTGAAAGGATGGAGCCAAACACCGAGGTTGCAAAACCGTTCCCTTTAGAGATGAGTTTCCAGGCTTCACCCGAAGAGTTGAAGTTACTTCTGCGCTCTGGGAGAGAACCAGAGTCCCCTTGCAGTATTTTAGCGTCCGGAAAGCGGCGCGTGCCCAGCTGACCACCCTTGGCAGATGATCAGCCTTGTGTGCTGTCCCATCTGAAGAGCGTACTGTGACTTTGTGGCTTGGGTTTTATTTTTCCACTAACAACCAAACCAAAAAATTTGATATCAGCGGTGGCTTAAAAAGTGGTGGAGAGCAGCTGAGAACCGTCTGAAGCGAGTGTCTGCTGAGGAAAGTCTAATGACTGTAGCTGGATTGTCAAATTTAAGCCCCAAATCCAAAAAGTGACTCTAGTGCCACCTGTACCCACCTGGGACCCCCTGTGCTACGGTGACATTGCGGCCGTGTGATGCAGCATATCGCCCTCGAGTAGTCTGCTTTGCATTCTGCTGCGCTTCTCATCTGTGTGTCGTTATTTTAGCAACTACTTGTTTGGGGAAATAAGGGGTTGCTAAGTCTTTTCCAGCAGCCAAACCGCAATAAATCAATTGGCAAGTCGGCGGCACGTGACCAGCCTGCCTTCCCCTTGCTCCCCTGCTCCGCCTCGGCAAGCGCCCGGCTTGTAACGGGGCCGTGGCTGAGGCGGACTTGGCTTTTGCCGGCTCGCTACGGTTATTTTATTCCCTCCATGGGTTTCGAAGAGATTTTTCGAGGCGTTGCATTTTAATGCCTTGTGAAGTTGTGTTGCCACATAGCATCGTTTGTAAACAGCGAGGCAAAGGCGAGATGCGCGGTGGAGGACGCGCTGGCTGCTGGACTCGAGTATGTCCGTGAAGAGTTAGATTATGTCCGTGAAGAGTTAGATTATGTCCGTTAAGAGTTAGATTATGTCCGTTAAGAGTCAGCGGTTCGGAAAGAATCAGACTCGGAAACTTGAGCCGGTTAGTCAAAGTTCAACCTTAAAACCTGAAGCCTGGTTAACTGAACCTGCCCGTACGAGAAGATTTAAGAAATGAGATCCCTTAGGTATTCAGAAAGGTGCCTGATTACTCGTGTAGCAGGCAGTGTTTACAGGTAAGACGATCTCTTTATCCTGTTGGAGAAATCAGCTTGTGAGTGCCGGCTCTCCGTAGCCTGTTCCCCGCGGCAGTGTTCAGCCTGTGGTCCTTTTTCTGTCCATAGCTGATGTTTCAATAAAATGCCTTTATCCCTCCATCCAGTGCCTTGGGGTAGAACAGTAATTCACACCTCTTATAGTAGATTTTTTTGTTTGTTTGTTTAAATTGTGGCGTAACAAAAATGAGTTTGCGAAGTCTACGTCTCGTTAGTGAGCTGCCGAAGCTGTGGCCCTTGAAGGGAATGAAGCAGACAAGCGGGTTGTCTTCTGCCGCCGGGAGATCTCTTGAAACGGCACCAGCGGCCCGGACCGTTCTCAAAGCACAGAGAGAAGCAGACTCTAGTTTCGGTTCAGTAAACCACAAAAACATCGCTGAAATGCAACAAGGAAACTGAGAATAAAGACCGAACCGTGTCTCGATACCATCGGCGGCGTGCTGCCGGGGAGCACGCGTGGCGGCGTGCTGCCTCCTCGTTTAGGACCTCAGTGTGAGTTATTCCCGGGGTGTCCTTACCAGTATAAGTGTGAAACCCCGGATTTCTAAAATCATTAGTTGGAAACGTCGTTGGCAACGCAGCCTTTGAGCCGCAACGGCTCTGCCTCTCGGTGGAGTGCGTTCATCCTCTCTGGAGGATGCGTCGGGTGTCGTACAGCTTTTTTTTTTTAAAGCGCTTCATAATTCTGCTTTTGTCGCTAAAAATAATGTTGCGCTTCTTTCGTGATCTTCACCGCCTCGAGTGACTCGAGGCTGTTCCGGGGGTTCACCGAAGTGGTGGTAATAGCTGTGCTTCGCCGATAGCCGCGCAAAGGAAGGCTTGGGTGACCCACAAAAGCAGGCTTGAAATGACCCACAGTCTTTCAGAGAGTATAATTACTAATTTACGGGTTCGTTATCGTGTTATGGTAGGGCTTGGGCAGGGAGGGGTTCTGCAAGACACCCTGCTAATTCTTAAATGAGTAAATTACTACTTTAGTTATGTATGTACATTAGGGATGTGTATTCTTAAATTAGTCTCGACTGGGTTTCCTTAAAAATTATCTACAACAACTTAAAAAAATTAATAGAAGGAAGAAAATTCAGCGGCTGAAGTGTAGTGGTTTGTATTTGTATGTGTCTAACCGTGCTATTAATTAACTGCAGAAAACTGGAAGTGGAAGGCTCCGAGGTGGAGGAGGATGGGACAGTGTAATGAAGTAAAGGCAGGGTGACAATGAGCTAGCTTACACCAGCAGCTGCCACTGTGCTCTTCGATTGGCCTGTGGCCAGCAGGGCGAGGGAGGGGATTCTGCCCCTCTACTCCACTCTCGTGAGACCCCACCTGGAGTACTGCCTCCAGCTCTGGAGTCCCCAACATAAGAAGGACATGGACCTGCTGGAGCGTGTCCAGAGGAGAGCCACGAGGATGATCCGAGGGCTGGAGCACCTCTCCTATGAGGAGAGGCTGAGGGAGTTGGGGCTGTTCAGCCTGGAGAAGAGAAGGCTCCGGGGAGATCTTATTGCGGCCTTCCAGTCCCTAAAGGGGCTACAGGAGAGCTGGGGAGGGACTTTTTACTGGGGCATGTAGTGATAGGATGAGGGGGAATGGCTTTAAACTGGAAGAGGGCAGGTTTAGATTGAACATTAGGAAGAAGTTTTTCGCTCTGAGGGTGGTGAGGCACTGGCACAGGTTGCCCCGAGAGGTTGTTGAGGCCCCATCCCCGGAGGTGTTCAAGGCCAGGCTGGACGTGGCCTTGGGCAACCTGGTGTGGTGGGAGGTGTCCCTGCCTATGGCAGGGGGGTTGGAACTCGATGATCTTCAAGGTCCTTTCCAACCTAAACCATTCTATGATTCCATTCTATGATTTCTTCTTTCCCCTTCTTAACCCTACGCCCCAGCTTCTTGGTGGTGTGACAGCGATTCCTGCAGGGAACGCTTCCAGCCAGGGGGTTGTCCCTGCAGCGTCCCTCCTCTCCTGGGACGAATTGCCCGTTACAAGCCCAAATTGATAGATGTAGCCAATGCTCAGCTTTAGCAGAACCGTGTGAAAACGGGAGAAGATCCACACCTTGCTCACCAGGAGCAGGCTGGATCGTGCCGGGCTGTGCGCTTGCACCGGTGATGGCAGGAGACGTGGTGGGTCAGGGATGGAGAAACAGGCTCAAAAAAAAAATGAGGAAGGCAGGAGTGTGCTGGAAAAAGCTCTCCTTTGCTGTCGCTGTATGGCGTAGGGCGGCTTTCTGGGCTGGTGGGTGTTGGATACGGCGTGAAGTGCTTCAGCGGCGCAGGTATTGAGGGAGGGGTGGAACAAGAGTGGGCGTCCGAATTCAAAACGTGATGGGGCGCAGAGGGGCAGTGAATAACAGCTCCCTAAGTGGGGGGAGAGAGAGCCCGTCGTCCTCATTGAGAGTTTTTTTTCATTGAGGCTTTGCACAGAGGGGGTTAGGGCTGCGGTGAGGGCTTCTGGGGGTCAGCGGTGCAGGGGGGTTTCCTGCCTGCCACTGAAGGAGGTGGTTTTTTAAGGTTCAGCTTAAAACACATCATGTCAGAGTGTGTGTAACGTGTAACACACCTTCTCCTACGCCAGAAGAAGGTGTTCCAGCGCTGCCTGAAGAATGCTTGAAGTCCCCTTCGTAACATCACAGCTGCAATTAACATCTTACTAAAAAAAAAAAAAAAGCTTTGTAGAGGGATTAGCTTAATTTTGTCTTGGGCTGATATCAATTTCCAAACACATTAGAAAAAAAGAATAATCAGCTGTAACCCTCTTACAGTCCTCATCAGCCGCAGCTGCTGTATCCAGAGCATCGTTTGTATGATCGATACTGTACCGAGCTGTTAATGGCAAACATTAAAAAGTTACCAGCTTGTGTTTTTATGGCAAAGCATTAGAGAAAAGCTTTCCCCCGAAAGAAAGAATCGCTTTAGAGAACGTGAAATGAAGTAAAAAGATAAGAAGCGAACTCTAAATGAAAGCACTTCTGGAGAAAATGGGAATCGCTTTATAAAGCACTTTCATATCTTCCAGAACCATCGGATGCTTTTTTAAGGAGGGGGGTGGTGCTGTCTTTGGTTATATGCAAACTATATTTAGTGTTGTATCTTCTATTAAAGTAAATGTGCGACGTCTAAATTGCGATCCCCAAATTATCCCTCTGTTATTCGCCAGAGCGGGATGAGTAACTCGTCCTACCCGAAGGCTTTAGTCACAGGCTAAACCCAACTCGTTCTGGAGTCTTGCTCGAGCAGCACGAGACGAAGATTTTGCTTCTCTAGAGCCTTATTGAGGTGCGGTGAACTGGAGTTTGAACAGCCTGAAGTGCAGTGAGTTGGCAGCTATTCATATTTTTTTCCTTTAATCAACAGAAATCAGTTAATGACTCGTAATTGAACAATAGCCCGGCAATCAGCTGGTACATCCAGGTTTTGGAGCTGCTTCTTGCGGTGCTTTGGCGGATGGAGAGTGGCTTTGAGCGAGCGGTTGGTAGCAAATCTCCTCGTTTCTGTCTAAATAGGAAGCTGTAGTCTCAGCTGGGAACCTCTCGTTCTTCTGGTGGTAGGAGAAGGGTATTAAAGGTTGGAGTTCATAGATAAATGGTATGAGTAAGCAGCTACACGCCTCTGCTTTGATAACTCTTAATGAAACACCTTTAGCAAACTTAATGAGGCAAAAATGGGGATGGTGAAGACGTAGATTGACAGTGGCTCTCTCCCACCCTGATCTGTATGGAGTTGTGCTCAGATCAGACAGGGCAATTCCAGGAACAGCGGGCTTGGGGCAGACCTGACGCTTGCCCGGTCCGTGTGGCGTTGACCCAACGTAGAGCAGCAGCAGTTAAGGGCACCTATTTTGGGGAGAATCAGCTATGACACATCTCTCTGAGACGCTGTCTTGGAAACAATTTCTAGGTCAAAGTATGGATGTCCTACTGGAACATGGGAGTCTGTAGCTGTCCTGCACTAGCGTTTAGACCTGCTTGCTTACTTCCATGCCTCGTTGACTTGTTCACCTAACCAAGCTGTGACTGAGGACTACGTCTTTGGCCGGAGGGTCTGCTCGATCTGGCAGCTGAGATCCTCCCTGCAGCTCTGAGCTCATCCAGAGCCTTCAGGTGATGGGAAGCAGTGGAGCCGGTGTGGATGGTGACATGTCAAATCTTACCTTGGCTTTTTTTAGCGAGTTGCAAAGGTGTTCATGGTTTTCACGCTCTGCAAACAGGATTCATAGAATCGAGTATTTTTTCCCTCAAATGGTTGACAGAAGAGCACAAAGAGGGTTTCCTGGGGGTTTGATCCAGCCCTGAGTTCCCTGGGGGGTGAGAGGGGTCAGATTTTACAACTTGTGAAAGCGAGTGGGAAGTGTTTCTGTTTTAATAGTTGAATATTTCCTAATGCCTCATGACGGCGAGGCAAACTGCCAGCCCTTACCCAGAAAACCTGTAGGAAATTCTCCTAATGATGGCCGGGACTTCATGACTTTCCTTGAAAACCTTTAAAAATGAAATTTGTATACGACCCAAATGGCCGAATTTCAGACCAGAGAGAAAGTGAAGGGAGTGGTGATGGTTCCGACTTCCCGCCGGGTTTGGTCTTGTCCCAGCTGTGCAGGACTGAAGCCGTCATTGGCATCCGCGTGTTGCTGCTCAGCGTCGGGATTCATTGGCGTTTCTCTTCCTGGACCCTGGTGATGCTTTCGTGTCCTTTCCTTCAGCACAGAGCAAACGCCAAGCCCTAGAAGAAAGCGAACTGCGTACGAACGTGAGCAATAATAGTGAGGTGCAGCTGGAAATAGCACAGACCGGTACAGCTGCAGGTCCTACTGACAGCTCTACTTTTGTTCTGGCCTTGCTGGATAATCTGCTTTCTGGGGTATCTCGGTACAGGAATGGTACGTTCCCTCTGCCGCTCTCCAGCAGCGTGTGTCCTCTTTATCTCGGTGCCCCAGTTATCGGAGCCTTTGCTTGAAAGGTGGGTGATTGCCGCCTGCTCCGGGAACTTAACTGAACTTGAGGAGTACCCAAAAGGTATTAGCAAGTGCACAACTCTGCCTGTGTAACGGGGTGTGCTTGGTGTGGCCATCAGATGGCTACCCGAGGGAACCACAGATTGGCAGGGCTTGGAAAGGACTTCTGGAGAACATCAAGTCCAAGCCCTCTGCCAAAGTAGGTTCCCTCAGAGCAGGTTGGACAGGAATGCATCCAGGCGGGTTTGGGTCTCTCCAGAGAAGGAGACTCCACAGCCTCTCTGGGCAGCTTCTTCCAGTGCTCCAGTACCCTCAAAGTAAAGATGTTTTTCCTCATGTTAATATGGAATTTCTCATGTTCCAGTTTGTGCCCGTTGCCTCTTGTCCTGTCGCTGGGCACCACTGAAAGGAGTCTGGCCCCATCCTCTTGCCACCCGCCCTTCAGATATCGATAAGCGTTGATGAGATCCCCTCTCAGCCTTCTCCTCTCCAGCTGAACAGCCCCAGGGCTCTCAGCCTTTCCTCACCAGAGAGATGCTCCAGTGCTGTGAGCATTTTCGTAGCCTCTGCTGGACTCTCTCCAGTAGTTCCTTGTCTGTCTTGAACTGGGGAGCCCAGAGCTGGACACAGCACTTGAGATGTGGCCTCACCAGGGCAGAGCAGAGGGGGAGGATGGACCTGGGAGGTTCTCCTGTTTGCAGAGCCCGTCCTGGGCTGGGTTTTGATTACTTCAGACAATTTGTGCTGCTCCACCTTCCTTTGGGCAAACCTCTGGAACAGCCGGGAGAAGTCAAATAGGAGAAGACGAGAATCTCGGAGGTCACGCTGTTTCTTTCTGCCCAAGTTGGACTTGGGTTCTGGCCAGCTCGGGCCTTCTACATAAAATGCTGGCGTTGTGCTCTCCGTTTTCTTTTCTGCTTCTGACACATCAAATGTTGTGACGGTGGTGTTTTTCTATAAAAGATTAAGGGTGTTCCTAGGAGTGGGCTCTGTCATCTTCAAAACCTCAGTGCCAAGGCAGTTTGAAGTCAGTGGAAGACATGTCAGGTGCTCAAGATTTAGGAGAACGCTGCCATTTCTTTCCAAAGGTCAGAAATAAATCTTTAATCTTGGGAAAAAAAAAAAAAATACTTATCTCAACTTCTCTTCCTAAAGAAGGATTGAATGAACTATCCGAAACTGATTGAGGACTGCCATTCTTGGGTGAAGAGCTAACACTTCTCTGTGAATCGAGGCGATCTTGATCTTTGCCACTGGAGGGGTGGAATGGGAGAGCAGCGCTTCTTACAGAGGAATTGGCATCAAGTTGGTGACGTGGACAGTGAGATCGAATGTACCCTTAGCAAATTTGCTGATGATCCCAAGCTGTGTGGCGAGGTAGACACGCTGGAGGGGAGGGATGCCATCCGGAGGGACCTGGAGAGGTGGGCCCATGCCAACCTCATGAAGTTCACCCAGGCCAAGGGCAAGGTCCTACATCTGGGTGGGGGCAATCCCAGCACAACTCCAGGCTGGGCAGGGAATGGCTGGAGAGCAGCCCTGAGGAGAAGGACCTGGGGGTGCTGATTGACGAGAAGCTCAACATGAGCCGGCAATGTGCCATCGCAGCCCAGAAGGCCAACCGCATCCTGGGCTGCATCAGAAGAATTGTGGCCAGCAGGGCAAGGGGGATGTTCTGCCCCTCTGCTCTGTTGTGGGGAGACCCCACCTGGAGTACTGCATCCAGCTCTGGAGTCCCCAACATAGGAAAGACATGGACCTGGTGGAGCGGGGCCAGAGGAGGCCACAGAGACGCTGCAAGGGCTGGAGCCTCTCTGCTGGGAGGACAGGCTGAGAGAGGTGGGGGTGTTAAGCCTGGAGAAGAAAAGGCTCTGGGGAGACCTTATGGTGGCCTTCCAGTGCCTAAAGGGGCTACAGGAGAGCTGGGGAGGGACTTCTTACAAGCACATGTGGGGATAGGACGAGGGGAAATGGCTTCAAACTGAAAGAGGGGAGATTTGGATGAGAGATCAGGAATAAATTCTTTCCTGTGAGGGTGGTGAGCCCCTGGCGCAGGTTGCCCAGAGAAGCTGTGGCTGCCCCATCCCTGGAGGTGTTCAAGGCCAGGTTGGACGGGGCTTGGAGCAACCTGGGCTGGTGGGAGGTGTCCCTGCCCAGGGCAGGGGGTGGGAACTGGATGATCTTCAAGTTCCCTTCCAACCTAAACCATTCTGTGACTCTAAGTTGATTTGCCCAATGTTTGGAAACTCCTCTTTGGGGGTTTGGCATCAGAAAGTGCTGGTGAGACTCACGCTGTGCTGAGCAGCAGAGAAGTAAACTGCAGGGATTTACGAAAACGTTGGATTTGTATGTCTGGATCTAGCTGGGATCAAGCAGGCTGTGGAGGAACTTGCAGCGATGTGCACTGTCCCAGAAAGTCCCAGAAAGAAATGCGTAGAAATGGCAGTGTGGTTATGTCCTAATGTCGTTAAGGACACCACTTCATCAAATATGGGTTGTTTTGGTTTTGGTTTTTTTTTTTGAAGTGAGGCTCTTCTCCACCGCGTTGCTGTTATCTGGGAACAGGTGAGTGGCAGGAGGACCACCGGGCTGTTGGGTGGCCGAAGGGGACCTTCAAGGGGAAGTTTGCGGTGCAGGGGACTGTTTGCAGAGAGCACATATAAATGGATTAAAGAAGCGATAACGGGTGCTTCATCTTGCTTAAGCTGGCAAAGTGGCTTTGATTTGATTATAGGTTCTTTAAAGCCAATTTCCCACTAATAATGTTTCTTACTAGATAGTCCTTGCTTTCGAGAGCAGGTCTGGAAATAAAAAAAGCAGGGGGAGAAAGCGAAGGAATACCGAATTTCATCCTAAGTCATTGAAAATGCCCAGTGCCCTATGGAGTGTCCCATTTCCAGTTGGTTGGAGAACAGAGCTGCCTTCATCTTCCCACGCTGTGGCGTTGAGTTGTCGGTTCTCCCGGGGGGTTAGAGCCAACCCCGGGCTGTTCGAGGAGGATCTACCACCGCACAGCCCTGTGGTGGTCCATGGGGGGAACTGCCGTGCGGGGAAACGGGCACTAGCGGAAGGCTGTAGCGTTCCTGCAAGTTGGCTCATTTGCTCATCTCTCTGAGTGCCAGTCGTGGGGTTTGTTTCTGGGTTTATTTTTGGTTTTGAGGCAGAACTTTCAGTTTTCTTGAGTGGTTTGCTTTGTTTCTGTGCAGCGGCAGGTCGGGCCTTGGCTCTTGATGTATTTATTATTGATAGCGGGCGTTGAAAGCATGAGAGGGATGACTAACGGCACGGTCTGTACCGGCGCAGTGCTGTTTTCTGGGGCCGTCCATTATCAGGCTGCGACTGGGAGGGGAGCGCGGCGCAGCTGGGGAGGCTCAGCTCTTACCAGAATAAAATCATCCCAACTCCAGAGAGCTGCAAAACGCTGGTGACCTTGCAGTGGCTGCATCCCAGTTCTGCTAATGTGACCTTGCAACAGCTATCTACTAATTCTCATAGTTCTTTTTAGGACTTACAAACACCGAGATATATAACTGATGAATTGCAATAATAAAGGCTAGATTTGGGGGTGGGGGTATGTCCTTCTCGAACCAAATTGCTGCATACTTGTATATTGCTGTTCAAAGTGCTGGAAATTCCTTAATCTTTCACGCTGCTGCTTCCTGAGCACCTTTGGTGTTGCGGGCGGCAGCACGGCACCGCATGGCACCGGGGCGAAGACAGGAGTCGGTGTCAGGAGTCCTCGAAGTTCATACTCCCCGCGCCATTGCTGTATTTGTTATCTCTAACATCTGAAAGCATCTTCACTTGAACTCGCTGTCTTTGTGAGAGTTATTTGACGTGGATGAGCTAACTTAAAATTACTGAATGCCACCAAAAAAAACAAAAGGAAGCTTCTCTTATTGTTTTTGTTCGTTAACGCAGCTGAGCAAATGGTCGTCAGTGTCCAAAGCTTCCACTTGCAGTGGACGAATCTTGTTGGTACTATGACACTAATGAGCAGTTTAAATTCCAGATTATTTTGCCCTCCACCTGGACTTGGTGCTCTTGTTGGTTTTCGGGTCCATCTGTGACGTAAATGATAGCGCAAGTCAGAGCAGAAGTTAGTTTTAACTCTTTCCTTTCAATGTCGTTCCCAGGCATCTGAAGAGGCTTCGCTACGGGCTTTGGAGAGTCTAATGACAGAGTTTTTCCACAATTGCACAACGAACGAGCGGAAACGCGAGATAGGTGAGTTCATGCCACTTCTAAAGGATGGTCCCCTTTGTTTTCTGCTGCCTCTAGACCTCAGCAGAGGCGACACGGTCATGTTGAGTACAGCAGATGGAAGTGCTCTATCTGAGACGGAGCTGCCGTCTTAGCCTCTCCTGCTTATGTGTGAACTTGGAGTAAAGGCTAACGTAGTTTGTGTTTTGGAGATCCCATGGCAGGTCCTACAGATAATTAAGATGTTGGTAACTGTTTACTGCCGGGAGCATGGAGATGTAGTTTTTTATCAAGGGTAGTAAGTTGGTTAGGGTAGGAAAAGGACTTTTCCATCCTGGAAAACCTCTACCTTCTGCCTAGAGATGGAGCGTGGACTTCAGATTTGTTCAGCGTTGAGAAGGGAAAGCAGAAGACTGTCCTAGTTTATTCCCACTTGAGGTTTCACATTAACAGTGTGAAACTGTCATTTTGGCTGGTATTATTAAATATGTCCTTCTGAAAGCCAGCAGAGATCTTACAGGTGCTCCAGATGAGCTTCTTGCATCCGTGTGGTTCGTGGCTCGAAGCAGGCTCTTTGCTTTTATTCTCAAACTTCTGTCATCTCTGTAACTTCAGTGCCAAAAGTGTGATCAGCATCGAAGACTTCTCCCAGAAATCTGGCAAAATAAAGAATAAGCAACTAGGCAAGGGTGGTTTTTTTTCCTATTGGGGGATCTCCTGCTGTGGAAAGGTAAAAGCCTTCAGTATCCCCCATTTTCCTGCTTGAGTTGCAGGACAGAAACCAACTGATGGAGGCTTAAACTTGGTTAGCCCGTAAAACAGCCCCTGGAGCTTTTCCCTTTGCCACCTTTGGTACGGAGTCGCTTGATACGAGTTGACCAAACCCCATACCCGAGTGTCGGGAGAGGGTTTTGATATGCTGACCTGCAACGAAGTCAATGGCTCTTGGAGCAATTGCATTAAAACGAGGGTGTTTTATAGCACTTGGCATGATCTGAAGCTCTCCTGGTCTTTCACAGTGACCTGGTCTCCCGCCATTTGGCTTTTAGAGTTAAAACGGCGATGCTCGTAATAGAATTTGTGTGTGATTTGTTTTAATGTTCAGCTATTAGTCTGGTGTAGTGTAGTATTTATGTCAAAACTGTATTCTAAAATGACATACCTATTTTGTTTTCGTTAAAGCCTATTGTTAGACTGCTTCTAATTCTTTCAAGTGTGATTTTTTTATTATTATTATTTATTTTTTCCCCTCCTCCAGGTTGGTTGAATCATTCCCCAGACATGGGGTTTCTTCCATGCTCTGTATTTTGTCGTGCTATCGGTATACATTCTTACGGATTTTTTCTTTAAAGCTTTAATGTAATTTTTTAATACTTTATTTTTTCAGAGGAGCTTTTAAATAACTTTGCCCAGCAGATAGGAGCGTGGAGATTCTGCCTCTATTTCCTGTCGAGTACAAGAAATGACTATGTAATGATGTACAGTTTGACTGTGTTTGAGGTAAGCCGTGTACCGTTGCCTGCTTCGTGCATTTCTGTCTGGGGCTGTTTCGTATGGCAATCGATTTCATTTGAAAATGTTTGTCTAAGATGGCAGTCCCTAGTAAGTACGGTGATAAAGGATGCTTTTATTGCGCTCTCCTAGAGAAGTTGCTTAATGGCAGGCTGAGAGTAGGAGAATATGACTCTTTGTACACAAATTGAAGAATTAATTTCCTGGCATCCCTCGGTACAAATTACCCACAGTTTCAGGGGCTGCTTGAGTTTCTGCGCAATGCTTTTAAGAGCGTTACTGCTTTTATACTCTCTTTATGGTCAGAAATACGTGCGTGATTACCTGATACCAGCTACGGCAAACTTCAGTGCAAAGAGGGAAGACAAAGTTGCTTTTATTTTTCTGACGTCTCATAGTTGTGGCTGACGCTCTTGAACTGCATCCTGCAGGCTTATGTGCTGCTTGTAGTGGTACGGTCTCTTTTAGAAGACCACATCCCACTCTATTTATAAAAATATATATAATATATATTATCCCACCTATTTATAAAAGAACAAAGTTATGGTTGAAAGCCTAAATATTGATTTGTGTATCTGCTGGAAGAAACACAGAGTATTCTGTGAACAGCTCTGTTCTATCAACCGATATCTCGGTGACCAGTGCAGCGTCTTGCCCTAATGATATTGTGGGGTTTGGGCCATGTCACACCTCACCCCGGTCGCTTGTGGCCTTCACGTTGTGTTCTTGGCTGGGTTGGCAGCCTCAGCTGTGCTTCTAAATCAGAGGATTTATAGCCTTTGCAGCGGGGCACTTTTTAGATAGAGCAAACAAGTCTGTTCTTAAAAATCGTGTTTGTTTTGACACATTGTCCATGTTGTTGTTGTTGACTTCTTCACTTTAAAATGTTCACTTTATTTATCTGGGGTTGCACGGGGAGTCCGGACTCGGTCTGCAAACTGAATCCCGTTTGCCTTCCTCTCAAAAAGGGGTAACGTAGACAAACGGTGTGGGAGTTGTTCCCTGCTCTGGGGATGGATGTCACGCAGCAGCAGCAGCCTGCAATAATTAGACTGATTTTCACGAAGAGGAGAACGTGTTTGATTACTGAGCCTCTCCTTCTCTGGAACAGGGAGCAGGGGGGGAAGTAGTACTAAAAAAGTAATTGTGCCAAAACTAAGCAGAACAAAGAAATCACTGTCCAATTGTAAAGTGAGGGACGTGAGTCCACAGCTCTGTGGAGAGATTAGGATCTCACCACTGAGGAGCTTAAATTTCCAAAGTTAACCACTGTGGTGCTGCGCACTCGACTGCTCCTCGTAGCCGTAGTCTGTCCTCGTCTACAACTTCATAGAATCATAGAATCATAGAATTAGTGAGGTTGGAAGGGACCTTTAAGATCATCAAG